>OY759215.1:26861886-27336865 GCA_963662175.1 Aradus depressus
TTGAGCCCATTTTTTTTAAGGGGTAAAATCGTATATAAGTTTTTTTTTTTTTCAAAATGGAACGGTTTGCTTTTCAAAATAATATATATATATATATATATATATAAATATAATATATATATATGTATATATATATATATATATATATATATATATATATATATATATATATATATATATATATTTCATTACATATCTTCTTATGAAATAGAAATAATTTTATGTATATTATATTTATTCACAAACTTTCGTTATGTGTATTTTAATTGACTCACTATTTATTGTAATTTGATTTCCTATGTATTTTTATTTGTTTTTAGTATGACAATGTCTGACTTTGAGCAAAACATTACATAGATTAGATTGAATAAAACAATTTTGGAGACCAAAAGACTGTGTGTTGTAACTACCTTTATATTATATTATTAGAACGGCTCTCAAAGAAAGTATATTAATCCACTCCAAAAGAAATTTTGGAAAAAAAAAATATATAGTATGTATAAGTCTTGTAGTTTTGTCAATATTTTGAAAATGAAAAAAGAAACATTATTATTCATTTTTGAAAAATTATGAGATAATTCGCTATGGAAGTTAACAAAATTAAACTACCGACTGACATGAAAAAACTACTCCAAACCCCGAACGACGAATACAACGGAGTCATCCAGTTCTTTAAAGACGCAAAACTCTACGAGGACATGTAGACACAATAGTCGTCGTTAATGACCCTGAAGTCGATGCGACGTTAAATATAAACTAAAAATTAAACTTTTTTTCTTCTTGAAGTAAAATAAATCTAATGTGGTATTTTTACAGAATTATGTTAAAATAATTAAAATGAGTTTTCTCCCAAAATACATAATTTTAAAAGATTTTTCATAGAAACGTATCATACTTCCTGACATCATCTTCTTCCAAAGTTCTAAAGAAAAGGCATATTGATGCGTTGATTCTGATGTTCAATGAGCATGAGATTGTCATGTTGAACGAGCGAACGAACTTTTTAAAAATAGGTCTATTTGAGGGGGATGGTCGATACATTAATTATTATTACATTTATCATTTTAATGTTATTATTTTTTTATTTGTTCTGAAGACATTTCTTTCGAAAAATATTCGTCAAACCTAAAATACCTTCTTTGTTCCAAATACTAACCTGCATAACATTGAACATAAATATTTCATAATTTCCATGTCAATTCATTTTTATTCTTTATTGTTTTTACAAAATGGTTTTGAAAATTGATAATTCAGAATAACAATGCTCACATCTTAACTAGTCAGGAGTTGAAGATACAATTGATATTGACTGAATAGAAAAAAAAAACATTTTTGATTTCTAACCTTTTTTGGTAACAAAACGGATACATTGAAAAAATTTTTATATAGACTTTTTATTAAATTTCTAAAGGTTCAAAATGGTTTTGAAAATTGATAATTCAGAATAACAATGCTCACATCTTAACTAGTCAGGAGTTGAAGATACAATTGATATTGACTGAATAGAAAAAAAAAAACATTTTTGATTTCTAACCTTTTTTGGTAACAAAACGGATACATTGAAACAATTTTTATATAGACTTTTTATTAAATTTCTAAAGGTTATTTTACAAATTAGGCTATAATAAATAACTTATTTTTTTTATTGTTATAGGTATGCTCATAATTTCTATTATTTATTATCTATTATATACTAATAGCGCAGCTACTGATTGGTTGTTTTGTGCCTCAATAAAAGAATACCAACAAAAAAAAAAGTTGGTGAATCACCGGCAATGTACTTCCTCAAAACGTTTTATCAATTACGTTTTCGTTCTCCCTCCGTCCATTTGGGCAAAAAAATCAATAATAATAGTTGACTTACATAGAGGCTTCTGAACCTTCATATCTAATGTTTTTCAATACATACATTGTACATTACAGCGGCAGTTATTGGGTTTTTGAGTTGAGCCCCCTCAGATCCTCTCCTTTCCTTCAGTCGATTCCTATAAAGTAATAGGTGTCGTCCGTGTCGAGTTTAGTATTTACATATGAAATTTGAATTATATTCATTCCAACGGCAAGTTTTAGAGTTTTGTGTTAAGCCTCCCCCTTCCCACTGGACAATTTGGCTGAAAATCAGTACGTATTGTCCTTACGGGTTTCTTCTGGTTGCACATACAGGGTGTTCATTTTATCTTGACCCAGGTAAATAACTCGAAAAATAATGATTTTCTCAAAAAACGTTAGAGACAAAAAATGTAGAGTAGAATCGACCGCATTATTTGCTGTAATCTAATTTTTAAACAAATAAAAATTTTTGACGTATTTTTATGAATTTAAAAAAAAAAAAAAATTTTTGACCCTCAACATTTTTTTGCTTTTTTTGGATATTTAGATTCCTCGGAAAAAAATTAATGGGAGGTTGAATGAGACATTTTCTTGTTAGACTAATATTAAACCTAATCAATGAATTTTATTGTAATAAATGTTCGAACTGATGTCCTGCAACTTCAATACATTTATCGAAGTTGTTCCGGAAAATTGCTCAAGGTTCTAGGATTTCTGTTGGTAGTGTTCATAAAATATTGAAGAACCATAAATTTCACCCTTACCATATTTCTCTTCATCAATCTCTATCTGGTGAAGATTTTAATAACTGTGTTATATTCTGTCAGTGGTCTAGTTCAAGTTAATTGTGATTTTTTTCGGTACACAATGTTTTCAGACGAATCAACTTTCACCAATATTATACAATATGCAGTACTGGAGTGTAGAAAATCCTCGCTGGTTTCGTCAAATGAATAAACAACGTCCATGGTCAGTTAATGTATGGGCTGGAATCATCAATGACAAAGTAATTGGTACCTTTTTTAACGTCGGAAATTTAAATGGTCAGAAATATCAAGACTTTCTTAATAAGGAATTACCGTGACCAATTTTCCGGAACAACTTCGATAAATGTATTGAAGTTGCAGGACATCAGTTCGAACATTTATTACAATAAAATTCATTTATTAGGTTTAATATTAGTCTAACAAGTATGTTGAAAATATGTTGACGGTCCAAAAAAACATATTTTTTTTTTTTAATTCATAAAAAAACGTCAAAAATTTGTTTAAAAATTAGATTACAGCAAATAATGCGGTCAATTCTACTCTACATTTTTTGTCTCAAGCTTTTTTTGAGAAAATCATTATTTTTTGAGTTATTTACCTGGGTCAAGATAAAATGAACACCCTGTATATGGAAATCAGGATGTATTGTCCTGGTTGCATATATAAAGTTTCGTGTTGATGCATTCATTTTATCGTCAGTTATCGTGTAGACACACACAGACAGACATCTTGGAATTGGAGGATCGGAAAACATGAAATTCCACAGCTGTTTTCTGGTACCACAAGGAAAAATCATTTCTTAACAGGTCTTTTTCTTTATCAGGAAGCTAAAATATGTGATTTTTTGAGTTTATCGCTCAAAGAATGTTTAAAGAAGCATCTCCGGACCCTTATTTGCATTATCTATATTTCTTATTTTCGAACCACGAAACCACACCCGAACTTATGGAAACTTCGACTGAAACACCCTGTGTATTAAATATAGTGATATATAAATATACCGAGTCCTTTCCTTTAGTATTTAATAGTATTCTAAAATAAAATTGAATGAAATTATTCCCTTCAAGTTACATTGGTTGGATGAATAATTTAAGACGGGACTCACCGGTAATTGAAGAAGATCATGAAGTTCAAATTTGGCAGCTCCTCGGCGCAACTTGCAGAGATCGACAAAGTCCTCTTCGGTTCGAATTTTGTCCCTCAGGAGTCTGGAAGCAAAAGTTATTCGTTCCGAAGTCATTTTCTCATAATATTATTCATTATATAGGAGATTCCAAATTATTTATTATAAGGGAGATTCTTTATTATTTATTTTATGTGACTTTCCATATTATTATGAGATGTCCCATATATGTATATGTAATGGGCCAGAATTATTCTATATATATTCAAGAATTTTCATTAACTCCCGATGTGCTAAGAAGCTCATCATAGCAGGCTACCAGGCGTTCTCTGGTTAGTAATGTTATCTGCCTCAACTGGAACAGGGGTTCCGGACTTATAAGGACGCTATGCATGACATTCTATGCACATTTAATCAAGCGTTAAAATGCTAGCAACTACTTTTTTTTGTTTTGAGCTCCCCACAAGAGAGCTTATAAGGATGTTACATGAGAAATTTTATGAAAGTCCGATCAACCATTAAAGAGTTGGTTAGCAATTCTTTTATATTCCTATATCCATTCCGAATTCTCAGATGCCATATAGCCTATAATATTTATAGTCTATACACTATAGTACATAGCCTATATACTGTAGTATTTATCATATAGCCTATTACTATATATTATTTTTTATTATTTATTTATTTTTGTTCCCATCTCTTTTTAATATTACTATTAAATATCTAGTTATATCATTGTCCATAATGACTAATTTGTTTGTTGTACTCTGTAGGCCCTGAAAAAGGAAATGAATAGTTTCCGAAACGTTTGCCAAATTTAAGTTTTCATTTACATGACAGAACCTCGAATTCCTTCTAAATACCTATATATTATTCATTGTCCTTTAGTTTATTTTATCTGGGAGGTAAAATAAACTTAACCACGCCGTCCTTGGGATGGGAGGTTAAGCGATGGTCCCAAGCCTGTACGATGTCAGATACTCATTAAAGACCCTAGATGAATAAAAATTTAGGGTAGGCAAAATTTAGGACTCCCACAGTTGAGTCGGGCTCATGTCCACCAGAGTGACGAAAGAGTGCTCTGGTAGTAGGCGATATGACCTCGTTGTTAAAGCCTGGGCATGAGTCAAAATAACGAACATATAGTCTCTATTCTAAGTTGGGCCATATTTAAAATAAATTCCAAGTTTCATGAATATACGATAAACCGTTGGCACTCATTTATGTTCCAGCCATCACCCCCTTCCCAATCATAATTTTGAAATGCCACAGAAAAAAAACATATCGGGAGTTATCTCATTTATGAACACACTCACACAAATGTTTCCATATTTTACAACATCAAATGTCTGACCGATTTCATAACTTCCCCTATACTTCGTATAGCTGTGAAAGTAATAAAACTAATAAATCATTCTTATAGAAATAAAATACATTGTCTTATCAATATTGTATTTCCAACAGTATCGATTTTCAACGCAACTACGTAGTCATTAGTGGCACATCTCATCCGTACACTGTGGAGTCTAATAAGTGTGAAGTGGGAAGAAAATGTATTTTATATCTATAAGAAATCCAGTCCCACAACTATCACATAATAAATCATTGACTTGGATTGATAAATGAATGACACAAGTAATTGTTAAGATAATTCAAAAAGAGCCTTTATCGACATAGTGACAGTCTATTTGATAAAATAAAATATATTTCATATCTTCTAAGAATGATTCTTTTGAGACTTATCATGATATCGGTACTCACTGTCGAGACTTTCTGTAAACATCCTGATAATGGCCGTACTGTTCCCATAACTGCCAACTGAAGATATCCCCTGGGAACATAACAAATCACTATATTTAATAACAATTATTAACTATTTTATATATATACAATCATCTAAGCTATACATACACCTATCAATCAATATACCTCCGAAGTTATGGACTTTGTATGCCCAATGTGTTACAGCCCCTGTAAAAAAGATCTATATCACTTCCTCATTAACTGCCCCAAATATGATGATTTAAAAAATAAATTATTTAAAAACAACATAGATACTTTATTTATGTTGGAATTATTAAATGGTAAAGATTGGCAACTAGTGGTGAATTATTGCAAAAAGGCTTACGATTTCAGAAACTGTGAATTAAATAAATAAAGAAACAGGAACAAAGATATATATATAGGTATTATTTTATTTTTATTTGTATTTTAGAAAAAAAAAATTTGTTGTGATTAAGTTTATAAGATTATATTATTTATGTAGATCTAGAGTCCTCAAGACGGCTTAGACCATTGAGTTTGTCTTCATAAAAGGTCACATTATTGTATATATGTTTCGTATGTAATTTTTTATTATGTTAATAAAGACTTTACTACTACTACTATACATACAATATATTTTAGTAACTATACGGTGAACATTCCCATACATTTTCATAAATACAATAATTTATTTATGGAAAAAGATACTTTCAGTTAAATATTGTAACGGAGGACACGGGACTTGGGCGATTTCCATCGGCCACCGTCAGCTCCTGCCTACCTCCCCACCACTACTCACAGTAGAGAGGGAGGGGGAAGATGGGAACAGATACAGTCTGGACGAGAGGACAGAGGCTGCCATCAGAGTCTGTTGAGGTGAACTGCTGAGGGCCAGAAGAAGGGCCACTGTGGAAGGTGTGGAACCACCATACTTTTAGAGGAAGGGGTAGTGGGCCGGGCATGTGTTGGGTGTCGACCTGATTCACTGTAAAATAAATGTTATGTACTGTTCCTGGCAGTGAGTGGACTTCCCGATGTCCTGCACGACGAGTGAAGCTCACTAAGGGCAGAGAGGCCCGACGTGACAATTTGGTTGAGGCGCCGGGTATCAGGGTTACCATCGGAAAAAGAGGTTCATGGTGGTGGTGGATCTAGAAGAAAAATACTTGCAGCTCGAAAGTCCTTCCCACCGTTTCAGCCCAGCCCCAGACATGGAGTCGGAATTTCAGGTGAGTGTCATTCCACCTACTTTTGGAGGCTCACCTAAGGAGGACCCCTGAATGTTCGTTCGAGGCTTCGGACGGGCGGCCCTGGCAAATCGTTGGACGGAGGCCACGAAGTTGGTCAACTACCCCTGTTAATGCACTATGGGCCAAGGTAGGCCAATGCATTGGTCACCAATATTGGCGTAATGGCGGCGCTGGCATGGAACTTGGCTCCACATACTGGGCCAGCCATTGGCCCAGTATCATGGCCAAACCTTGGACCAGCACTCAAATTGCTTGAACCCTATTTCCGTGATGGATATCGAGAAAATCGCTGCTGCAGCTTTGTGTTTAGCTGGGCATATAATTGTTACTTACATATTATTGACAAAAACATGGTTGAAAAGAAATGGAAACAAAGAAGATGGTTTATTTTATTTTTGTGAAGAGGGTTTTTTGGATTCCAAATTGCAGGTTCATTTTGGTATAGCTCCAACAATTTAAAACATTCCTCATTTGTCCATGTAGACATTCTGTATTTGTAGTTTAATAATAGTAATGTAGTTTAGTAAAATAATAAAATAAAATAATATAAAATACAGGATAAAAGGAATAAACAAGGCACTACTGGCAAGCAACAAACAGCCAATGTTGGACGAGTGTGTGCATGCGTCTCTTATCTACTGCGAACTTGGTTCACGCATGTTGGCCTCCTTTGATGTGTGTTGAAAAACCGCTCCCAAAGCCAACGTTCACCAACACAAGCCAACACCCTGGCCCAACATGACCAACACAAGCCAACCCCTCTCTACACATTGGCCCAGCAGGATTGGGCCACTGCCTGGCCCATAGTGTAGAGGGCCCATAACCTACTTGTAAGGCCCTGGAGGACGGCCTGTGTGAACGGCAGTTCTTAAAGTTTTTGTGTTAAACCACTCCCCTAATCCCATCCTTCCCATTGGCCGATTTGTTTGAAAATCAATAGATGTCGTCTTTAGAGGGTTTTGGAAACACACATGTTGTTTCTCACACTTACCCAGATGAAGTAAAATATCGATATCGCTCTCATCAGTGGACAAACGACAAATCGTAGATCCAAATATTGTCACTTCAACATTTGGAAAAGATTTTATAAATATATTTGTTGCATCTTTTTTAATGGTTTTAATCATCTCCTTTCGTTTCAACCAAGTTCGGTTCAATGTTTCAACTTCAGTGGACATTTTTTGAAGAATAAATATTTTTATATTATATTTTAATTATATTTTGTCTTTTCTTTTAAATGTTTTCACACAAACTTCAGGAATATTGTTCTCTATTCCATGAATATAAAAAGAACCTATAAGAAAAAAAAAATATA
Organism: Aradus depressus; assembly: GCA_963662175.1. Lineage (NCBI taxonomy): Eukaryota > Metazoa > Arthropoda > Insecta > Hemiptera > Aradidae > Aradus > Aradus depressus. The sequence goes on from OY759215.1 coordinate 26,869,936, forward strand.
TATATATGTATATATAATAAAACATATAATGAAACATCAAATTATAGTAATCATTTACTTCCCCAGCTATACGAAGTATAGGGGCAGTTATGCAATCGGTCAAAAATTCAACGCGGAGTTTTTAACGGAATTTCATGTCTTCCGACCTCTAAATTACAAAAATGAAAAAAAAAAAAGTCTGTCTGTTAACATTATAACTCTCGATAGAATGAATGTATCAACAATCGACATAAGGGAAGGGAGGGATTATGGGGGAGCTCAATAGAAAAACTCAAATAACTGTCGATAGAAACGATGTATCGACACAACGTTTATATGTGTGACCAGAACCCCATAAGGACAATATCTAAATCGATATTAGCCAAATCGGCCAAAGGAAACGGGGGGATTAGGGGAGAGACCTCAAAAAATTTAGTATAAGGATTTAGGAGCCCCTATGTTAATCAACTATTAAATATTAGCACAACCGGTCTACTAGTTTTGGAGCGAAATATTAATTGTTTAATTCGTCCTGGGGAAGAACATTGGCGATGATTCACTGACTTGTCTTTACTTTTAACCCAGATAACCCTGAATTTTTTCACAACATTTTTGAATAATTTTGTATTATTCTGGCTTTAAGCTGTCTAAATGACAGGTATTCAATGTCGAAATAATTGTTGTACACTTAAGTGCGCCAAAATTGAACATCCTTCTGGAAGGTTTGCAGGAATATAAGACATCATCTTCAAATAGCTTCTTTTCACATAGGTATAATTGCAGAATACCATATAATGTTCATAATAATATATAATGTTTATGTTTCTACATATTATGACATACAATTAAGTTTTTGTATGATAGTTTATAAAACACTCAACATGTAGGTAAAGTGGCATCACATTTCACTCATTTCGTGGTTGCCTTTTTATTGCATATTCTGCATACCAATTACGTCTACACGAGAAGACATGTGTGATAGAACTGATTAGATTTGAGCCGGAATTGGACTCCCTTTCTTCAGAGCTAAAGTATGTTTTACAGGATACCGTTTATATTTACGAATTAACCAAAAATCGTTGTTTCAAATACTGAGAGGTGAATAAACGTTGAGCCTTCGGTGCTGGTAGCTCAGAGCTGGCGAGCTTGTCTACTGAGGTAACGAACGCGGGTTGGAAACTCGGCCGAGGCCCTTAGAGTTCTCAACTGAGAGGTGAATAAACGTTGAGCCTTCGGTGCTGGTAGCTCAGAGCTAGCGTGCTTGTCTACTGAGGTAACGAACGCGGGTTGGAAACTCGGCCGAGGCCCTTAGAGTTCTCAACTGAGAGGTGAATAAACGTTGAGCCTTCGGTGCTGGTAGCTCAGAGCTGGCGTGCTTGTCTACTGAGGTAACGACGCGGGTTGGAAACTCGGCCGAGGCCCTTAAGGGGGCTTCACACGCAACGGAAAAACCGAAGGCATGCCTCGAGGCGCCGGGCCTTGAGGCGAACCTAAATAGTGGGGGGTCTCCACACACTACGGAATATCCGAAGGCCAGCCTTAAGGCACTCCAGTTTGTGTGTTCGCGCAATGGCGTCAACAGATGATGCTCTTGCTGTTCTTGGTTTATTGTTAGCTATCAAAAGTAATAAAAAAAAAGTGAAGCGAAAGTTGTGGACTAAAGACTGGTTACAGAAAAGTCTTGTCTACTGAGGTAACGAACGCGGGTTGGAAACTCGGCCGAGGCCCTTAGAGTTTTATCAGGGAGATGAAAAAACCTTAAGACGCCACCCTCGGCGTTAAACTATTGTCCCGAGCCTGTACAATGTCAGGTACTCGTTAAAGACCCCTACCCTAGGCGAATAAAAATTTAGGGTAGGCAAAATTTAGGACTCCCATAGTAGGGATGACTAAACCTCGATAGTCTGACTATCGACACTATCGATGATTTTAAAGTAAAACAATCGATAACTATCGATATATCGCCTCTGAAAATTATATGTACATTTGGATGTCACGTTGCACAAAAAATGATATATTCAAAATAATCTTTATTCTTCAGAACAATTCTTTATAATTATTATATGAAACAAATGTTTAAAATTATATATTTATAAACTCTTGATCACTCTCAATAGTAACTTTTATCATATAAAACGAGTTTTTAAATTATATTATATATACTTTTGATCACATTCAATAAAAAGTTAAAATCAGACAGCTGAATCTGACAGCAACACTGAAACATTAGAACAACCATGAATTTTGTCGCAAAAATATAAGGCTGTTGTACTTTTCGCATTTCAATTTACTGCGGGTATCCGAAATTTTTTTTTCCTGCAGCAGAGGACACTTTTTCAGAGGGGACAGATGATCCTGGGATGATGAGCCAGTTGTAAGCAAGGTTTCGCAAGCTTTCCTCCTTATAATTTTTCCAGAACGCAATAATGTCTTTCTCAGATCTTGAAACAAGCGGTTCATTCAAATAGCGTTTGGCGATTATAATTGAATCGGTTGTTGACGGTGGTCTCGTCTGCGTTTGTTGCGTTACATTATCGAGAAACGAATATAAATCGTCAGATGGAGTTGCAGTAACGGGCGAATTCTGAGGTTCCTCGCGATCACCACTGCTTTCCTGTGTCCGTTGAAGATTTATCTCGGCCGTTAGGAGATAAATTTCCAGTGTTGCCACTATTATTTCAATAAGGTTCATAGGTTTGAATATTTAAAACAATTTTTATATTCACCAAATGACATAAAAAACCACCAGAAGAGGTTTGATCTTTGTTTTGTATATTTTTTATGTTTTACTATTAGTTTATATTAGAGTTGCCTGTCAAAAACATTTAAATTGTTGAATATTTAAAAATGACGATAGTATTCGATAGTCGAAAAAAAACATCGAATGGCTTCGATAGTACGAACTATCGAAAACTATCGATAGTGCTATCGAGGTTTAGTCATCCCTACCTCCCACCCCTCCACACGGTCCGATCGGCCTTGAGGCGAGAGGCCTTGAGGCAAACCGAATGAGATTTTGTATTGAAATTTCCGGCCTCCAGACGTAAGATCCGCAGGAATACCTCAACAGAATTCTCCATCCACACATAGAGGTTCGCCTCAAGGCCCGGCACCTCGAGGCATGCCTTCGGTTTTTCCGTTGCGTGTGGAGCCCCCTTTAGAGTTCTCAACTGAGAGGTGAATAAACGTTGAGCCTTCGGTGCTGGTAGCTCAGAGCTGGCGTGCTTGTCTACTGAGGTAACGAACGCGGGTTGGAAACTCGGCCGAGGCCCTTAGAGTTTTATCAGGGAGATGAAAAAACCTTAAGACGCCACCCTCGGCGTTAAACTACTGTCCCGAGCCTGTACAATGTCAGGTACTCGTTAAAGACCCCTACCCTAGGCGAATAAAAATTTGGGGTAGGCAAAATTTAGGACTCCCATAGAAGGGTAGAGCTCATCTTTACCGGAGCGACGAAAGAGCGCTCTGGTAGTAGGCGATGTGACCTAGTAGTTAAAGCCCGGGCATGAGTCAAAATAACTTTTATGTGTGTGTGTGTATATGTGATCTGGTCACAACAGGACTTTCTTAAACTAAACACAATAATATTGCTGATCAGTTATTAGTGGATGTATGCCATTATTTTAATTATTTGGAATAACGCAGGGCTATCAACTATTGGAATAGGGGCTGATGTGGGGGCTTGTGGATATGCCCGCCTGGCCACTGGTAAGTAATCGGGCATGAGTAAGGTCCAATGATGTAGACAATGCAGCGTGATCAAGAATCGCAGTGGGGCTTGATGTGAGGGATCATGGATACCCCCGAACCACCCCACACGATCGACAGACCTACTAGAACTCCCGTAGGTCCGTCGCGATTAGACATTCTGCCACTGCCTATACATTCTTCCGCTTATATTTACGAACTAATCAAAAATCGTTTCAAATAGGTACTGAGAGACGGAAAAATTTTGAGCACGCCGTCCTTTGGATGGGAATTAAAGAGAAGGTGCGTCAAGTTTACCCCCCCCCCCCCCCCCCCTCCTCCCTACTTTAGCTTTCTCAAATTATTTAAAATGGAATCGATTCTGCTGATAATTGTTTCGTTTGTGCTGCTTTGCAATAGTGTTTTTGAACAATAAATAAAATTTTATTTGAACAAAATAATAATAAATTTATTTCCGTTAAACCAATACATGGTAATAGGATACGTCAAAAGAATTTATACAATAAGATAGCATATAAATTAGATTTATAACTACTTGAGTCTAACACATCTATGATTAGTAGTAATAACAAATTATTAAAAAAACTAAAATGAAATTAATAAAAACTGAACAAATAAATACTTAAAAATATATGAGTACATAAACAAAATTAAGTAATACAAGATACGTATGGAGAGTACAACACGAAACGAACACCAAAGTGTAAGGTAGTGTAGAAAAGACTTGGAACTCTTTGAACTGGTTCTGGAAAGGGAACACGCCCAGGGTTAGGCAGTTGTGTGGTTCCCAGAACTGGTCTCGGGATAGGCCAGGAAGAACAGACGTTGAAAGAGGTCAGTTGGCATCTCCCGACAGGGGCAAGCAATTTTAGCTCCCCCCACCATCGAAAAATCAAACCTAGCATATCCCACAATTTAATGCTATTTATGTGCTAACATGTTGGTTGTTTCATTCCCGATTTTGTTGCTACAACCGTTTAGCAGGAATTCGCGATCATAGGTGGCGGGCCATGTGTTGGAAAAATATGATTAGGTAATCGGAATTATTTAGTGCAAATAGAGGAATTTGCGGTCATAGGTGGTGGCCAGGAGCCAGGTTAAAGTTAACCCTGTAGTACACTTGCCGCGGCACCCCGTGCCGCAAATTTACTAAATTTAGATTTTCGCGGTTCCTATGTTTAATAACAAGCTAATCCCCATTTCTATTCTTCAATGACATGTCTATGAATGAACACAACAAGTAGCGCATTGATCTGATATTTTATCAGTCGGTAACAATAGGTCAAAGTGGAAGGGACAATTGCGGCACTGTATACCGTGCCTGTGTTAAAATGTAATTTTTTTTATATATTTTATTTCGTATTTGTTTTCTTAACTATGTTATAGTTATTTTTTTCTTCATGAACTACTAATTTATAATTAAATAATAATCAGCTGTTAATTAATTAATTATTAATTTTTTAGTTTTTTCCTTGTACCTACGACTAATTTATAATAAAAATAAACTATTTATAATTAATTATATTGTTCTTCATTTGTACTATAATAAGATGTTTTTCTTTACTTCAATATATGTATGTAGGTAATTCTTAAACATTGTTTAAAAGGTTCAATTTTTGTTACGTTTTTAAAACAATTTTGTCATTTTTTTTTATGCATTCAGTACCTACGCCTAATAATAACTTTTTGGAGTTGTATGGGGTGCAAAACTGCTGAAAAACTCAATAGTTAAGCATGCGGTACTGAGTGCCGCGCGAGTGTACTAATGTAACAATGAAAGGCGAGTGTACTAGAGGGTTAAGGAAAAAAATAATTTTATCTTATATAGGTTCCTAGTCCATACTTGCGACAGAGGAGTGATAAAAGGGACAACAATGCCAAGAAGACTTTTGACAGGAAATTAGAAATGTGCATTATGATCATTCAATTATCTTTTCCTGTCGGCACAATGTTTCACTTCCCCAACTAAAGAAGTATAGGGGAAGTTATGTAATCGTAATTTTTAAAAGAATATCAACATTCTCCTGACTCCAAAAATGAAAAACAAAATGTTTGTCAACTGTCTGTTGCTACGTTTTCATGGGTTGTTGAAAATGTTTTGAAAAGTCATGAAAACACTTGTTTCAAAACATTTCGAGTTCAAGGTCGATAAGGCTTTTTCTGAGGTATGATCCAATTTTGAGATTTCGAATGTTCATGAAAACGCTAAGAAATTCAATATTCAAAATGTGGCTCGCAGTACTGATAAGTGCAGTTCTAAAACTCACCACAAGAGTAAAAAGTGTTAAATATCGATTACTTATTAAACATCGATATGTACCGAATACCAAATTCATAGACATTTTTTTTGCAGTTTTTTGAAGGTTATGTTTTGGTTTTGAGTAGAAAGCGTGGTGAAGTTGTATAAGAGGTTAAATTTGTGATTTAGTTTTTTGTTCTGCTTTATAGTTTATATATATTTTTTTTTTAAGTAAAATGTTTGAAAGATTCGAAGTAATGTTTAAATTGTACCTATCGCCTAGCAACGAATTATAAATTATTTTATTATTATTATTATTATTATTGAAAAATCATAAAAATTAGGTTTGTTACTTAAAAATAAGCAGAATAATAGTTAATAGCAGTAGTTAATAGTGTCGCATGCGCCTACCGAACAGTTTCTGGCGACGCTGCCTATGTAATTGCTGGGCTGCCCCCCATTGACCTACTGGCACGGGAGCGTACGCGACACTTCAAAAGGAAACAAGACCCGGTTCAGGTGGAAGAGGTGGTGCAGCGCTTCGACCGCAGGGGAAACCGGGTCTTCTATCAGGACGCGGGGGCCAGCCCTGGTCCAGCAGAGCCAGAGAGGGCCAGGACAATTAGGGAGTGGCAGGAAGAATGGGACAAGTCCACAAAGGGACGGTGGACCCATCGGCTCATCCCTCGAGTCGAGCCTTGGCTCACCAGGAAGCATGGGGAGGTGAATTACCACCTCACCCAGGTACTCACGGGACACGGTGGGTTCCGGGGGTACCTCCACAAAATCGGGGCAGCAACAACACCAGACTGCCCCGCGTGCCTTGGTGAGACGGAGTCGGCGGAGCATGTCCTCCTCAAATGCCCCAGATTTGAGGAGGGAAGGAAAAATCTGGAGTGCAGCATGGGCGCCCCACTGACTGCTACCAGTTACGTGGACGCTATGCTGCGCTCCCAGGAGTCGTGGGATGAAGGCTGCGATTTTGCAGCGCTCATCATGGGCGGGTTGGCCCCCCAGGAGAGGGCTGACAAGGAACAGTAGCAGCAATAAAACAGAAGAAGGGGCCTTACCAGCCACCCTTCCTCCCTTTCCGCGAAGTAATGACAGACCGTCAGTTCCGCGGAAGGGAATCAGGATCAGGAAGGAGGGGGTTTTAGTGGGTATGGTGAATCGGCTCGAGTCCCACACTATCCAGGGCTGGATGTGCGTCACAGCATTTCCCCCTCCAATGCAAAAAAAAAAAAGAAAAGTTAATAGTAATTTTTAATAATTAAGAAAAAATAAAATATGTTTGATGTGGAATGATTACTGGAATTTATTATACTAAACACGCTTACAGATCACTCTCTCTCCCCTCCCACTTGTCAAAATCATTTCATACTGGCATTACTGGATGTATGAATGTCATTCTCAGAATTACGCTGTATAATTAAACAAAAACGTACTGTTGACGCCAACTCATTACTTTCATATACCCAAAAATGCCAATATATGTTTTGGAGAAGGGGGAAGGGGAGAGAGAGAGTGATCTGTAATGTGGTTGGTAAAAGAAAGTCCGAATTAAGGCCACATATTATTTTCCTCCAAATAGTCGAATTTCCCTAAAAATAGGGAAATTTCCCTTGGAGTGGAAGCATTGTTGGAGATAAGGAACGTGAAAAACTGATTCCTCCCCCCCTCCCCGCCACCACCACCACTCCTAAACGTCTTCTCTCCTCAGTCTGTCCTGAGACATTGCCTTCATTCAGCTCACTTGTCAATCGTGTGTGTCCTGTCTTGTCTTTGTGGCCTTATTATCAACTATTGCTTTCGAGAATTCCTCTCAATTATTCAGGTACTTTGTTTAATGTAACTTATTTTTCTCTTAGCAATTAATACAAGCATTATTCGCGGTCAACACGGCCGAGATAATAAAACAATAGTTTACATTTCACAAACATATTTTTAGGTTGAGTTTAATTACACTTGATAATTATCAATCAGGTACCATATACAAAATATTTGTATGTTAACACAAATTTAAATCAACAATTAAAATTTTCATTAGTCTAGTCATCCAGTCTTATACAATAACTAGTAGTAGGTACTAAGTATCCTTAATTGAATAAGCCTTAATTTAATTCTTTTTTTCAGAAAATCAGTTTTTATTCCTCTAGATTAAAAATACCTATTTAAAAAAGCGTTTTTCTGTGAACAAAAATAGTTAAAAAAGTGTTATTCTGTGAACACGATAACTCCTGATAAAATGTGTCGAGTCGAAATTTTATATGTGAATCCAGAACACTAACGACGACACTACTTTTTTCAGCCAAATCGACCAAAGGAAAGGGGGGATTGGGGAGAATGCTTAAGATAAATACTATAATAATTGTCGAATGAATGTATCACGAAATAATTTCGCCAATAACTCGAAACCCCAATAACTGCCGATGTAATGAATGTATCGACATGAAATTTCTTATTTAAAATTAAAACCCTATGTGGGCATAACCTGTCAAATTTCAGCAATATCAGCTGAAGGGAAGAGGGGGTTCCGAGGAGAGGACTCAATTTAAATACGGGTAATTCCATGCCAACTCGACATGTCATGACACATGACCACCTCGGATCATTGAAAATGATTGATTTTCAGGCAGAAGGCATCAACATAAGTCCAAAAATGCATTAAAATAATTGGAAATGATTGATCACTACTTGGAAATGGCGGTTTTTTTAAATGTAAATTTTATGCGTTTTGAAATAAGATTTTTTTATATTTCGTTCCAAATGACTAATTCGTTTTAAATCAAATGAAAAAAGCGTGTTTCCTATAGGATTTTTGACATAGATTACGAATCTCGCGTCAAAAGGTTGATTTTTGCCATACCAAACCCCAAAAATGGCAATAATTAAAAAAATCGATAAATTTGAATATCTCAAAAAGTTCCTAAAAAAAAATTTCTAACCGCCCTTCTACTCCTATGGAGTCATACTAAGCTGCCAATATCAAATTTTTTTGGATAATCACATTGACTGATTTTAAAATGTAAATAACCGAATTTTTAATCAGTATATAAAGCGGTTTTTGTGGTTGTACTTTAAATAACCATAACTTTCACCCATATAATAAAACAAAATAGTGAGGGCGCCGGTAGCTCAGTGGTATGCGTGCTTGACTTCTGAGCTCAAGGTTGTGGGTTCGTAGCCCGACCGAGGCCCTTAGTTTATTTTATCTGGGAGGTAAAATAAACTTAAGCACGCCGTCCTTCGGATGGGGACGTTAAGCGATGGTCCCGAGCCTGTACGATGTCAGGTACTCGTTAAAGACCCCTACCCTAGATGAATAAAAAATTTAGGGTAGGCAAAATTTAGGACTCCCACAGTAGAGTCGGGCTCATGTCCACCAGAGTGACGAAAGAGCGCTCTGGTAGTAGGCGATATGACCTTGTAGTTAAAGCCCGGGCATGAGTCATAAAACCTAACCTAACCTAAAACAAAATAGATTTTTGATCTTTTCGAAATATATTTTTACGCTCTTCAATCGAAAAACAAAATACACTTTTCATATAAAATGCCAGGAATTAAATTCATGTTCAAATATTTTTGTTGGTAATGAATTTTTTTATACGATTTCATTTTGTTATAATTTTAATAAGTTACAAAATGTTATTTCAATAAAAGCAGGGTATTTAAAGTACAACCACAAAAAAAGCTTTACATACTGATTAAAAATTCGGTTATTTACATTTTAAAATAAGTCAATGTGATTCTCCAAAAACATTTGATATTGGCAACTTAGTATGACTCCATAGGAGTAGAATGGCGGTATAGAAAACTTTTTTTAGGCATAAGTTTTTGAGATATTCAAATGTATCGATTTTTTGAATTATTGCCATTTTTGGGGGTTTGGTTTGGCAAAAATCAACCTTTTGACAAGAGATTCGTAATCTACGTCAAAAATCCTATAAGAAACATGCTTTTTTCATTTGATTTAAAACGAATTAGTCATTTTAAACTAAATATAAAAAAGTCGTACTTCAAAACGCATAAAATATACATTAAAAAAAAACCACCGTTACCAAGTAGTGATCAATTATTTTAATGCATTTTTGGACTTATGTTGAGCTGGTCCGAGGTGGTCATGTGTCATGCCATGTCGAGTTGGCAAGGAATTACCCAAACCCTGATAACTGCCGATATAATGAATTTATCGACAGAAAATTTAATATGAGGATTTAGGGACTCCTATGTAAGTCAACTGTTGAATATTAGCGCAAACGGTCGACTGGTTTTGGAGGGGGAGCGAAAAGTTAATTGATTAATTCGTTCTGGGGAAGTACATTTACGGTGATTCACCGACGACTTTTTCTTATTGTGACATGTTCACACTTCATATTCAGATAAACTTTCATCCCGAGGACCTTTCATACGCCATTCACACCACCATGCTGGTTGTTGCAACAGTTGTATCCAATGTAAATAAAATACCAAGAAAAATTCAGTTAATTTACTGTTTTTTACTTGCTTATACCTATAGTACAAGGAAGAATTGTAATTGTGCGAAAATCCGAGATCGAGGTTTCAACTGATTTTCACGTTTCCAAAGTCCACTTGATACGTTTTGACCATTTTCGCGATTATTACTACGTTTCCATGGCACTTCAAAACTGTTTTGAAAAATAATTTTGGTTCAAACCAAGTGTTTCCATGATGAGTTTTGAAAACTGTTTTCAAAACAGTTTTGAAAGGTACCTATAAACTCCTTGCCCCGTTATCTCGAATAGGTTATGCTTCTTGTTTGTTCTATTTTCGCTTTTTTGTGCTTATTTTGTTTTAAAAAGTTTATTAATCTATATTTTATAGGTTTAATTATTTTTTATAGTATAAATAATTATAATTGGTTTATAACTTTTGTAATGGAACGGTCAAAAAAGTTAATAATAGTGCTTCTCATTACGCAGTTGGTCCTATCTGTTGTTTAAACAAACAACTTTTAACTGACAAAACTTCAGAAAGCAGATAACAGTAGCAAAAAGGTTATAATTGAAAGACAAGGTTGCTGCGCATGCCTCAAAACTGTTTTTAACTTACTCCCGTTTCCATAGTATTTTTTCAAAACAGTTTTCCACTCAAAACCAAAAATTTCCTATCTTAATCTTGAACCAAAACTGTTTCGAAATCACCGTTTCCATCGGGTTTTGAAAACCAAAACAGTTTTGAAGTGCCATGGAAACGTAGTATATGTCTATGTGTGTGCATACAATTGAAAAGTTGTGAGTCTCTACCATAAAAACTATTGTAGCCATAAACTTGAAATTTGGAATGAAGGGTCTGATTAGATTTTGGCCGAAATCAGCCAGAAATTGTGACTACGTTCTTTTAAAGCCTAAGTTCTTTTTTACAAGATACCGCTTATGTTAATGACCTAATGAAAAATCTTTTCGAGTAATAGTTGTAGGGAAGATTAAAATAAATATTTTTTGCATGTCGTCAGTTTTCGAAACATACCGAAAACCATCTTGAAATGTTGTTTTGAAGCACATGTTTAGACGTCCTTAATTTACCCGAAAACGGTTAGTCCTATCGAAAAATTAGTCTTCACCAAAATTGTTCCTTAAAAAATTCCAATCGCTAATAAGTCCTTAAATTCGAGATGGGGTCAATACGACAAAAGTTATAACACCCCGAAGAATTAAACTAAATGTCTTTATAGATATTGGAATATAATATATTAAATATTAGAGGGCGCCGGTAGCTCAGTGGTAAGCGTGCTTGACTTCTGAGCTCAAGGTCGTGGGTTCGTAACCCGACCGAGGCCCTTAGTTTATTTTATCTGGGAGGTAAAATAAACTTAAGCACGCCGTCCTTCGGATGGGACGTTAAGCGATGGTCCCGAGCCTGTACGATGTCAGGTACTCGTTAAAGACCCCTACCCTAGATGAATAAAAATTTAGGGTAGGCAAAATTTAGGACTCCCACAGTAGAGTCGGGCTCATGTCCACCAGAGTGATGAAAGAGCGCTTTTTTTTATTTATTTATTAAAATGAAGAAAAATATAAGTGAAGTGGCCATCACAGGATTTTCTTGTAACAACAGCTCCTCTCTCCCCTTCCCCTTCTCAAAATCATTTTATTTTGTCTCATTGTACAGCTCTTGAGAATAGTCATTCTTATGCCCAGTAATGCCAGTATGAAATAATTATTATTTATATTATTAATTATAGGAAAGTCCTGTAATGGCCGCACAATGTTTTTTTATCATTATTATTTTTTTATAGGTCGAGGCAATGGCCATGGATGATGTTACTAGTTCGATGCAAAATTTAATTTTGGTTGAGAAAACTGAAGCATTACCACCTATTGATGATTATTTCCCAAAGAATATACCGTTCTACTGGTATGAACCCGCGGAGGACAGTAAAAAGGATAACATTTATTTGGATGGATGGGTTAAAGAGTGGCTTCGTGGCAAGAAAAATAAGAAGTTTGTATTTCAATGCTTACTTTGCAATCAAGAGATGAGTTTTAAAACAGTTTTTTGTCGGGGTGATAATGTTATGAACAGAAGTCATCTATTGACCGAAAAACATCGGAGTAATGTACTCAAATGTGCTGGGTCAATTGCTGGTCTCTTATTCACTTCTTCAAAAAAATTTATTGTTTGTCGTCAAACTGAACTAGACAAAGGACACATTTTGTCTTCAGTGACTCGAGTCAAAAGAAGACCCAACATGATAATTCGTAAACCTGACATTCTCGGGAAAGTATTTTGTGTTGATCATAAAATGTTCACCGTTGATCCAAAAACGAACTCATTGATTGAGTTCACATTCACTGGTGATATTGTCGATTTTATGGTAACATCTGTACGACCTTTGTTTTACTTTTTTTGTTTTTTCTGTAACAAAGAATTATCATCTTTTATTAAAGTTGTTGAGCATTTGAGATCGAAAAAACATATACAGAAAAAAGGTCCTAATAAAGGGGCTATTATAAGTGTTAAGGAGTACAATGTGTTCGTTTCTTGTAAATTTGAGATGCTTTCAACGTTCCTTCATGTAAACCACAATAATAGCTATCTTGAAGAATTAATTTTGGCTGGGGATGAGTCCATCCTTATTGCTGGATGTTATTCTAAAATTGGAAAAGCGAAAACAACCAAGGGACCTGTAGCTTTAAGTCTCAAACCAGTCAAAATGCCAGACGGATCGAGTAAAAACAATAGCATTAGAATAATACACCGCTTTAATGATATAATTGAAGACTGCAATGAGGAAATGTCATGCAATGCATTATTGCCTTCCTCGACTCATGATAAACAGAAGAATGTACTGATATACGAATTTTCATCAACCAACTTTAGTGAACATTACGAACATACTATTTTATCTGCATTCAGTGATGGATGTCAAATGTGGTGTTCCCGGTGTTCCAAAGGTCTTTACTCGATAAATGCACTTCGAGTTCATCTCTCATCTCCCGGACATCTGGAGAAAGTTCGATCCAGTGTTCAGGTTGGTTTTATGTGTCATTTGTGCAAAACTTTTTTTGTTGACCTTAAAGGAGAATTGTACTCTCATATTCATTCGAGTCCAGAAAATAAGAAAATCCTAAAGATATTGAATTCAAACAAGCCCCAGAGATGCCTAACTTACCAATCTGTCTTGTACAAAAGAATCATAAATGTTCTTCTTCAAATGAATTTATCAGCTGATTCCGTTCCATTTTGCTGCCTTGCATGTGAAAATTTTTCAAAACAAAAACTGTCCTATTTACCAACGCATGAGTGCTCGGATGTGCACAAACTCAATGAGGGAAAATGCATTTTTACATTTTGCAGTATTTGCAATGTGGTATATATTGCTCTGGACGTGCTGGAGGGTCAACAATTGGTGGAACATTATAAAACAAAGTCTCACTTATCTTTGAAAAATTTTGAATTATTTGTTGCTAATGATTCATCCGTAATTTACGAAAATCCAAAAAAGCCGACTGTTGATATATCGTCACCAAATGTTGAAAAACTCCTTGGTAACAGTTCTATAAAGTTACGACTAAATAAACACTTTTGTCAATTTACGAATCCAGGAGTGACTGGGAATGATTTCAGTGAGAATAAAAACATGAATAAATTTTCTGAAACATTTTTAGAAGATAGTCAATTCCTTAATGAGACAAAATATTCATGTCTGAATTGTGCATTAAAGAAAATCTGTGTTTCTAATTTTGTTAACCATTTGGCTGAGACACCTTGCAGTAATCTTAAAAAGGAAGTACCACAATATCTGAAGTATTGCGATATTTGCAAAGAAATTCTATTCGGCTCGCAGTTATTAAAATTTCAAGATCATTTTCTATCAGAAAGACATGTCAGCAACATATGCTACTACAGAACAGGTAACAAGTTTTTTTAATTTCATTTTTTTATTTACAAACAAGCAAATATACTAAAAGTGTAAAATACATTGCACTGTCAAAATGTTAAAGAGAGGAGAAATCACCCAGTGGTGACACTCCCTAAGCATTAAGTTTCACCCATTTGTACCTAGCAGGGCCGGACTGGGGGCAAAATTCAGCCCTGGAATTTAATGGAAAACGGTCCCGACATTTCATTCAAACCGGCCTTTAATGAAAATAATATAAATGGGAAAGTAAATAAATGCAATATGATAGAGTTTAATTAAAAATTTAATTATTAACCTTAATTATAATTACAAATGATGCATACTTGTGTAGCTAAGGGTTAAATATATCAATTGAAATTAATAATTACTGATTCTATTGTAAGAAAATAGTCTACCAGCAAAACAGATTCAATTGGCTCGGTCGGTAACGTTCTAAACCTAATTGTCCGATGGTCGGTTTTATTCCATATTATGCGCAACAGTTTGAATTTTCAACACTTTCAGAAATGTTTAATGATGAGATAAACGATTGTTAGATAAAAAAAGTGATATTTTTCTATTGAGCGGCCCCTCTGGCATTTGCCAGAATTGTCAGATGGCCAGTCCGGCCCTGGTAACTAGTTACTATCACTGCTGCTATTAAGGAGGTCTCTAGACCATTGGCGCTTAAGGCGTCATTGAGGAAGTGTGCCAGAATGGATGACACAAGTTATGTTTCAATATTTATTACATATGTATATATTTATATTTTACTTCCTCAGCTATATGAAGTATTGAAGAAGTTATGCAATCGGTCGAAAATGCGATGTTTTTCACCGGAAATACATGTTTTCCGACCCTCGTGATTCTAAAAATAAAAAAAAACATGTGTGCAGTTGACACGCGGTAGAAGTGAAACCTTCAGAAAACGAAACTGCGAGAGAATGAGACGAATGCAGTATCAGGAGTGGGATAATTATAGGGTTTATTTATTATAATATTGGTACCAAGTTTAAAAATTATTTTATATTTTATTATTCAAACTCCATGTTTTTAATTTCAACAAATGACACGAGTGGCTTATGGTAACTAAAGTATGAAATAAATGTTTCTGTTCAGGCGAGTTGCTTGAATTTGCCACCAGTTTTATCTATTATTTTGTATGATTAGATACCCCCTCCCACTTGTTGTCCAGATGAGGATTAGTACCCTCTGTACTCCTGAGGTCTGTTCCCCGTTGCCTACACGGCCCCAGTATCGTCTGTCCCCGTTGCCCACACGGCCCCAGTTTAGTCTGTCCCCAGTTGTCTTATGGATGCCTCTCCCTGAGGTCTGTCCCCGTTGCCTCAAAGGCCCCAGTATAGTGTCTGTCCCCGTTGCCTCAAAGGCCCCAGTATAGTGTCTGTCCCCGTTGCCCACACGGCCCCAGTTTAGTCTGTCCCCAGTTGTCCTTTGGATGCCTCTCCCTGAGGTTGTCTCCCCGTTGCCTCAAAGGCCCCAGTATAGTGTGTTCCCGTTGCCTCAAAGGCCCCAGTATCGTGTTTGCTCCCCGTTGCCTACACGGCCCCATTTACCCAGTCGTATCGTTGCCTCCCCCTGAGGCCCCAGTTTGCCTGCTCCAGATAGACCTTCCAGACTTCCGTCCAGTAAGGTATTTAATACAATAGCAATCGCTGGCCAGCCATTTGTAATTTGTTTAGATGCCCCTGGGCGAGGAGGGCTCTGCCTGGAAAGTGGTAAGTGTTTACCTATAGTACATTCCAATTAATACAGTCCACTGTTCAAAACCCCCCCTCCGTATGCTCTACCCCGATTCTATAAATCGGCAGTGGCGCCTACAGTTTCCTTAATAAGTTCTTAAAAGTCTAAAAAAAATCACAGTTCCAAACTTTTTGGAGGGAGAGGAGGCGATGGAATTTTTCATGATTATCTTTTTTGTTTCGCAAGACTAGAGAAGAAGCATTATCGGCAACTTTTTTTCTCTTCACTTTCAGTTACAAGAAGTCCTTATGTCAGTAATTCAAACAGATGACTAAATAAAACAACTGTTATATATATATACTAAGGCAATAGTGTCGCTTTTTCGTTTCGAGTTTCAAATCACAACGGTACTAAAGAAGTTTTCACTTCAAAAAACTATTTGAACACGATAACTCCCGATATAATTAATGTATCGACTTAAATGTGTATCCAGAACACCACACGAATAAAGGCTCTCCCTCTGATTCCTCCTTTGAGTTAAGCCTCCTACCCAAATCCCCCTTCTCCCTTTTAGGTGTTGTCCTTATGGGGTGTGGTCACATAAAATTTCGTGTTGATACATTAATTCTATCGGGAATTATCGTGTTTACAGATATACATTTTTTTTTTAATTTTTGGAATCTAGATGTCGGAAAACATGAAATTCCGTTAAAAACCGCGTCGAAATTTTTGACTGATTACACAACTTCCCCCATACTTCGTATAGCTGGGGAAGTAAATTATTACTATAATTTAATGTTTTATAATATGTTTTATTATATATATATATATATATATTTTTTTTTTATAGGTTCTTTTTATATTTATGGAATAGTGAACAAGATTCCTGAAGTTTGTGTGAAAACATTTAAAAGAAAAGACATAGTCCTTCAAAAAATGTCCACTGAAGTTGAAACATTGAACCGAACTTGGTTGAAACGAAAGGAGATGATTAAAATCATTAAAAAAGATGCAACAAATATATTTATAAAATCTTTTCCAAATGTTGAAGTGACAATATTTGGATCTACGATTTGTCGTTTGGCCACTGATGAGAGCGATATCGATATTTTACTTCATCTGGGTAAGTGTGAGAAACAACATGTGTGTTTCCAAAACCCTCTAAAGACGACATCTATTGATTTTCAAACAAATCGGCCAATGGGAAGGATGGGATTAGGGGAGTGGTTTAACACAAAAACTTTATTAATTGCCGCTGTAATGAAATTGAGACGAAATTTCAAATGTAAATCATTCAAATCAGCGGAAGCAGTCAAAGGGGAGGGATGCTCAATTCAAAAATCCCAATAACTGCCGAAGTGATGAGATACATTCATTATATTGGTAGTTGAGCTGAGTTTACGAAGCTCTTTCTTAGGCGACTCATGTATTTCGTTGTACTCGTACTCCTAAACCCCTTTACCGATCACATTGAAATTTGCCACGATGATAGTGGACACGGTGACGATGCTTTACTACTAAAAAAATCTGAAATCGAACATACCACGGAGGAATAATCACTGAAAAACGAAATCTCAATTGAGAGACAAAATTCTCGCGCAAAATATAATTTTTCTATTTAAAATGTAAAAATCCGGGCGAAGCCCTTTTCCGTTTACCACTTTTTTTGAGCCGTTTTTTTCAGTGTTCTAACGTACAAACTTCGCCTTTTTTTCGATTAAAATATTGCTATTGTCTACAAAAAGACTAGAAAAAATCCATTGAATTCAATTGAAATCTATTTAAAGTATTAATATATTCATAAAGAACATACAAGGTGAGAAGTTACTGATAATTATTAAAACATTAACTGAGTTTTTTATACAGTTATGCCTGACTCAGCTCTTGTATTCATACATTCATTACATTATTATTAGAGTTTTTGTGTTAAACCTCTCGCCTAGACCCTTCCCATTCGACGTTGACCGATTTGACTGAAAATGTTTTTTCCTTATGGGGTTCAGGTCACATGTATAAAACTAGCATTCCTTCTCTATGCCAATGTTTTGTATAGTATAGAACGTTTGTTTTTATTCAGCTAAGAATGTTTATATTATTTTTAACTTTTTTTTAATGTACGGTAAGTAATCACATAGCGTTGTAAGGACAACACACCTATGATTGTGTGTGGATGTAGGATTGAATGAGAAGAAAGTCATTGATGAAACATCCACTAAGGGAATGTTTAGTTCTTGATGACGGATGCCACCTATCGATATTACATTAACTACTCCCCTCAATCAACTGTTATAAGATGACGCATATGCATTAGCTCCGATATACAAAACTTTTTTGGCCAAAACCACCGCGAAAACGTGAAGAATTCATAGAAGAAAAAAAAAAATTTGATCGGACCAATAGTTTTCAAGATTAGCATCACTATCATAGGCGCTACAGCCCGTCAAGAGCCTTGGCCTCCTCCAGGAAATGTCCCCGTGCAGCTCTGTCCTGGGCCAGTCTCCACCAGCCCACCGTACCAAACCGTCTTGCGACTCTGTTCACGGTCTCCAGCCATATTCTTCTGGGTCGTCCCACTCTTCTCCTACTCTCCGGTGTCACATTCACGAGTTTCTTGGGTATAAGGTCCTTGTCCATCCGTCTTACGTGTCCATCCCAACGGAGTTTGGCAACTCTAATCCAGTGCGTCAATTTTGGCTCTGAATAGAGTGCGTACAACTCCTGGTTGTATCGGATGCGCCAGACGCCCTCCTAGGTGGGGCCGAAGATCCTGCGGAGTATTCTCCTCTCGAAGATGTCAAAGTTTTAAGATTAGCCCGAACATCAAACAAACGCTGTCTCTATATAATATGTAGTTAGATTTCGAGTGAATACATTTAATGGGAATGGGGGTTTAGGGGAGAGGTTTAAGACAAAAACTCTAATAACTGCCGTAATTAATGTATTCGCATTAAATTGTATATGCACAGTAGACTCTCCCTTATCCGGCGTGGCCGGGACCGACGTGACGCCGGATAACGGAAATCCCCATTCATGCTTTGATTCAATGAAATGGCTTTTTCTTTAAAAATCACACCACTTATATAGGGCAGTCTAGGTTGCGTTGCTGCACGAACCACATCCATAATGCTTCGTCAAGTTCCTCTACTTTTGGTTTCTTTACAGTTGACCTGGCATTGAGGTGTTGTTTTTCCAAAGGTACACTAGAACCAAATTTCCTCAATTTTTCTTTACTTTTCCTCCAATCTTTAACTGTACTCTCACCAACCCCTAATTCCTTGGCTATTTTAGCAGTTGTTTCTCCCTTTTCCATCAATGCCGTCAATTTTTGTTGGATGGAAAGAACAATTTTCTTTCTTTTTGAAGTGAAAGCCATTGTTTATAACTTGTTTATCACTGCCATTGTTTATCACTTTATAACTTGATGATTTAAAAAAAAAAAAAAAGACGTCACCATCCTGCACCGGCCGTACAAAACGTCCGTAAACAACATAAACAAAAACGTTGTATTAGCGTTCCTTTAATTATAAATACAGTGTAAATGTGTATGTATGTACAATAAAAATACATAAAAGATTCGTGAGTTACGGAAATATTATGTGCTCGTAAATACGTGGCTTATATAATTGATAATCTAATAATTGAATGTTAATTTTAGTTTAACAAATTTGATATTATTTTGCGAGCGCCGGATAAGGGAGTGTCTACTGTATATTCAAAGCTCTAGTACGGCACATTGATTTTCAGTGGAATCAGAGAAAGATCAGAGGTCGGCTCTACTCAAAAATCCCAATAACTGCCGATGTAATGAATGTATTGACATGAAATTTTGTATTTATTTTTACTATATTTTATTTTACAGATGACTGTAAACGTAATGATTTGACTGAGTTCTTCAAAAATCAGACGTCTTTCAAACTGATTGGACTTATCTATAACACAACATCGTTACCCATACTACGAGCTACCCATGTTGAGACTGGCTTCTTATGTGAGTTTACCTGGTCAGAGCCAGAAGGAGCCATCAACACTAAAATTACAAGGTATTTTAATTTATACTTCCCCCCCAGCTATACGAACAACTTACGTTAATCGGTCAAAAATTTCATGTTTACTGACCATTTATTTCCAAATTTGTGGGAAAAAAATTCTTATCGTTGATAGAATAATAAATAAATGTCGTCGGTGAATCACCGGTAATCTACTTCCCCAGAACGAATTAATCAATTAACTTTTCGCTACCGCTCCAATAGCTGTCCACCGTTTGCGCTAATATTCAGTAGTTGACTTACATAGATTCTAAATCCTCGTACTAAATTTTGTATGAATAAATTCATTACATTTAGAGTTATTAGGGTTTTTGAATTGACCCCTCTCCCATGAACCCCCCATTTTCTTCGGCCAACATCGCTGAAATTTGGCCAACATGTCCTCATTTGAGTTTTTCCTCTCTGACCCCCCCCCCCCCCCCCCCCCCCCTTCTCTCTTGCCAATTCCACTAAAAATTAGTAAGTGTCGTCCTTATTGGGTTTTAAATGTATATATGAAATTTGTTTCGATACATTCATTACAACAATTAGAGTTTTAGAGTTAAGTCTTATCCTAATCACCCTCTTCCCTTTGGTCGATTTGGCTGAAAATCAATAGGAGTCGTCTTTGAAGGGTGCTAGATTCCCATATAAAATTTCGTGTTGATACATTTATTCTATCGGGAGTTATTACGTTCACAGTCACACACAGTCATTTTTTTTCCCACATTTGGAATCTGGAGGTCGAAAAACATAAAATTCTCAAATATCTTTTCAAGTAATAGTTGTAGAAAAAACTGAAATACATATATTATAAGAAATACAATGTTTTGTAGGTCGTCCGGTATTCGAGATACATGCCGATAACCGTCCTGAAATGTAGTTTTGAAACATATTTTTAAACGATGTTTATGTTTTTAAAAATGTTTCTTTTTAAATCTCCAATCGCTAATAAGTCCGCAGATTTGAGATAGGATCAATACAACAATTATATTGTGACGTTTTATCGTTCGCGAATCGCACTTTGGTTACATCACATATATATATAGTCCTCAAAAAATGAATAAAACAATTACCGTAGGAGAGAGTGACTTGTAAGCGTGGTTGGTATAAGAAAGCATTATCACTGTTTATCTTACAAAATTTATTTATTGTTGACTTGAATTTTATCAGTTCGTAAACTGTAGTAATCTTTTTTAAAACATTTTTTGGTTTATGTATGTTTGGATTCACTATCTGATGTTGGCAGTTTATTGTCGAAACTATTTGTGGTGTAAATGAAATATATTGTTGGACTGGATATCTCTATATTATATTACTTATTTAACAAGTAAGTCCACTACATCCGCATAACAACCAAGAAATAAACAATATTTATTTATATCCGTTTCATGTTCGAGTTGCAATGTTTTTCTGTCTATGAAAGAATGTGCTTGGCTATATATTTCTGTTAATGTGTACTTTCCATTCGAGTCGTGTACCCAAATGCACTCCGAGGTCACTCATACTCCGATCCTTAGAATTCCAGAGAATTGGGACGTCAGGACGTCATCAATCTGCAGCTGACTGTTCTTCTACATATAATTTGGGGACAGCCAAGATCATTCAAGTCTTCCCCAGATTTAGCTTGAGATGGTGACGGAGAGGAAACTATGCTAATAGGCGATCATTATACAGGGTAGCCACTTTCCAGAAAACCGGGAAAAGTCAGGGAATTTTTTCATCCCTAATATTCAAATTATATTCTCATAAAAATTCCATGCTAGCTCAGTCAAAATGCGTTTAAATTCTCGACCTATTCAGAAGTTCTTGAGTTAGGAACTGATTTTGATGATTTTTCTTTTAAATACCAGCCAAAAATGACTTAACCTATCTTAGATTCTCACTACTTCTTATTAGCAAGATTTATTAAATTGTTATGATATTCAATAAAATAAAAACAACGACGAAAAATGTATTAATGAAATAAATAAAGGATACAAAATGTATTAAAGTTACCAACTTTTAAAACATTTTGGATTTTGAACTCAATTTTTAACCCTTTGAGAAAAATATTGCATAACACTTTTTCTCATTCAATTATGATCAATGAGCTGCTGAAATATGCAACTCTTTATTTGTTGCAATAAATATTTATTTTGTAATTGACAATCTTCCCGAGCAATCTCTAATTGCGCAAAGTCAAGTGTACGATGCAATTGTGTATTATGGCGAGATACAATAATAGAAATCACTAAAAAACGTATTCATGCGTCTCGAAATTCACATGATTTATATCAAGATACAAAGTCAAGATTGAAAGATACGTAAAGCACAGTTGAAATAAAGAAACTAAATAATAAAAAACGAAAAACTAATAAACGCCAGACATGAAATCGAAGAATTAGAAGAGCAAATAAAGAATAGATAGCTTAAATTAAATTTATGAGTACTCTATCCATGAAGTATTACTTGCAATAATAAATACAATTATTATTTATTTATATACAATTATAATTTATTTTCTAGTTTCAAGTCATTAAAATTAAGTGTGTTACCAATAAATGAATTTGGTTTTTTCTTTCATTATACCTACCTCAAATTCCACTTCTATAATTTGACTTATTGGTCAGAGATAAAAATATATATATTTTTTTATTTATAGTGTTTTTCTGTGATTTCGAAATGCATGCAAATGTCTGATTAGTTACATTATTTACACAATATAAAAACATAAACAACTTATCTTTTTTTTTTAATAGTTCATGATACAACGTAAAGTTAGGGAAAAAATTCAAATATTACCTGGGAAATTTGGTCTTGAGAAAAAGTGGCCACCATATTATATCATCTGCATAGATGACTTTTCAACGGGGGTTTAGGGGGAGAGCGGAAACTTATGCAGGTTGGTCGCTCATGTTTTGTTTTGTTTCCAGTTTACTGATGGAATTTGACGTTCGAGTGCATGAAGTGATTGCGATGGTTCTGTTCTGGGCCAAATCCTCCATGTCCCCTCCTACACTTACCCCCACCATGGTCACCTGGTTGGTTCTCTACTACCTGATGGATCCTCAAGTTAGAGTAGTACCACCCGTCAACTACATTGTTCAAAAGTTAGGAGGATTGAAACAGTTTCAAAAATATGGTATTTTTAATTTTTTTAAATTATTTTTAGTTAGTATAAGGAAGTATTGTAATCGTGTGAAAATCCGAGATCGAGTTTCCACGTTTGTCGCAATTTTAGCTATGAACTTAAAATTTGAAATGAAATGTAAGCAACGTAAGTAAATCTCATTAGTTTTGACCGACATTGTACGAAACGTAAAACCACTTCGCGGTCTATATAACTAGACATCGCAAATAATTATAACCTAATCAAATCTCTTTAAATTGAAGTTTTAGAGAAAACTGAGAGGTACATTTTGTATGAAATACAATTTACCTAAGCCCCCTCCTCTGGGCTTACGATCCATTTCCCAAAAGTTTCAGTTAAGAAGCCCATTTTTAAAGACGTTTCCTTGATTTATGCAAAAACAATATTGGTTCTCACCGATAGGTGTAGACATACTATAGTTAAATGAGAAAGACTTGATAAATTGGTTCTCTTCGTTAAAGATTCCTACTCTAGGTGAATAATAATTTAGGGTAGGCAACATTTAGGACTCACATAGTAGAGTCGGGTTCATGTTCACCAGAGCAACGAAATGGCGCTAGGTAGTAGGCGATATGATTTGGTAGTGGCTCTAAATACCTTAAGAATACAACGTCGATGGTAGTTTTCGAATTTGTTGTTGAAATGCTTCGATTCGTATTTATTTGTAGATTAAGTTTCTCATTAAAAAATGAAATAAGCTGTTCGATGTCTCCTGAAATGGGTAAAAACATTATATTATTTGTTGTGACAATATGACCACAAATATATTATTTATTGATAGATATTTTCAGCAGTTATTATTTTTATTATGTATTAATAACAATATTATATAATATGATATATTGGAAGATTATATATTATATTTTTTTTAGATTCACACTGCTATATTATTTTCTTTTACCACAAATTTTATTTATTGTTACAAATTTAAGCTATCGAAACATCTTGACCTAAAAGTTTCTTATTGAAAGATCATTTTATAGTTCGTAATATTGATATTTTAATTCACTACAACGGTAAATATGATCAATAATCAACTTTTGAGGGCAGAATTTCTGGAATGAAGCCAAAAATGACAACCTATCTTAGATTCTTACTGCTTATTATTAGCAAGATGTATTATAATTGTTATGATATTCAATAAAATAAAAACAGCGACGAAAAATGTATTAATGAAATATATAAAGGATACAAAATGTATTAAAGTTACCAACTTTTAAAACATTTTGAATTTTGAACTCAATTTTTAACCCTTTGAGAACACTTTTTCTCATTCAATTATGATACTTGTCAAAGTTAAATGTTTACTTTAATTAAAAATGAAATAATTTACTGAAATATATAATATAAAATTGATATAGAAACATGTGAGGGTTATATTGACCCGAGGTGACAACAAATGTAACAAAAACTCAGATGACTGCTCGAGGGTTAAGCTATCGACGCATCTTGTGTGAGAATCACACACTTAAGCAGTATTCACATCAACGAGACAGGCTCTGAGATAGCCCCTACCGAGAGCTAAGATGTTAACACATCAAAAATCCTCGCATCATAAAGTTGAAGACTCGGAACATGGTATCATATTGAACGATTTGACCTAATTGTTACAGAGATTGGTGAGTGCCCCCGGTTGAAGTGGAGCTGCCGTCGTACCGACCAGTCGTCTCTGGAGATCCTCCAAGGTTTCTTCCACTACTATGCGTTCCTGCCGTTCCCCAGTCTGCAGCTAGACCCTAGGACCGGCCTCGCCACCCCTCGGTCGTCTGCAGAAGGCCAACAATGCCCCATCTCTTTGATTAATCCTTTTAAACCCACAAAGAACCACTTCCGATTGATGTACCGGGAGAAGATGGAGGAATTTCAGTACACATGCTATCAAACCCTCCATCTCGGGTGGAGACTCGATTAATTACTTATAAATAGCCGTGTTCATTCATTCATTCTTTATTGATCATGAAAACAATTTATCTGAACATAGATAAATCAAAAATGAATAACTATACATGTAAGTATACACTTAAAATTTCGTATTAAAAGCTATTATAGTCTTTAAAAAATTCACTATAATCATAAACAATTTGATTTAGAAGACATTCAATAATAGGTTTAAACTTTCTTCCAGGAATATTTGTAACTTGTGTAGGCAGCATATTAAACATTCCAGCAGACATGTTCAGGAGCCGTTTTACCCTTCTCTATTCTGCATCGCTGAATGTCTGTTAGCTCTAGCGCGAGTTTCGTGGGAGTGGACATCACTATTCCTTTGTGTGTTGCTTCTTTCTTCCATTGGATACATGAGGTTGTGCTGTATGAAGAGGAAGAGACAGACCCTGCAGGAAGTCAACCTGGAGATCCCTGCCATGAGTCGCACCACACTTTTTGCAACCTGAAGATCTTATTAGAGTAAGAGGATCCTCCCCATAGATTCAGTCTGTAGGGCATCCTCGATTGCACGAGCCCGTAGTAGGCTATCAACAGCACCAGAGTTTTCAGACGTGTTATTTCACACTTTGAGAGAATTTTCCTAGCAATTTTTTTTTTTTCTACAAGGTTTCCCAGCTTGTTCACATGCTTTGTCCAACTTAGTTTCAAGTCTACAACTTGACCTAGAAACACAGGCTCTGTTTCAGTTCATGTCATGTTACATTGTCAATGTACTACCTTCCGCGCACTCCATCACCCGAGAATATTGCTTCCTCCTGGAGATAAAAGTGCTGTCGTTTAAGCGGCTTAACCCAAAATCCCTAACAAGAATAAATCCAATAAATTTAATATAAAAAGAGAATAAATAAAAGGAAAAATTGTTTATTTTGTTGTATTACATCTTTGATTCTGGTAAATTGAAAAAAAAAAAAAAAAAAAAAAAAATTCCTACGTTTTCTTTTCCATGAGACATCATGATTACTTTTAATAATTTGTTTAGACTTTTACCTTCATTTTTTTATTATAAATGTTTGTATACTATATATAGTATATATACATTTATATATATGTTATAACATGTAACTTTTTTTATAATATATATATATATATATATATTAAATATTATTTTTGTGTTTATTCTGTACATGTCATTTTAATATTTGTATTTAGTCATTTTAGTAGCCATGGTAGGTTGCCGGTGGCTCTTAATAGCGTGCTTGTCTACTGAACTCAAGATCGCGGGTTCGACAAAGGGCCGAGGGAGACCCTTTCTTCTTATACAAAGGAAAATATTTTTATTTGGAAGACTAAAAAAATCTTGAGCGATGGTCCCGAACTTGAACGATTTCACTCGTTACTCGTTCGGTCGAAGGGTCGCAAGACCCTTACCGAGGTGAATAAAACCTGAAAGGCAAAATTTCTGACTCCCACTGTAGAGTCCACACGACGAAAGAGCGCTCTGGTAGTAGGAGATATGACCAAAGCCCGGGCATGTGTCACAATAATGTGCAACAACAATCAACTAGTAACAACTTCTAAGTTGAGGAACGCGAACATATTGTGGAAACTTGTAATAAATAAATAAGTTTGTTTTATTTATTAATCAACTAGTAGACATGGAAAGTTTGTAAGGTTGTGTTTTAAAAAAAAAGAGCTTATAAACCTTTCCCATGGTTACTCCAGTCTTCTTCGTGTACAGCATTATTAATACAGAAACTGATTGTTGCGTAATGATTTACCTCTTCTATTTATTTATGTATTAAGAATTTTGTGTGTTCCCTGTGCGTGTCAGGGCGCTTATTTCAAACGCAATATTAATTTTCTTGCAAGAATTGTTCACATTGTAAGTTTTTTTTCCCCCATGAGAAGTTGACTACTTGAAGAAATGCGTATTTAAGCTAGGTCTTTAACTCGCGAGATCATATCGCCTACTACCAGAGCGCTCATTCGTCGGTCTGGCGGACATGAGCCCGACTCAACTATGTCAGTCCTAAATTTTGCTTACCCAAGTTTATTCACCTAGGGTAGGGGGTCTTTAACGAGTACTTGATATTGTACAGGCTCGGGACCATCGCTTAACGTCGATAAAAACCTAAGAGCCTTGGCCGGGTTTCGAACCCGCGATTTTGAGGACAGTAGGTATAACAATAAATACTTTCACAGCTTTATTCTTCTCCCAATTTATTTATTGGTCTTACAACCTAGTAAATAGATGTTTCGGGAAGAACTCTCATCGTTACCTAAAAATGTTACAATCAATAAAAATAACGTATGAATATTCGTCAATAATTCAATACACAAATAACATCCAAATAATTTTTCTGTATACAATTGCTTGCTACCTTGTAATTTATTTGCTGATCTTTATTGTAAACAAATTTCTTATTGATCATAATAGTTATTCTGCAGAACTTATGGGACATTTTTGTGTTCATTAATAAATATTTATGTATCGAATTATTGACGAACATCGTACTATTTTTGACGTGACAACGTCTTATAAATTGGAAGGCCAGCATCCCATGTTAGAAAACTGCGTTACCTACATGTGTTACTTTCGTATCACGCATGCGCCGAGAGAGAGAGAGCATCCGCCACCTTGTTATCTCTTAACTAATCGAATTGTTAATTGAACTTCACAATTACATTATTGTCCTACATGATGTATACATTTGAAAATAGCATTGATTTAAATAAATGCTCCATAAAATTGTTCACCATTCTAAAACTATTTGGTCTATGAATTTTTTTTTTTTTTTTTTTTTTTTGGCTTTGGTCTATGAATTTGAAAATAATATTTTTATCGAATAAACTATAAAAATTGTAAACCAAATTTTCATTTTTTGAAAACTATTATGCTTATGAATGTTTTCTTTCTATATTGTTTTAAAATTGTTTCAAGGTTCAAAAATTTTATTGAAATTGTTTGTTATATTTGATTCTTGACACTTTCGCTATCTCGCAACTCAGACGTTGTCACGCTCATTTCGCCACGCATCGGAGTTGCACGCACCCGGTTTTTTATTTTTATTGATGGTAACATTTTTAAATACTGATGACGGGAGTTCTTCCCGAAACGTCTACTTGCACGAGGTTGTGAAGACCAATAAAAGCCATATAATAATAATGAAACTATCGCAAATTACAAAATTCTTGTTAGAGACAAGGCAAAGAGCTCTGCAATAAGGCATATTTGAATCTCCCGCGTCCTCCCAATAAAATCGTAATGTATGACTCAATAAATTCAAGTTTGTGACTGCGCCTCGATTCGTACGGCCGACTTTTCTTAGGATTTTTTAAAATTTTATTTTCCATTAAAGGTAAGGAAAAATAATTCTCATTTTGAAATATTGTCTGGTATTGTTTTGTTTTCGTTTCTGTTTTTCTTCCGTATCCAAATGAATATATTTTTTCAGAAAATTTCAGTAAACACTTTAATATACATCTAAGATAGTAAAAAAACATAAAATCAATAAAAAAAACTTACCAATTTTAAAGTTACTCTCCTCCCAATGGTCTATGAGGTTTCTTATCTATAAACAGAGAAAACACATTTATAAATAATCTTCGTTGATCAATGTTCAGAAATGCGGACATATTTTTGTATTTTTGGGAAACTTGTAATAAGTAAATAAAACCAATTTATTTTTGACTTTACTAATTCGCAAAAGGTAAAAGTAAACCTGACGATGGTATAATGCAGATACCTATTGTATAAGTACAAAATATATAATTGAACTTGTTTAACTCTTATATTGTTTAATTCCAAAAAAATATTTACATAAAGTGTACCGCTTTTGGTTTACATCGTCGTCAGCACAAGGTTCTAAGTCACTTGCTCACGATGGCGTTAGCCGAAACCGGTACACTTTATGTAAATATTTTTTTGGAATTAAACAATATAAGAGTTATAAAAGTTCTTTGTTTCTATTTATTTTGTACATATACAATGGGTATCATACTCAGATTGCAGAAATGTATTCGGACATATATGTATAAACATTTTGTAAATAGTCAATATTTCAAAAATTGTTTTGTTTATTTATAAATAACATTGTGAAGTAAGAAAATAGAATAAGAAAGTACTTTCATTCAAAAAATATTTACAGTCAAAATTTAAGTAATGCATCCAAAAGAGCAGGGTCAGAAGAGTGACATTTTCGGAAATAGCGTGGACAGCCCTGATTCTAGCAAGTTATTTGTCTTTCATGACTGAAGCGTTGTGTGACGTCTGTTATAAAAGTTAGTTCGTTTCCACAACAGAACAGTCGCTCAGTTTCTCAGGCCGCAGCCTGAGCACCAAGTAACTTGTTAGTGATGTACTGTGACTGACCTGGTCGGCAGCGGTGTGACAGTGGTCGGCCAGTGCTGCGAGTGGACCGAACACCCCTGAGAACTCTGCAGGACTCAGGATGCCCACCTGACAGAGCGGTGATCCGTAGAGCGGGAGGGCGGAGCGGAGTCTTGTGATGTACGTTCTTTCGTCTCTCTCCCACACCATCATCAGTCCCTTCACATCACCTTCACAAGAACAAACAAACATATGATAAAATAATGTGATCTATGTCATCGCTTTTGTACGGTATCAGGACAGTTGCGGACAGGACACTAGTGGACATGTTATATTCATGTCATTTGCTGACCAAGAACAGCTGGGCTCAGCTATTTGCTCAGGTATCTCCGACAATGTATTCCCTCAGCGCGAACTGAGTTGTCGCTCTCCCTCTGAAGCATTATACCGATTTAGTTGAAAATCAATAAGTGTCTGGGAATAAATCCTCAATTTATTACATCGGCAGTTATTGGGTTTTTGTGTTAAGCTCCCCTCCCCCCATAGTCCTCCCCTTGGCCGATTTATCTGCCAGAGCACTCTGATGTACACTAGAGCGCTCTTCCGTCACTATACCGTCCCTTCCGATGGACGGCTTGCTCAAGGTTTGGTTGCTGAGGGCCTCGGCCGGGTTCCAAACACTTCTGCATATCGATATGTTCATTATACGTGGAGTTATCGTGTTTACAGACAGAGCGGAATTTTGTCTTTCGTTTTTGGAATCAGGGGGTCGGTAAACATGAAATTCCAGTGAATTTACGAAGTGTAGAGGAAGCTACGTAAACGCTCAGAAATTCGATAAAAGGTTTTCGACGGAATTTCATGTTTTTTGACCTGATTCCGAAAATGCAAAAACAAAAATAATAATAATTAGGAGTGTGTCTATGAACACGATAACTCCTGATAGATGAATGTATCGAATCGAATTTTATACGTAAATTTGAAGCCCTATAAGGACGACACAGTAATTTCCAGCGAAAGGGGGGGGGGGGGGGGGGGAGGGGGGTAGGGGTCAGAGAGGGCACAACTGAAAAATCCCAATAACCGCAGATGTAATGAATGTATCGTCACAAAATTTAGTATGAGGATTCAGAAGCATGTTGACTATTCTAAATTTTGAGTTTTAGCCCAAACGGTAGATTGGCTTTAGAGGGAGAGCTAAAATGCAATTCGTGCTGGGGAAGTACAAAGACGGTACTTGATAGATCACTGACGATTTTTTCGTTTTTGTATTTTGTAAAAGATACATCGAAGGTGGGAATCGTTATCATGTATAGATTTTCAAAAAATTGTATATTCAATTATGCTCTCCCACCTTCAAGTACTTCGGCTGTTTCCAATGAAAATTATTAGGTGTTGTTTTTATAGGGCTTTAAATTTACATATGAAATTTCGTTTCAATACATTTATTGCAAGAGCAGTTATTAGAGTTTTTGTGTTACGCCTCCCTCTTCATTCCCCCCTTCCCTTTATCTGATTTCTGGATACAAATATAAAATTTCGGTGGTGTCTAATAGAGCTCTGAATAATAGCTCAAAGGGGAGGGAGTATACAATGTTTATTCACTCACTCTATAAAATTTGGGTGATGTCTAATAGAGCTCTGAATAATAGCTCAAAGGGGAGGGCGTATACAATGTTTATTCACTCACTCTATAAAATTTGGGTGGTGTCTAATAGAGCTCTGAATAATAGCTCAAAGGGGAGGGAGTATACAATGTTTATTCACTCACTATAAAATTTCGTGTCGATACATTTATTCTAAGGGAGTTATCGTGTTCACAAACACATATAGACATATTTTTATTTATTTTTTCATTTTTGGAATCAGGAGGGCAGAAAACATAAAATTCCGTTTAAAAAACTGCATCGAATTTTTGACCGATTTGACAACTTCCCCTATACTTCGTGGGGGAAAAAAAAAGGTTGCTGACCTCTTTAGTACAGTTTAGGGAATATGAGGGATAAACTTTTTTAACAGGCTTTCTCCGGGATTGTTAATTTTGATCCTGACGTTCTAAAAGAAAAACATGAAAAGACCATGGAACCTTCCAGACGGGAGAGTAAAGAAAACACTATACAAGGAATGAAAGTGACTTACTTGGGTCGATAGGTGGTGGCTTGGGGTCGACAATAAGTATTTCGGCCTCGAGTAGGGAGACATCAGCAGCAGGGTCGACTTCGGCCTGCGACCCAGCCAGTCGAACCAGTGGCCACCCATCCAGGCCGAATTCGGTGCAGATGGGTTCCAACAGCTCCCACACTGTCTTACCAACATCACCTGGCAACTGCAACATACAATTAGATAAATATTATTTTATTTAAACAACAGATGATGGTGGCCATGGACGAATGCATTTATATACCTAACTCATATGTAGTACCTTTAAATAACTATCTACCATAAAAATTTAGATTTTAACTTTCTACATTTTTCAGCTACGAGAACTGAATTTGTGTCGTATACAAATAGAACGTTCATGAATCCAGTTCTGTTGCATTAGTTTTAAATAGAAGTAATATAAAAAACAAGTTTTTCAATAATGTACCCTATATAAATAAATAAAACAAAGTTATTTTTAAAAATAGTGTATATTCCACAAAAAAAAAGTACAAAAACTACCGGTTTTGGCATTACATCATCGTCAGTTTAGGATTTCTTTAATTTATTTTGAGTTAGGATTAGTAAGTTATTGTGACACACCCGGGCATTAACTATGAGGGCATATCGCCTACTACCAAAGCGCTTTTTTTTCGCTCTTGTGAACATGAGCTTGATTCTACTGTGGAAGTCCTAAAGTTTGCCAACTCAGGTTTATTCATCTGGGGTAGGGGTCTTTGACGAGTACATGACATCGTACAGTCTCGGGACCATCGCTTAACGTCCTGGACGGCGTGCTGAAGGTATTTTCACTTCCCAGATAAAAAATCTAAGGGTCGAGTTTCGAACCCCCGATTTTGAGGTCAGTTGATAAGTTTGGTATTTGTTTGTTCTGAAATATTTACTTCCAAAATCAGTGGTAAAACTAAAATTAAAGATACAAAATAACGAATGTAATAATTTTTTTAGGTGTCGCATTTTTGTTGCCGAGACAGTATTAGACAGATTATAGACATCAATGCGACAACTTAAATTATGTTGGATGTTAAATTTTTTGGATGTTAAGTTTGTTATACTTATTCCCACCCTTCGCTGATCGCCTGTGGAATGAAAATGTTTATTTTTGACTTTTCAATGTGCTATAATTAAAATATAAGAAATATTGTTGAAAAACGTGATTTATATATTATTTTGTTCTTAATTTTCAATTATTTAACTGCACTTGAAACCTCTCAGGTATTTAACAACTTTTTATTAATATCTATATTTTTTTTGTAATTGGGAAAAGGAATCTTTGAGTAGCTATAATTTCGTTAAGTAGTGTCAGAAATTTGCATCAGAAACATTTTTTGTTATGGACGTTTTTTCCATAGAATCAACATTTACGTATTGCATAATTCAAGCTAGCGTCAGAAAAAATGACATGATACGGATAGGTTTTATAGGACACATTTTCACCGGAATGAGGCATTTGTAACAAGTTTAGGCCTATTTTTATTGGAAGTGATTGAAAAAACGATCGGCAGATTTCATGTCAACAAACCGAAATAATATAAACAGGCGTGTAGAAAATATTCTCTGAAAATTCTTTTCAACTTAAACGTCAACTGAAAAAAACAATAAATTATTTGCCTATTTTCAAAATCGAAGGAGCTTCTTCTAAAACAGTATACAGAAGTATGGAAGGCGTACATGGACAACGGCTCTATATTTAGTTGATTTTTAACTGATAATAATAAAAATGAATAAACTGAGGGGAATAAAAAATATAGAGTATATATACTCCTTGATTAATCACAATATTGAAGGAAGTTGATATTCAGAAGTATTTCTTTCTTATTCTTTCGTACAAAAAAAAAACACTATTTGGTCAACGTTTCGGTACCTGTCTGTTTTTCTCTTCAGGGCCTAACGGAACATAACAAACAAAATAGTTGGTTTTGCATTACGGACAATAAAATAACCTAGAAAAACAAACATTTTAACGCCCGTCCAAAACGTTAGTGAATGAATAAATTGTACAATTTTTATATTTAAAATATATATTTATGCATATATTCTCTTCAGGAGCTCCTGTTAAAAGGAACATATACAATATATATGTATTTTATTATTTATTTTTTTCATCTCATTCAATTTATTTTTTCTCAAAGACATTAAAATGCTGGGCTAAATAATTGATGAATGACGTTTTGCTAAGCTATTCTAACAATCTGCAATCAGTCTGTAGTAATATTGATGATAAAAGTAAATATTTTTCACTCGACCTCACTCAGAAGACTCACTGATGGTAGAAAATGAAGACTTAAAAGCCTTGTTAAAACAGATCAGTACAGCGGGACAAACCAACGTTTCTCCTGACTTAGTTAACAACTCTTTTTATACTTATGAGCCCTCACTTTCTATAGTACACTGAAACGTGACAATATTTTTTCATATAGCATTCTGGAAGATTGTTTAGACCAAGGCGTAACTCATAGAATTTCGCCAATATACTCTTTAGATAAAAAATTTCATGCTTTACAAATTTTACCACTTGACTTTTTATGGTAACTATGAGGTTTTGAAAAATTGTCAGAAATAATAATAATATTTATTTCCGTTAAACCATAAAATTGGATACGTCATACAATGTTGTACATATATTAGAATACGAACATATTACTTGTTCCAAGTCACCAAAATGGTATAAGTGATTTGCCACTAGATCTCAGCACGGTTAGGATTTCACTTGTACAACTTTTTTCCTGAACAGAACTATCATTTTTGTACCCGATTATGCAATTAACGAAACATTTTTAAAAATGTCACTTGGATCATTTTGATTCTAACCCCGACAATTATATTTCTAGAGATAAATCTACTTTCTGGATTAACGATATCTAGAGGATAGGAGGCGAACACGGGGCCCTTTCTTAGATCACAAAGAGCGGAATATAGAAAAAAAAGTATAAATAAAAAAATTCCCTAACAAATAACAGTAAGTAAATAATAATAATGTACAAAACTAAAAAAATGTATGATAATAGTAAATGTATTAAATAAAATTATTTACGATTATAGGATATTGATGGAGGACCTCTGCCAATAAAATAAAAATTAAAGCTTTGACATAAATAATACGACTTTTGTTTATGGCTATTTTTTTCCTTTTTAAACAATGAGAAAAAAAAATCCTTTTCGAATATAGTGTTTCCTCTAACATAAACATTAAAATTTTTTTATTGTACGAGTATCTATTGATTTCAAGAAGTGGGGAAGAATATTAAAGAAATTATTTCCTTTATGAGTTTACTCCTTTCAAAAAGAGAGCAACAATGTTTAGTATTCGAAATTCTTTTTTTTTTTTCTTATATACTTATATATGAGGAGTTTGGAGCCAGAGCGGACCAACCCACAATTTTTCGGAAAATGAGTTATTACCATCCTGATGTTGGCATAGGTTCCCTTTTTAAAAACCAGTGTGGATCACTTAGTTTCTTCACTTCAGTGATAGATAGCAGCACTTTAAGTTTAGTCCACAAGTATTTTGTGCATATATTTTCAAAGTCACAATGGATCATACGGCCTTCAAAAACTTTATAGATCACAAAAAGGGATCACTCATCCAATACTATTCTAAAATTTCAAATATAAATAAATATTTGGGGCCCATTTATGGAGATAAACAAAATGTACTCAATTTTCAATTGCCATTTTCTTCCTGTTCAGTTTCAACCAGTTGGTCCGCTCTGGCTCCAAACTCCTCGTATATTATCGTTGAGAGGGAAAATATTTATATTTTTCTAATCACAATTAATGTTTCATATATAAACAGAGCAGGTAATGGCACGATTTTACGTTTATTAAATATCTTTTTGCAGCTTGTTCTTTCATTATTATTATTATTTATTCTTACTGCCATCTTAGCTGCTGCTGAATCTTCCATACATGCCTCGTTCACATTACAACACCATGTTACTCAAATTGAGAACTGGTGCAACATTTGGAAAATTAAACTCAACACGAACAAATCACAACATATCACATTTACATTAAGACGAGATACATGTCCCGCAGTTTTTATCTACAACAAGCCCCTCCCTCAGACTAACACAGTAAGATATTTGGGACTTACTCTGGACAGACGACTGACATGGAACCCACATACAAGCCTCATACGTAATACACTAAACAAACGATTTAAAATGCTTTATTCTCTTCTGCACAGACATTAAAAATTACCCTTAACACAAAAGCGTAACTGCTACACGTTTCTACTGAAGCCACTCTGGATGTATGGCTCACAAATCTACGGTTCGGCTAAAATATCTAACCTGAAACGTATCCAGGTTTTCCAGTCAAAGACACTTAGACTCATACACAATGCCCACCATACGTAAGTAACAGAACACTTCACAATGACCTCATGATAAACACAGTACACGACACAATTCAGGACCTTTACAGACGTTTCCACAGCAAATTGCACTCACACCCAAATCCATACATCCACTCACTTTCTTCACCACACTTGCCACACAATCCTCCTAGGAGATTGAAGAGGAGGTGGAACCGTGACTTAATATAATCCCAAATTACAACCCCCCACTTCTTGTAACAAAATCATAATATCGCTATTCATTGATAATAACCATAATATTCATTGTTTTAAATTTCGCCCTGAGGAGCTACCGCTGGGTGGCCTTCCTCTCTCACGCCAATCAAGTCATCCACATTCAATGAAGTCCTCTTGGTAGCTGGTTGTTGCGTCATGGTAACAGTTGCGACCAACATTATAAAGACAAAAAAAAAAAAAAAAAATTGTATTCTTAGTGATTTCTTGAGAAGTCTAAGAATATTAGAGCTAGAAACTCCCCAATGAATGTATTAAACCGTAGTTAATTACAGAATGGAAATATGCGTAATATAATGTTTTCTTTAGTATGATCTTTTTAAGATTTCGAAATAAGAAGCAAACGGAACTCAGTTTCTTACCTTTGACTGATGTAAGTTCAGCCCATGTTAGTTTCGTATCAATATGGAGACCTAGGAATTTTATATTATCTTTAAATGACATGGAAAGAGTATTATAACTTCTAATGGAGGGTTTTCATTTGACAATTTAGGTAGTTTTTAAATGGACGCATTTAATATTAAATAATTGAGTAGTAGCCATTCAAGAGTTTTAAAAATGGATTAAATCAAAGTAGTTGGATTTTTAGTTGTCGCAAGAATATTAGTATTATCTGCGAAAAGGACAGACAAAAATGCGAGCCAGACTACTTATGAGAAAATAAAAAAATTGTATATCATAGCTGCTAATCTAAATTGTGAACAAAATATTTTTGTTCGTAAATTTGCTGTTTTTGAGTGGGAGAGAGAGGCTGTAGGTGGCTTAAACTGTGTCAGAAAAAAATTAACGGGGTTAAAAAAAAAAAAGGAAAAGTGAATTCAACGATAATATAAGTTTTATCGTTTCCTAAAACCAGTCTTCGAAATGTCACATCTCTTTGTGAACGGAATGAAGGATAAAGTCAAGAAACTGAAAATAGGTCAACATGAATCAGGAACTCATCTGCAAAACAAATATGTATTTTTTGGCCAACTCCATTGGCTATGTCTTACTGTCTATATGCAAGGTGTCCGAAATAAACGGGACATAATCAAAATAACTTCAGAACGATTAGAAATATCAAAAAATTGCAGAGGACCATAGTTGTAGGCCGTATCAACATCTAACCAAATTTGTTTTTGGAAACTCAAAAATTTTATGGGAAAGGACTTAATTATCCGTTTAAAAAGTCAGCTTTCAATGAACTTCTCTAGGTATTTGAAAATTTTCAGCAACAATTTTAAATTAATTCTATAAAATGTCTATATCAGCGGTAAATTGAAGATTCAAATTTTTATTAACAAAGTGGTTGTAAGAAAGTTCTGTACAACTGTCCTGGGGCAAGAATCTCCAGATCCTTCGCCTGTTAAGAAACATTCTCAGAGGAATTCTCTGACCTAGAAGTGAGAAAGTTTTCAGGAGTATTGAGATCATAACTGATGTCAAATGTAATTTTTTTCTTTGTGAGGAGTCTTCTCCTAAATACTTTCTATGTGGTGGTTGTGGTTGTCCTGATGGGGGAGTGACAGTGACTGGATGGAACTAGGTCGACATAGCCTCCAATGGTCACCTAACATATCCTATACTAGATCAAGGGTTGCCATTTCTATGGATCACCTCATGGTTAATTCAATGCGTCGTAGCACGTCGTCCTTCGGTAGGTTATCCTGAAACATCCTTATATTTCATCAACCATGTGGTACAATTTTAATGGATCGTCTGAACGTGAGCTGTAATAATAAACAATAACATGGGTCAGTTCATAACTCCCTTCTCAACTTTCACTATTCTTTCGAAATATTCATTAACATTACATAGATATCATCCTAATTATTATACTCTATGTACATATGACGTAGAATTCCCCAAGTAAGAAAGCAATAAGAAATAAGCCGTTAAAGTTTGTTATTGTGACTCATGTCCGGGCATTTTTGTGTAGGGGAAAATTTCGTGACGATATGTTCATTTTCAAAAAAAAATTATATACAGTGAAACCTCTCTTAGACGGACACCAATGGGGCCATGGAAGTTGTCCGCCCAGCAGAGGAGTCCTCCTAACAGAGGGAAAAGGAAAATAGAAGGCAAATTGATAAGTATGAAAGATATCTTTTCTAAACACGTGTATCGTATGTAAAAAATGTTGTTTATCGAACAACTGAATACAGTTTTAAAAAATAGGAAATTTGTAATAAAATCAGAAATTTGTACTAGAATCCGAACATAAACAATGGTATAAAGTCTAAGTTCTAAAAAAATCAGACATTTTCTTTTGTTTCCATTTTTTTTTCCCAATCGAGTTTCCTATATTGTCCTCTACCTGAGAAATTAAAATTAATGACGGAGCATCGTTTGCTTGGAGGCAATAACGCTTGATTAAGTTCGTGTTGGTTTTGGTAACGGGCAGTATGGAACATTACAAACTTCTTGGAATTACGAGTCTCTTCGTAAACACAGGTGTACTACGTGGAAAGTTTGGTAGTACAATGTACAACGAGAAATCCTAGAACATATTAAAAATCAACCCTTTCAAAAGAGAATTCACAGAATAAACATCAACCTTCCCTCTAAAAGTGAATGCTAAGAACTTATTAAACGTCAACCCGAATTAGAGGCCTGCCTGTCCATCCAACAGAGGTAGTCTGCTCTTCTCGGTACTCGATTTCACTGTCCACGTCCGTCCAAGAGAGGGTTCGCCTAAGAGAGGGGTGAATGTGTTGAAATCCCTATATATTCTGGCGGGACCGTAAAAATTGTCCGCCCACCAGGGGTGTCCGGCTATCAGAGATGACCGCCAAGAGAGGTTTCATTGTATTTTTAATTAAAAAGTAAAAAAATAGTATCTTTTGTATTTTCAATTATTTATTTTTTATTGTATTTTAAATTATCATTATTCATCTCGTATGTCATATTGTACCTGGCGCTTTTAGTCCCTGACCGGACTTGAGTGGAGTGCAGGGAGAGAACCGACTCAGGAAGCCAACCGAATTGAGTCCAAATCTTTTGGTGTCCTTCTCCCTAAATTAAAAATCATTATTACCTAATGTCCTTCTCTCTAAATATTGGTTTCGGGAAAAGTTATCCTAAATTGTGTTTGTACAAATTGCCTGAAATCTTGAACAAATAACTTTACAAAGTCAATTTGGGGAAGTAAAGGCAATGTCAAAAGTAAATATTTGGTTACCTAATTATGAAAGTTAATAAGAGCTATGGAAAGTGGCCTGAAATGTTGAACAATAGGATGTGCAGTGACATCATTGACTAAGACACGGGCGTAGTATCGCCACTCCCCCACTCAAGATTTTTATTTTTTATTTTTTTCTTGAGGCCATATTTACGAATAATTCAGAAAAATCAGCAAACTTATAGGTTAGGTTAGGTTTTATGACTCATGCCCGGGCTTTAACTACGAGGTCATATCGCCTACTACCAGAGCGCTCTTTCGTCACTCTGGTGGACATGAGCCCGACTCTACTGTGGGAGTCCTAAATTTTGCCTACCCTAAATTTTTTATTCACCTAGGGTAGGGGTCTTTAACGAGTAGGTACCTGACATCGTACAGGCTCGGGACCATCGCTTAACGTCCCATCCGAAGGACGGCGTGTTTAAGTTTATTTTACCTCCCAGATAAAATAAACTAAGGGCCTCGGTCGGGTTTTGAACCCACGTTCTTGAGCTCAGAAGACAAGCACGCATACCACTGAGCTACCGGCGCCCTCGGCAGCAAACTTATAGCTCTAATGTTTTGGTCACTAGGGAGACAGAAAGACAGACATCTTGCTATAAGAATCCGTTCGTTTTTGGATTTCAACCAGCAGGAATTCTAATATATTGAAACTATAAGCCCACAATTAGATGACATTAGTAAAATTCAAAATTTGGGCGATGATTCTAATTTGTGAACGACCACAAATAAAATATATATATTTTTTTTAAACTTGTAGTGATAATAAAAAAAAAAAAGATCAATTTTCATATCCTATAGACAGTAAAAGATAGTCGTCGGTGAATCACTGGCTATGTACTTTTCCAGCTCGAATATATCAATTAAGTTTACGCTCTCCCTCCAAACTTCACATTTGACTTACATTGTGGCTTCTGAATCCTCATATTAAATTTTGTGTCGATACATTCATTACATCGGTAGTTATTGGGATTTTGGAGCCGAGCCCCTGTGATCCCTTCTCTCTGCTGATTCCGCTGAAAATTAATAGAGTCGTCCTTAGAGGGTTCTGGATACACATGTAAAATTTCATGTCGATAAATTCCCTTTATCGTGTTTACAGGTACATACACAGAAGACGCACACATTTTTATTTTTATAACGGAATCAGGAGTTCGGAAAACATGAAATTCCGTTGAAAACTCGGCATCGGACATCTGAATTATTACATAACTTCCCCTATACTTCGTGTAGCTCGGAAAATACCTTGTTTTCCCACTGTTTTACTTCTCATACTGTACTGATGTGCTACTGATGATGACATAATTGCGTTGACAACCGGTTCTGGTTATAATAAAACAGGGGGAAGACAAAGTTTTTAATTTCTTTGACAATCATAAATGAGTGTTTGTCCTTTCAGGTTGCTCTGGTCACAGTGAAGGCAATAGATGCATTTATGAGCTTTCACGAATAACGAATTGATCATAAATTTTTGTTTGAGGAGATAGTTGAAACAGAGAAGAGTGCTTGAAAGGAACAAAGAGGCAGATAGTGTACAACATGGTCGGACCAATGACAACACTAGCCGATAGTGTTATCTGACACAGATCACTTAGAAGAGTTGACATGTTGCAGGGATGTCACATCTGTGTGGTGTGCTGCATATCTGAGAGAAGACGTATCTGTCAAAGACTTCTTGCGTAATTCCTTCCATGAATAGCTAGTTACAAATATGCAAATTGGTTTGCCTAAAAACGTGAAAAATCAATCACTTCAAAAATAAACTATAACGATAAACGACTTTATGAAGTTATGAAAAAAGTGGAAGTAGATTGCCGACTTTTTTTTGCGTTTGAACAGTGGATATGTGGGGTAGAATCCGCATCTTCCAATTGAAATGTTGTTTATTTTTTTCATGATTGAAAAATGTTTAATTGACTTCGAACAAGAAATTTATAAAATTGAAGAAAGCAATTTTATCAGAGTATGCTTATGTATTATATTTACAGTCATTGTCATTTCATTTATTATCAGTTAATAGCGTTCACAGAATACTCTAAGAAAATTGGCAAAAACATATAGTGTATATAGAGATAAATAAAATAAAATAATTAAAAACCCCAATACAAAAAAAATTTTTTTTTGTTCCTTCATTTTTTTTTTACTGAAACCTTAAGAATTGGACAAGAGAGGAGATTAGATAATTTATGTAATGTGTTTGAAAAGAGGGGTTTAAACAATTTGTCAAGTGAAAGTTCCATCCGAAGGACGGCGTGCTTAAATGATGAGACGTTAAGCGATGGCCTGTACGATGTCAGGTACTCGGTATAAACCGCTACCCTAGGTGAATATAAATTTAGGACTCCCATAGTAGTCTCATGTTCACCAGAGTGACGAAAGGTGATAGTAGGCAATATGAACTCGTACCTAGTATCTGTCACAATAACTAACTAAAATATAATTGGGATTAAAATTGGAATAACTATAAAAGTATATAATTTGCTGAAATAAAATTGAAAATAGCGTCATGGAACTCAATACGATGGGATGTTATAGAAAGAAATATCTGGTCTCTGCGGAGATAATAATATCACCATATTGATTGTTTAATAATATAATTTGTTGAAAAGAAAAACCGAAACGTTTTAAATTCCTTTACTATCTACAGTTACAACAGAAATGTGTAAGGCTGGCCGCAATATTTACAGGTGTGGTGTTCTTATTAATACCTCGGTTAGAAAATGTGTAGTTCATGGTCGTATAGGCCAAACCGGTTCTTGTTAGTAAATATGTATCTACCAAGATCGTTCACAAGGGGGTCTTGGTAGATAAGTGAGAAGTTCAGAACCCCCTCTCCATCGGGATTTATTTAATAGATAAATCAACATTTTAACAAAATAATTTTATAATTTATCAATTCTTTTTTGCTCTCCCCCAAAAACAATTGACCGTTTGAACTAAAAAACAATAGTTGGCTCACATAGGGAATATATATATATATATATTCAAAAGGACTTTTGAATCTTCATACTAAATTTAGCGCCGATATGTTCATTATATATCTGGTAAATTGTTTTTCATTATTCCAAAATGTACACTATATATATACATATATAGTGTAGATTTTGGAATAATGAAAAACAATTTACAGCTGATAGGCAACAATCGACGGAGCTTCGACCTACTAGATTGAGAGAATGGGCTGCGCATGGGACATATATTGCAAACGGATTCTCCTCTAGAATTTTTTGCTGCATGCCATTGTAACGTCCAGACATATTTGAGACATTGTCATATGACTGGCCTCTGCATTTTGAAAAATCTAATCCACATTGTTCCACAAGGTATTGGAGTGTCTGCTTTGCCAGTTCATCACCTGTGTGATGCGTTTTCAACTCAATAAATGTAAGAAAACGCTCGATTGGCTGCTCATGTTTTACATAGCGAATAACTACGCTGAGCTGGTCCATGTGCGTCAAATCCGGCGTAGAATCTACTGATAGACGATATATATATATATATATATATATATATATATATATATTTTATAATTATATGTATATATTATATACCTATAATTTTATGTTAATATATTTCTTACTTCGGCAGTTATTAGGGTTTTTGAGTTTAGCTCCCTTCTGATGTCCCCTTTCCCTTCGGTTGATTCCGCTGACAATTAATATGTTGTCCTTTTGAATATTTTTGGATTTTTGAACATTCATAAGAAATTTCGCGTCAATACATTCATATCAACGGTAGTTAGAAGAGCTTTTGTGCAGTCCTTATGGGGTTCTGAATACACATTTAACATTTAGTGGCGATACATTCATTCTATCGGGATTTATCGAGTACACAGACAGACATCATTTTTTATTACTTCCCCAGCTATATGCAGTATAGGGGAAGTTATGTAACAGCCCGATTTTTGCTTTAATTTTTGAAATGAAGGGGTCTGAAAACAACATACCGGTAAAAACTCAACATCAAATCTCTGACTTATTAATGATATTTCGTGTTGCTAGGGAACTAAAATTGAAGCAAAAAATTAATATGTGATGAAATGAATAGTTCAATGCTAAAAGAACCCACGACTAATACAGTTATGTCAATACATATCCTGCGAACCTTTTTTTTTTTTTTTTCAAAATCGATCAAAGGGAAAGCGAGCAAAAAACACAGGAGCCAGGATGTGAATAATCGGTGTCATGAAAAAAACATATGCAATTGCTTAAGTAAATTTCCAAAAATATGTTTTTGATAATTTACAAGACAAAAACTTACATTTGTTTATTGTATACTAAGTGTATTGTGTA
Organism: Aradus depressus; assembly: GCA_963662175.1. Taxonomy (NCBI): domain Eukaryota; kingdom Metazoa; phylum Arthropoda; class Insecta; order Hemiptera; family Aradidae; genus Aradus; species Aradus depressus. Next base: position 26,913,506 of record OY759215.1, read on the forward strand.
CTCCGAAGGATGGCGTGCTCAAGGTTTCTTCACCTCTCAGTCGAAAAATCTAAGGTTCCAAGGAGTTTCCAACCCGCGATCGTGCCCTTAGTAGACAAGCACTTACCTCTGAGCTACCGGCGCCCTCGAGAATTAGTATTGCGAATTCATTTATCATTTACTTCAGGTTATGTATATTTTATATGTTATTTATATATAAGCGTTTTATATGAGCACTCTGCTTGACAAAAGGCCACAACAAACGACGTCCATTGCAAGTCAAGAAGAACACAATATGCATCATCTAGATAATTTTCTTTCGGCGAAAAGACCTTTCTAATGGTGGAGGTTTACCAGTTTCAACATCCTCACCAAATTCAGAAGGATATTTAGAAGCGTATGGTTAGAAAGAAAGGCAGGACTCACCAGAAGATGATTGTTTGGGCGATGAAGACAACGGAGTTAGTTGAGCAAGCCTAACTTTGCGATCTCATCTTTTGGTTGTTGAGTGTGAATAATAAATAAATGTACCCGACGCCAAAGTTGCCTCAGCTATCTCGGAGGATGTTGATGATATCCTTTGTAATTTTAAACTTTTATTGTAATTATTCTTTATTCTATTTTATTTGGTTCGTGAGTACGCCAAGATTATCAACAATTTTGAAAAACTAAGATGATATGAGGATTGCAAAACACTAAAAAAATAAACTTACATGGTAATTTTAATAAATACATTTGGTATAAACATTATTGATATTTATGATTATTTATCAGAATCCTTTTCTCTACTACTATCCTAGAATACATTTGTATATTACTTATAATCTATAGGTATCTTGCTGCGTGGCGTCATCTACCGCGATTTTACTGAGCTTCGGATTTCTTCAATATTCTACTGACTCTACGTTAAACTTGATACACGTTTTCACTTCTTTCCTTATTTTAGGATCGTTTCATATAATAAAAATTGTACTGACACAAAGTTCCTCAAAAACTCACATCTCAAACAGTTGGGACCTCCTCCAACATGTCCATCCTCCTCGGTGACTGGGCAAGACGATCCTCCCTCTACGAAGGTGACTCTAAAAAAGTGAAGCCAGCTGGGTGGGTCTCTAGCTCTCCAACATCCTCCCGCCATTCTTCCGCCGGGCTTCTCTCCTGTAAAACGATTGGCTCCATGCCAGGTGGCCCACACCCTTCTTTACCTGGTATTACTTATCCTGGCAAGAAAATTTGATGAGGTCTTGAATAAAAGAACGTAGAGTGTGAAGTTGGAAACAAAAATGGGAGCTTCTATGGTTCTATGGACATCGGATTGAAAGTATTCGATCCTTTTAATATATAGTGGCTTAGTTGAATATTTTAATAACACTTATGAAACACTGTTGTTAAAAGTGGCAACCTCATTGGACTTGATGTCAAAAGAAACTTGACAAATTACTGACTCTAAGAGAGTGGGCGTGCGGCGTGCTCGAGGACCTGGGCGTTGGTTCCCATTGTTCTTCAATCTGTCTCATAGATTAAACAGGTCCATCACTCATTACCGTTTTATCTCACTTTTGTCCTAGATACTCTAAGCATCCTTATTCGGTGACATACTTCTATTTTTGTTACTAACAAATTGGAACAGGAACTCGGATGTTCATGGATCACCTTTGGATCACAGCCTTATATTCACAAGGGCTTTTCTTCAGATTTGAGTAAAATACTTTGTGAAAGGTGGATTACATTCTATTTATGTATACTATAACTCCTGTAACATTTCCGAAGTTGAAGTCTCCTGAAACAGCCATCTTTAAGAAATATGTGAGGGGTAGAGAGAGTAATCTGTAAGCGTTGTTGGTACAAGAAAACCCTGTAATGGCCACGTCACTTATATTTTTCTTATATATTTTTTTCACAAATATTTCACTTATTATTAGCAAATTTTTTTTTTTTTTTTTTTTTTTTTTTTTTTTTAATTGGAAATTTTATAAGGAACAATTTTAGTGAAGACCAATTTTTCGATATGACTAACCGTTTTCGGGTAAATTAAGGAAACGTCTAAACGTATGTGTTTCAAAACTACATTTCAAGATAGTTTTCGGCATTTTGTATAATTGAGCTGAGTTTACGAAGCTCTTTCTTAGGCGACTCATGTATCTTGTTGTACTCGTACTCCTCCTAAACCCCTTTACCGAGCACATTGAAATTTGCCACGATGGTAGTGAACACGGTGACGATGCTTTACTACTAAAAAATCTGAAATCGAACATACCACGGAGGAATAATCACCGAAAAACGAAATCCCCATTGAAATCAATTGAGAGACAAAATTCTCGAGCAAAATAGAATTTTTCGATTTCAAATGTAAAAATCCGGGCTAAAAAAGAGGAGAAAACCATCATTTAGAAATTGTGTCGTTTGGTCGAACAGATGTTCACGTTAAACACCAAGAAAAAGTTCCGGTAAAAGTGCGCAAACTTGAAAACCCTACGGTTCCATCCAGTGATCACAAACCGGTTCATATGCCCACATTAACAGTATGATTCAATAAATTTAGACTGACTCAGCTCAGTTTTTGCAAACAGCAGAATGCATTGCACACCTAGTATAGTTAGGTCCCGGGGGAAAGTGGTCTCAATTTTTGTTCGATTTCGGTCAAAATCTACTCAGACCTAAGTGAAATTTCAAGTTCACATCTACAATCGTTTTTGTGAGAGAGAACTCACAACTTTTCAATCACACACACAGAGACACATCATCGCGAAAATAGTCAATACGTCAGGGGACCTTGAAACATGAAAATCAGTTGAAACCTCGATTTCGGATTTTCGCACGATTACAATACTCTGTACTATAAGTATAAGAAAGTAGAAATAGAGGTCATACTCAGCATGAAATGATCAACCAAGTTTTAGAACAAAAATCGTGCGTTTTAATCAATAGTTGGCTTACATCGGGACTTCTGAACCCTCATACGAACTTTGTTGCCCATACATTCATTACGTCGCCTATTATTAAGGTGTGTTCCTTATGGAGTTTTGAAATTTCATGTCAGTACAGTTAAGACCCTGTCCCTTTGGCTGATTCGATTGAAAAGTAATAGGTGTCGTCCTTATCGAGGCTAGTTTGATCTGGATTTGACATTGCGGTAAGCTGATTAAGTGAACATGCACGACATGCCCTCTGCTTCCGTTAGAGACCACAGAATGGAGATTCTCCGTTAGAACAATGCTCCAGGTCCTTCCTTACACAGATAAGAGAATTCTGTCTTAGTTCCACGCACTAAGGATGATAGACTGCACTAACCTTCAATTCAGGTCTCAACCAGTGATGAGGCAAGGAGTGGGAGCAAAGGTGGCAAACTATGCTTGCCTTTGTGAGTCAAGAAAATTATATAATATTATTTATATGGATTTATTATATTATTAACCAGAAATATCGTCACATTAAACTAACTAAGCAATTTGTGATGTGGCCATTACTGGATTTTCTTATACCAACCAAGTTTACAGGTATTGTATAGCGTAATCATGAGAGTGAAATTGTTATATCCAGTATAAAATGATTTTGAGCAGGGGTGGTGGAGAGAGTATCTGTAAGCGTAGTTGGTATAAAAAGTCCTTTAATGCCCACATCACATATATTTTATTTTTTTCTTCATTTTTCTAATTTATCATAAAACTACTAATAATAAAAAAATATTTTTTAATTCGTTGCTATGCGATATAATTGAGACATTATTTTGAAATGTTTCCTTGAGGCGCCGGTAGCTCAGTGGTATGCGTGCTTGTCTTCTAAGCTCAAGGTCGTGGGTTCGAAACCCAGCCGAGGCCCTTAATTTATTTTATATGGGAGGTAAAATAAACTTAAGCACGTCGTCCTTCGGATGGGACGTTAAGCGATGGTCCCGAGCCGGTACTATGTCAGGTAATCGTTAAAAACCCCTGCCCTAGGTGAATACAAATTTAGGGTTGGCAAAATTTAGGACTCCCAGAGTCGGGCTCATGTCCACCAGAGTGACGAAAGAGCGCTCTGGTAGTAGGCGATATAACCTCGTAGTTAAAGCCCCATGAGTCATAATAACTAATTTGAAATATTTCCTACATACATTTATTTTTCATTAATTGAGGCGCTATAACTTTTGTCAAATCTAAAGACTCACTAGCGATTGGCAATTTAATAAGAAACATTTTTGATAAGAACCAATTTTTCGGAAGGACTAACCGTTTTTGGGTAAACCAAGGAAACATCAAAAAATGTATTTTTCAAAACTACATTTCAGGACGGTTTTCGGCATATATTTCAAAAACCGAACGACCTGAGAAAAAACATATTCCATACAAAATGTGTATGTTAGTTTTCTCTACATTTGAAAAGATGTTAAGTCACAAACATAAACAGTATCTTTTACAATGTACTTGGCTCCAAAATAAAGTGGTCTCAATTTTCTGCTGATTTCGGCCAAAATCTAATCAGATCTAAGTCAGCACATGCGACTGCTTCATTCTAAATTTCACGTTCCTAGCTACAATCGTTTTTGCGATAGAGCGCTCACAACTTTCCGATAACATATACACATACACAGAGAGAAAGACATCATCGCAAATATTTTGGAATTTCGTAGGCGTAAGAAAGTAATAAAAAAATAAAGTAAAAGAGAAAAAAATCAATATGGAAGTCAAATATTGAGTTTTACTTCAATTTGGAGGGAGAGCGAAAACTATATTGATTAATTCGTGCTGGGGATGTATATATCAGGTGATTCACCAATAACTTTTTATATAAAAACGTGTTAATTAAAAGCTGCGCTATTTTTGGTGAAGTGAAGTCTGAAGTGATCCTTATTGTATACTAGATATTCAAAATGAAAGGGCTTATCTCCTTATAAAACACTGAGTAATTTGAAAACCCTTTCTAATCTTCTTCAACCTGAACTCTTCAATTGAATCCTATAAAATTGCCATTCCATTTTAATATTTATAATCCCTACGTTTATATCACCAGAAGTTGTTGGAGTTCTGATAATTTGAACTCTCGCTAATATTATTCAAAAACTTTTTGACAATCAGATATTGAATTTTTTGTATTGGATATTGAAAAGAAAAAGGAGGAAATCGTAAGGTTTGTGTCATTCATACAACAAAGTCCAGGTAGAAGAAAAACCATATCTTGTGAATGCACGCTTCTAACTGACTTTCTTGTGGCATGTAGTCTTCAATCCTTGATATGTCGTAATAAGACGTTGAGGGATAAGATTTCTCATAGAAATAAAGAACGTTGTCTTCCCACTCGTTTATTTTCAATCAGAATCGGGTTTCAAACCTACAGCGTCATCATCAGTGCACAATCATTGTGCACTAGGGTGGTCGTAAAAAGTAAAAAGTCCCCCATCCAAATTCTTGTGTAGTTTGACAAAAAAAATTTTTGTGAATTTTTTCAGATTTTTTGAATTAATTAACCTGGCCCTGTGGGCGGTCAAAGTTTAACAGTAGGTCTTAGTATCTTTAATATAAAAATCTAAAAATACATGGATTTATGGGGTTTCGGGGTCGCTGAAAACGAATTTCATATTAAAAAATTTTTTTTGACAGACATTTCCCAAAAACTTGTACAAAAATAGACGAAAATGATAAAATTTTTCGAATCGATGATTCATTTTAATGAATTATTAATTTTTTAATATGAAATTCGTTTTCAGCGACCCCGAAAACCCATAATCCATGTATTTTTAGATTTTTATATTAAAAATACTAAGACCTACACTTAAAAATATGTAAATGTTCAAAAACCCCATTTAAAACACGTGTTAAACTTTGACCGCCCACAGGGCCAGGTTAATTCATTCAAAAAAATCTGAAAAAATTCACAAACATTTTTTTCGTCAAACTACACAAGAATTTGGATGGGGACTTTGATAAATCAAACTTTTTACTTTTTACGACCACCCTACACTGTACGTGCCCCACACTGTACATGCAAAATTTAGGACTCCCACAGTAGAGTCGGGCTCATGTCCACCAGAGTGACGAAAGAGCGCTCTGGTAGTAGGCAATATGACCTCGTAGTTAAAGCCCGGGCATGAGTCATAAAACCTAACCTAAATTGTTCCATTATCTATTGTCAACAAATTTACTTATGGTCTGTATCGATTGTAAATATGCATAATAAAATGTTTCAATTAAAAAAATCAAAAAAATTCTGAGTATCGTGACTGCAAGGTAATTCATGAGATGCATTACCCGGATTTCAGATTGTAATCGTGGTGAGGATGGTTGGAATTTCGGCTCCTAAGGTTGGAGGCCAACCACTCTACACTGTACCATTGTTGCCCCAAAGTAAATTGGCAGGATGATCAATGTTATTGACCCTGAAACAGGTTCATTGAGGACTTGCTGCTTATTGTTTTCAATCACAATACTACTTCTAGTTAGCATGAATGAGTAGGGGGATAAAAAAAAAAAAATAAAAAATAAGATATCAAAAACTGACATATTTGTTCTCTCGTAGGTATCATTAGGGCTCCATAGGAAGACTCTGTATATCCACAGAAATACGAAGTATAGGGAAAGTTATGTAATCTTTCAGAAATTCAATATTGATTATTCACGGAAATTTCATGTTGTCCTCCTAGTTTCAAAAATGAAAAAAAAAATCTCTCCGTGTGTGAACGTGGTTAACGATATTTGCCGATAGAATGAATGTATTGACACGAAATTTTATATGAGTATCGAGAATCCAATAAGGATTATAGCTATTGATTTTCAGCCAAATCCGCTTATGGGAACGGGAGGATCAGAGAAGACTTAAACCCTAATAACAACCGATGAAATGAATGTATCGACACAAAATTTAGTAGTATTCGAAAGGTTAACTGTTGATCATTAAATGATACATTCTTTCTGGGGAAGTACATTGCCGGTGATTCACCGACAAGTTTTTGCTTTTCAAAAAATCTATAATTAGAAAAAAAACTTAGCGTGCCACTGAAAAAAAAATATATTGACTTAGGGGCTTAGCCCTTCAAGGAATAGGGGATGGATTGGAAAGTCTTTTTTTCAAAGGGCGGAAAGTGTGACCGATGATAGAGTAAGACTTTTGTATGCCCTGGTATGTGTTGGTACCTACAGTAGCCCTATATCCCTGTATGAAGTACAGGATTCTGCTGCAGGTTCCCTCCATGGCCTGCCACGGTTCTGCTATGGCAGAGTCGATGCAGTAGAACCTCTTGTTTTCTAGAGTTTTAAACTCGTTTAGAATATTACCCGGTCTCATTTACAGCAGAGAGGGTTTTTGGCGATGTCTATATTGTGCAGTCATCAGCCCTTTCATAGTTCTTAGGCTCATTCTGCTCATGTTCAGAAGCTCCTTTTCTCTGAGGGTTCTGCAACAAAGTGTCTCTTAATGGACCCCTCTCCATAACTAAATGTGTTTTCTGGTCAGCCAACTTTTTTTTTCCGCCCTTGCGGGGCTCTTAGACATCCTACAGAAGGGTTCCGGTCCTACGGATTCCCTGTCAGAACCCGACCTGGCTAGTTCTTCAGCCCTTTCGTCGTCCGCAATTCCCTGATGTCCTGGCAGGGTGGGGATACATGAAATTAGTTTTGACTGTCGCGGGGGGCCAGCAATTATTTCTTTGAAGTGGTAATAACCTGTTTGGGTGTCATCTACTGAACCAATTTCAAATCAGAAAAGTGTGTTTAATTGAAGATTTTTTTTCTACCTCAAAAGTAATAATGAAAATAAAGCCGTTTAACCCGTCATTTGTATCTTTGTACTGAGACAATTTTCAGATTAAAAATTGGTTTACTTTTCCAAGACAAAAAAGGGCAGAAAAGTTTACCCCTGAATCTGATGCCACCTCTTTTCTCAAGAAAACACAAAAATCCCATTGCATACCAATAAAGTTACCGAGATAGGACCGAAGCTTTTCCAGACTCAAAAAATATTGATCCTATTTGCTTCTTATTCTACTTTCTTAGCCATTATTTGATATCAAAAATTCCAGATTCACTGACCCCAAAAATAAAAAATAAAAATCAGCCTGTCTGTGAACACGCGAACTTCCGACAGAATGAATGTTTCAAAAGAAATTTTATATGTATGTATATACCCGAAAACCCATAAGGACGACACCAATCACCAGTCAAATCGACCAATAGAAAGAGGGGTTTAATGAATGTATCGACACGAAATTGTATATGTGAATCTAAAACCGTCTAAGGGACAACATCCATTGATTTTCAGAGAAACCAGTCGAATGGAAGGGGGGATCATAAGGGGGCTCAACTCAAAAACCAGAATAACTATAATGTAATGAACACCGCATATGTCCTGTGCTAATGTGGTCAGGATGGAGTCCTCACCAGAGATCATTGTTCCTGTAGCTTTCTCTAGACTGGCACCTCTAGAGTACCTACATCTAATTTGAAACAATTCCAATTCAATTGGCACCTGCCTCATCTGGTTAACACTAGGATCTCCCCCTTTTTTTAGATCAATTGAAAATAGAAAAGCAACAATCCCGCTCGACGTGACGGTCAGTCTACTTCCACGTAACAACTTGCTTTTCACTCAACAGATTTCTATACAATTTTTTATTACTAAGCCTGTCGAAATACATTTTTTCATCATTCTATTATTTTTTTTTATAAACAAAACTGGAAATAAACTTTTACTTTCCCAGCTATTTGAAGTATAGGGGAAGTTATGGAATCGAACAGAAATTTGATGGAGAGTTTTCAACGGAATATTCATGTTTTTCAAACTCCTGATTCATCGGCAATGTAATTCCCTAGAACGAATTAAACAATTAACTTTTCGCTTCTCCAAACCCAGTAAACTGTTTGCGCTATTGTTCAACAGATGTCATACACAGGGGCTCCTAAATCCTCATACTATAATTATTTATAGGTTAGGTTAGGTTTTATGACTCATGCCCGGGCTTTAACTACGAGGTCATATCGCCTACTACCAGAGCGCTCTTTCGTCACTCTGGTGAACATGAGCCCGACTCTACTGTGGAGTCCTAAATTTTGCCTACCCTAAATTTTTATTCACCTAGGGCAGGGGTCTTTAACGAGTACCTGACATTGTACAGGCTCGGGACCATCGCTTAACGTCCCATCCGAAGGACGGCGTGCTTAAGTTTATTTTACCTCCCAGATAAAATGAACTAAGGGCCTCGGTCGGGTTACGAACCCACGTTCTTTAGCTCAGAAGTCAAGCACGCATACCACTGAGCTACCGGCGCCCTCTAATTATTTATATAATTATTAAGTTTTTTGTTTGTGTTTTTTTTTTTTTTTTTTTTTTTTTCCGTAACATAGTAAAATATCTTGTAGCCAGTAGGCAGTTCTCTACAAACTTAAGTGCCGTTAACTGGGGTTTTCCCCGGATTTATTATCTGTTACCCTCTACCCTTCTGTACCCTTAGTTGAACGTAAGACTTCACAGTCTTCATGCCTTCTCCTCAACCATCTATATTCATAGTAAGTTTTCTTATTGTTCATCAATGTGTATATGTATGTGTATGTATATGAATGTATAGTTATGTATATATATATTTATGTGGATATGTGTATGTTGTGAGTGTATATTTATGTACCTATATATAATTTGAATCGATCACTCATTATATTTTTCCAATCTTGACTCCCCCATGTTTGTCTTGTTTTTGTTAGGCCCTGATGATGATATGAAATATATCGAAACGTTGACATTTGAATAGTGTTTTCATCATTGACTGACCCTCAATACCCTGAGAATTTTAAAATTCTGAATTTTATGTCGATAAATTCATTACATCCGCAGTTATTACGTGTTTTTTTTTATTTTATCTTGTTTTATTTATCTTTATTCAAGAAGAAACAGTTTTACTTAAGAAATAATTAAATTTAGGAACAATCGTTAAAATTCATATCAACCAGTTGTCATTTTCATTTTTTTCCATTTTTTTCATTCATTTTAAAATTTCTTTTCTGATTTCCTTTCGGATTGCTTTTCAGATCTCCTCTGTTAAAAGAGCAGTAGAGACAAAAGGAGAGGCTTTTGTTCTAAAAATAATGTCAATAAAGCTATTTTATTTTATTTTTTTTTTTTTATATATTTGAATCTAAAACCCACATTAATTTTCCACGAAATCGGTCGAATGGAAGGAGGGGGGCTCGGACTCAAAAACTCTAATAACTCCCGATATAATGTATGTATCGACAATAGTTTTAGCCCAGACGATCGATTGACTTTGGAGAGAAGGCGATTTGATGACTTTCTGGCTATTGCTTACTCTAAATGTGCCTATTAAGTTCTTCTTAGACATTCGAATTGGGTTTTTCGAACTGTTTCATGGCTTACTCGAACAGCCTCGAACCTGTGAGAAGTTTCTGGAGCGTCAGAGATAAACCTACAATTATAAGTGACACATCTTCGCTCCGATTCCTCCTGACATTCTTTCACTTTTCCGATCCGTGCACATTGCGGTCACTAATGCACAATGTTCATAAAAATAAATGTATGTGATGTACTTTCTTCTACCAAACGCTTTTTCCAGATCTCTCTCCCTCCCTTTCCTCCTCATATTCATTTTAAATTGGCATTATTGAGTATACTATATCTCGGGTGTTTGGGCAGAAGGGCTTAAGTCAGCAAATCTGAATTTTAGGAGGGGAATTTCTGAAGGTTTGAAAAATTCATACAAATCAGGCAAAGCACGTGGGTACGAAACCCGATCGAAGCCCTTAGTTTATGTTATCTGGGAGGTAAAATAAACTGAAGCACGCCGTCCATCGGATGGGACGTTAAGCGATGGTCCCGAGCCTGTCAGGTACTCGTTAAAGACCCCTGCCCTAGGTGAATAAAAATTTAGAGTAGGCAAAATTTAGGACTCCCATAGTAGAGTCGGGCTCATGTCCACCAGAGTGACGAAAGAGCGCTCTGGTAGTAGGCGATATGACCTCGTAGTTAAAGCCCGGGCATGAGTCGTAAAACCTAAACCTATAATTTTTTTTTTTTGTAATTTTATCAATATTCCAGACTGAACTAGAAATATGACCACACCCAATTGTGTAACGTGTCTGTTGGTGGTATGTATCTGGTTTGCTTATGTGAAAGCAGACCCCTCATAATTGTGTCTGAGCCAGGTATTTAGCTGGATTAGGAAATCTCGACTGGCTCTGTTTAATAGTCAGTTAGCCACCGGATAATTTGATCTCACCTGTTCTACAAACCATGACTATCCCATTACAGGTCAGCTCATTATATATTTCATAGGCAAGTAGAGTTAGTTATTGTGACTCATGCCCGGGCTTTTAACTCCGAGATCTTATTGCCTACTAGCAGAGCGCTCTTTTGTCAATCTGGTGAACATGAGCCCGAATCTATTATGAGAGTCCTACATTTTACCTACCCTAAATTTTTACTCACCCAGAACAGGGGGCGATGTCATCGTACAGGCTGGGGATAATCGCTTAACGTCACATCCGAAGGACGGAGTGCTCAAGGGTTTTGCACCAGGCAAATAGATATTATTCATATTGACTGAAGAGCCTGATAATCATAACGATCCAATATAGATAATCAAAATGATCGAATTTAGAAATGTTTATTAAAATCTCGTTTTTGAAACAAGATATTTTCTGAATATTAAGGGCGCCGGTAGCTCAGAAGTAGCGTGCTTGCCTATTGAGCTCAAGATTGTTCGAATCTCGGCCGAGGTTCTTAGATTTTCCAGCTGGAAGATGAAGACACCCTGAGCACACCGTCCTTCGGATGGGACGTTAAGCGATGGTCCGGAGCCTCTGCGATGTCAGGTCCTCGTTAACCTAGCTAACTTCTCCTGACGAAAGAGCGCTCTGGTAATAGACGATATGACCTCCTAATTATAGGTTTTGAATTTAAATATGAAATTTCATGTCGATACATCATTACAACGCCAGTTATCAGAGTTTTTGTGTTAAGCCTTCCTACTAATATCTCTTCCGGTCGATTTGGCTAAAATCTGAATACACATAAAATTTCGTGTCTGTACATTCATTCTAATGGGAGAGATGGTGTTGAACGACAAACACACACAGGCAGACATAATTTTTTTTTTCGTTTTTGGAAACAGGGTAGCGAAAACTCAACTTCGAATTTCTGACCGACTTCATAACTTTCTCTATACAATCAAATATCGAGGGAAGTAAAAATATATCAATACAAAAATATCAGTAAATATCAAGAATATCGATATTTTAATTTTAATATATACATAGGTGATCATTGATATGGATTGCCTAATTCCATCAATTTTTTTACCGATAGTTCTTGCCACATACTACAGACGTTACCCTGAGAAATGGGCTTGGTGCCAATATAACCCCTTGGATTCATGTCTAGCCTCTCCCTTCTTACAGACTAGCCTATGACTTCCTTCTAGGTACAGGTATATATTTATATAACTGTACAGGTGTACATGAAAAATAAATAGGTTAAGTATTTTAAAATAACTTCCGCTAAGTAATATTTCCTTGCAGACAACTGTAGATACTGAGAGTAGCCAATTATGAAAATAAGATAAAAACGTTGTCAATGATTCACTGGCTATGTACTTCCCCAGCACGAATTACTAATTGGGTTTTTACTTTCAATATAAAATCAATGCCTGATGGACCGTTTAATTTGGGCGAAAACTCAATATTTTACTTACATAGTGACTTCTGAATAGCCTCCTTCCCTTAGACCGATTTCGCGAAAAATTAATAGGTGACAACCTTAATATATTTTTAATTTAAATATAAAATTTCATTTTGAATTTACATATGAATTTTCGCAATTCGTTCATTACAACGGAGTTTTTTTTTTTTTTTGCCTTATGTACGATGCATATTAGCCATGTCTCTTATAATGTGGTTACCTAGATATTTACGACACCCATGGCCCCGGGAGGGAGTTCTATCTACAAAATAAAACATTCCCTGACGGGAAACCGTAGCTCGTGAGCTACAGGTAGCTCACAGGGAAATTTTTGGTAGCTCGCGGGGAAATTTCAGACGTTGAACTATGTTTTTCTAATGCAAATATTTTTTTATATAAATTCTTATGCAATTTTAGAAATTGCATTTAATTAGATTTAATATAAACTAGAAATGTATATTTATAGGTAATAAACAACTGTGAGATTTAAACAAAAACATGTATTATTTCCCCCCTTACTTAGTTGGGTAGCTCACAGTAAAGTTTATGAGCTGTAAGGTAGCTCAGTTGCTTAAAAGTTTGGCGACCACTGGTATAGACCATGCGACCAAAGCCTTACCCCCTAGCCCGCACGGCCACCATGGCTCTCTACAAGGGAGTTATTAAAATTTTTGTGTTAAGCTTCCCACCTAATCTCCCCTTCCCTTTGGCCGATTTAGCTGAAAATCAACAAGTGTCGTCCTTGGAAGGTTCTGCATAAACATATAGAATTTCGTGTCGAAACATTCATTCGATTTTTGGAATCAGAAGGCCGGAAAACATGATATTCCGTTGTTTCTGACCGATTACATAACTTCCCCTATACTGGGGAGTAATAAATAGGTTAAGTATTATAAAATAACTTCCGCAAGTTAAATATTTCCTTATAGACAACTGTAGATATCGCGAGTGGTCAATTATGGCAATAAGATAAAAACAACTAAGTCCACCAGTTTCCATTTCAAGAATTGTTGTTCTTCGGACTTACCTGCAGAAAAACTGCAATGTTTTACTGTAATTAGTTAGTATGTGATTAATTTTATTACAAAAAACTACCTTTATGGTTTACTGTTTTAGATGCTGTTTCTTCCGTGGTTTTTATGTTAGCTTAGTTGTGGAAAGTGTGTTTTAAATCAATTAAGTTTTTGCTCTGCCTCCAAAATCAACCGAACGTTTGAGCTAAACAATCAATAATTTTCTTACATAGGGTCTTCTAAATTCTCATACTAAATTTTGTGTCCCAGTTTTATTTATTTATTACATCGGGAGTTATTAGCGTTTTTGTGTTCAGCCGCCCTAATAATATCCCTTATTAGATAGGTACCCCTTACTAACAAAATCTGGATACATATATAAAATTTGTGTAGATACATTCACTAATACGGCAGTTATTAGCGTTTTTGTGTTAAGCCGCCCTAATAATATCCCTTTCTAATAAAATCTGGATACATATAGAAAATTTGTGTCAATACATTCATTAATACAGCAGTTATTAGCGTTTTTGTGTTAAGCCGCCCTAATAATATCCCTTTCTAATAAAATCTGGATGCATATATAAAATTTGTGTCAATACATTCATTAATACAGCAGTTATTAGCGTTTCTGTGTTAAGCCGCCCTAATAATATCCCTTTCTAATAAAATCTGGATGCATATATAAAATTTGTGTTGATACATTCATTAATACGGCAGTTATTAGCGTTTTTGTGTTAAGCCGCCCTAATAATCTCCCTTTCTAATAAAATCTGGATGCATATATAAAATTTGTGTCGATACATTCCTTCTTTTGTGAGTTATCGTGTTCACCATGTAATATGTAAGCTAAAACCTTAATAACTGCCGATGTAATAAAACTGGGACACAAAATTTAGTATTTCATATTATGAAATTACAGGTCAATACATTTATTATATTTGCAATTATTTGAGTTTTTTCGTTAAGCCCCTCCGAGTTTTCCTCTTTTCTTTGGCCGATTTGGCTGAAAATCGATAGAAGCCCTTCGGTTGGAATTCTGGATGTACGTGAAACATTTCATGTCGATATATTCATTCTATCAGGGCTGTTCACGAACACTAATACAGGAAATGTTTTTTATTTTTCATTATTGAAATCATGGGGGTCGGAAAACATAACATCTCCTATCGGTGAACTGGTGGAGTATAATATATAGTAGGGGTGTTTAAACATATTCCATGTTAACTAGAGGACTCAACCTAACATCTACTCTCACAATACAATAGATCAACTTTTATATGGTTCTTGGTTCGAGTTTTGGTGCTTCTGCGTTAGACACCAGTTCTGAAAATGAGAGTTCTCAATAAACGAATTCGTCATCCAATGGATGTGACACTTTGCTCCAACGGGACGTGATTCTGTGTCTGATCCCAGCCTAGATTTTCACGTCAATTTTCCCTGGCTTTCCTCAGTGTCTCCACACGTTCTTTAAAGGGAAACTGCTTCGTGAAAATTTGTCTCGGACCGCCCACACGGCAGTTTTCGCTGCATATTTAACTGATTTTATTTTAGCTTTTCGATTTAGAAAAAATATATATATGTTTATTTACGAAATTTTTTTAGAAAGATACATTTTTCCTTATGAAATGATGTAATCGGTCAGAAATTTGATTCAATGAAATTTCATGTTTTCCTGATAGAATGAATAGTATCGATATGAAATTCACCAATAAAGACGACACCTATTAATGTTTCGTGAAATCGGCTAAGGGAAGGGGGCTTATAGAAGGGACGCTCTACTCAAAATCCCAATAATGGCCGATGTAACCAATGTTTTAACACAAAACTTAGTAAAAGATAATTAAGAGTACCCTATGTAAATTAATTCGTACTGGGGAAGTACATTGCCGGTGATCCACCGCCGACTTTTTTCTTTTAATTTTAAAAGAAAAAAAAAAAAATAGAAATTGGTTCGAGGAACAGTTTTCGAATAATAACGGATGAACTCTCACTTGGACAGGATACTCTGGCAAGGTATGTAACAGGTTTGTAATTTTTAGATTACCGCTCTTCATGCATTATAGGCAAAATTATAAAGTTTCTTTTGAGTCACGGGTCAAAACAGAAAATCAATAAGGGCAAATGTATTACACCCACTGATTTAGTGTAGAAAGTGGCGGTGAATTGTGGCACGGACCCATGCAACGTTTTTTTTTATTTTTTAATAATAATGGATGTATATTATTATACTGCCTCCAGACACAGGAATAATTTTTGATTCCATGATTCTGGTATTAGTCCAGATCAACTGAGAAATGTGCTCTTCCCATCCTCTTGTCGACAATATTTCCTAGGCTCCTTCCTCTATCAAACCATATCTTCCCAAAAGCCCTCCTAAATCTTCCAAATGCTCCAATTTAAATGCCATATCCACCAGAAAGTCACCAGATCCCATCCCTCTGATCTTTATCTCCCTTCCCACAGGACAACAACCTACCACAACTCCTTCTTTATCCAGGCTAACTCCGTCTGGAACTCTCTCCCTCTCCAGATTCGCCATGCTCCTACTCTTCTTTCATTTAAGTCCCTACTTTTCCATTATCTCCTAAGTCAGCAAACCTCTGATTCCTAAGGCTGGCTCCTATGAGACAGTTCTCCTCTTCCTATAAGTCTCTCACTCCACTGGACCGATTGTTACTCTTCTGTTTCATCAGTCCAGTTTTTTACAATTCATTCATATACAAGTCATTATTGTTATCATGTTTCACATTATTATTCATACTTATTTCTTTATTTTTTTTTTCTTTATTATTTTTCACTAGTTCATTATATTGTTTTACTGATTGCCTGTTTTTAACATTTAGTATTTACTTCAAGAGACCTCTTTAATTTTATATTTATTCTTTTCAACTGGTTGATACTCTTGTTTATTTTTTATGTTATTATTTTTAGGGGACGTATGTCCCAGAATAAAGATTATTTTTCATTTCAAATGTATAATGTTAACCCGTAAAATTTTAATTTGTTGGGAAGTAAGCCATTAGTAAAACGTAATTAGTAAGTAGGTATTTGTAAGCCATTTGTCATAAATTGTAAGTCAATGATTATAAACTAATTTAAAGAAAAAAAAATCACAACCGTCAGAAATTCAATTTTGAGTTTTCACCGTAATTCCATTTTTTCCGACCCCCTGATTCCAGAATTGAAAAAAAAAATCGTCTGTGATTGTCTGTGAATACGATAACTCCCATGAAAATGGGTTTATCGACATAGGATGACATTACCGATCGAATGTACAACTTTTATATTCTTCTCTTATATTTGAGATGTAGAAAGTTGAAAGTTGACGGGCTCCAGAGAATTTAGCCCGGAAATGATTTTCTTAAATTACTTGATAGTCATTGACTTATAAATTATGTCACATGGCTTTATAATTATCACACATGACTAACTGATTCAGAACAAAAAGAAAAGTTGACATTACTTCCTCAACTATAAGAAGGATAGGGGAAGTTATGTAATCAGTCAGAAATCGATGTCGAATTTTCACCGGAATTTTATCTTTCCTGAAATTTGTCTCTGATTCTGACTGAAAAAACGTCTGTTTGTGTGTGTCTATAAACTGCAATTTTAACGCTGGGGACTATATGCCATGCATTCAGTTAGAATGTGTTTGACAGACAGTCCGACCCCGCAGAGAGGAGGGGGTTCCTGAGCCATCAGATATCCCATGGGTCAGCCTGGTCTGCTCTATACTAATTATGTGTTTCACAATATCTCTGCAAAAATTCATGTAGGTATTATGTTCACTGGTTGTGCATTACCATGACAAGAATGCATGTGATTCTTGTTTAGTGCCGTTACTGTCAGTCATGGAGAAGATTTCAAGATACCCGGCAATGGTATGTTCACCGCTATCTAGATTGCCCAGTTGCTGAACAAGAAGCTGACTCAAGATGTTGGTGGTGGATACGAAATATCAGATCAGTCTTTTATTAATTATGTCTTCGCTCCCGCTCCAAAGCCAATCGATGATGTGGACTAAAACTCAATAAATGACTTACATAGTGGTTTTATGAATCCTCATATTAAATGTGGTATCGATATATTCATCACATCGGGAGTTATATGTTATTTGAGGTGTCCCTTTTCTCTGATCATTCCTTCCCTTCTTCTGATTCCGCGGAAAATTAATAGGTGCCATCCTCATGGGGTTTTGAATTTAAATACAGTAAAATCCGGTTATAACGATATCCAAGGGACCAAGAAAAACACATCGTTATATCCGGAACCAAACTGTTATAAGAATGGTCTTCTAGATCTTGATGTTGGCTGCTTCTAAGTTTTTTTTTTCAAAGTCACATCTTTTTCAAACATTTCTTTGATTTTGCCTCTGGATTTCCAGATAGTCGATATCGTAGACTGGGAAATTTGAAGCTTCAACACTAAGTTTTTGATTGTTTCTCCTTTCTCAATCCTATTTATGATTTTCACTTTTTCTGCAATAGAAAATGCGCGACGTTTGTTCGAAGTCATTTTCAATTGTAATTTTTACACTGTCACGATTCCTACGGATGCAAAGGAAAGACTAATCTGAAACTAGGAATATACGCACTAGAAGGGAAGAAGGGAGTTCGAAGAAAATTCGAGAAGGGGGAAATGGAATGATTCATTGCTCTCGGAAAGAGTAAACAAGAACCGTGTTTATAACCCTTTTCTATAATGTTCGTATCTTTCATCCTTTCAAAACTCATTCTGTTTTACCCAATTATGTATATATACATACATATTATATCGTTATACCTAACATCGTTATATCCGGATTTATTTCTTCACTTTTAAATAACAAACCAAATTAGATACGGGTTTTACATCGTTATATCCGGAAAATCGTTACATCAGGAATCGTTATAAAAGGATTTTACTGTATGAAATTTCATGTCGATATATTCATTATATCGGGTTCGGATTTAGCTAAGCCCGCCCACTGAACCCCTTTCGGCTGATTCTGCTGAAAACTAATAGGTGTCAGCCTATTAGACCTTTGTAATTATATATGACATTGTATGTCAATATATTGATTACAATGACAATTGTTAGAACTTTTGTGTTAAACCTCTCCTCCAATCTCCTTTCCTTTCGCCGATTTGACTGAAAATCTAATGGTGTCGTTCTTAGAGCGTTCTGGATACATTTATACAATTTCATGTCGATACATTTGCTCTATCTTATCGCGCACAGGGACAAAAACCCACAAACAGAAGTTTTTTTTCTCATTTTTGGAATCAGCAGTTCGGAAAACATGAAATTCAGTTGAAAACACAACATCGAATTTTTGACCGATTGCATAACTTCCCCTATACTTTGTATAGCTTGGGAATTAAAAAAAAGTAGGTAGGTGGAGAAAAGGATAGCTGTTGGATTACCTTAGGAGACAGGTTGTCTGGACAGGTTCAGGTTTCTTTATAGCAAGGAGCTACCCATACCACGAGTACCGTTCTGTGACTACAGCCTGGGGCAACGTCTGCTCTAGTCAGGCCATTCAGAGCCTCTTCAGGCCATTAGGAAACCGGAACGAGAACCCATCTGTTGCACTTCTCTAGGCAAACAGGTCCCGAAGGGGTTCCAGTAAGCATTGTCCTGACGTAGTACACTCATGTGACCATTACAGGACTTTCTTATACCAACGCTTACAGATCCACTCTCTTTCCCCCTTCACAAAATTATTTCATACTGGCATTATTAGAGTTTAGACAATCGATGTTTTTTTTTATTTGAGGTAGGAACAATATTGGTGGTACAAACGTCCACATTATATTCTTTTGTAATGAATATTTTTGGAAAGTTTATATTTAATTTGCAATAGACGAAAACGGCGTTTGAATTTGCAAACCACATGTTTTTGCGAGCATTGGCCGTCTTTGACATTTTTTTTACCCAACTTCCGGTTTTAACAGAATTCTAATTTTTTCTCATAAACTTTATTTTTTGTCTGTTGTCATTAAGAGTCCATTTTTGATGAATATTATGGCGATAGGTCAGTTTTCACACCAACTAAACGGTATTTCTAGCCAATTTCTTTCGGACTCCATACCATTTTTTTGGTTGAGGTACAAACGAAAATTTTTTTGGGACAAACGTAAGTTCTATCGAAAAAAAAAAATAATAAGTTCTATTTTTGAAAGTTGGGTGCTAACCTCACAAAGGTGAAAGATAGACTTCTCAGTGTCTTCATTTATGTTTATTATTTCGGAGTTTTGAAGTGAACACAATGCAATGGGGTTGGGGAGCATCGACCTTGAAATACCGGGAAGTGTCATATCAATTGTACATTAATTTAGCGTATAAAGGAGAAAACAAATTTTAAAAAAGTTAAGCTGTTTAGCCAAAATATCATTATTACTTTTAATTAAATTTAGAGCACAAGGTGGTGGCTGTCATCATAGATTCCAAAATCGTCCTGAATGCCTTCAAGCTCTGGGCTGGATCTACTGGCCCGGTCAGGAGCTGACAGAGGACCTATAGGACCGGAACCCTTCTGCGGGATCTCTAAGAGCACGCAAGAGTGGGTATAAAAGGTTGGCTGACCAGGAAACACATCCAGTTCTGGAGAGGGGTCCCAAAGCAGACGGTCAAAACTCTTTGTTGCAGAACCCTCAGAGAAAAGGAGCCGAGAGCTCCTGAATATGAGCAGAATGGATCTAAGAACTATGACAGGGCTGACCACAGGACACTGTCATATGAACAAACACCTACACAATATGGGCATCGCTAGAAGCGCTCTGTGCAGGAATTATGGCGAGGAAAATGAGACTCCGGTTCATATTTTAAGCCAGTGCGGGGCGCTAGAAAGCAGAAGATTTTACTGCTTCGGGTCTGCCATAACTGAACCGAAGCAAGTAATGGAAGGAACCTGGGGAGAACTAAAACAGGGACATTAACGTTAAGCGATGGCCCCGAGCCTGTGCGAAGTCAGATACCCGTTAAAGACCTCTACCCTAGGGGAATAAACTTGGGTATGCAACACTTTGGACTCTCCAGTCGAGCTCATATCTACCAGAACGACGAATGAGCGCTCTTGTAGTAGGCGATATGACCTCTTAGTTAAACAATGGCTTAGTCACAATAGTCTGATCACTAGGTGTCGTCCTCATAAGGATTCTGGGTACCCATACACAATTTCGTGTCGACATATTCATTCTATCAGGAGAGTCAAATTTATATTTCTAAGGAGCCTATGAAATAGGCAATGGTTCATGCTATGACTCACTTCACTTCATGACAACTAATAAATGAGGTCTGCTTCCATTGAGGATGCATGCCAGGACTCGGCCTTCATGAATTATATTAAGCAGTGATTACCAATACTTTCGTTAGGAAATACTCAATAATACAGTCTATTGATATTTTATGTAGCGGAATACATAATATTATTTCTTGTTTCAATTTATTTATTCCACTTTTCCAGCCTTCTTTCTCGGGGATTCTAAGAAACGAGAGATAAAAAGCCGTTAGTGAAACTGATCACTAAGGTAGATAAATACTGTATTTATGTAATTAGATACATGTTACAGGCGGATTTAAATGAAAACAAAACATAGTGAACTCCGATCAAAATAAATAAATTTATTAGGTTCAAGCCAAATAGAGCTTAGTGGGAAAAATAAATAGGTAAATAATGAAATATATCAAACACAAAGAAGATACAATTCGAAACAATTTCATAAATCGTCGTGAATCACCGGTTATGTACTTCCCCAACAAGAATTAATCAACTAAGTATGCTCTCCCTCCATTCTATAGGGAGTTATCGTGTTTACAGACACACAAATGAATGTTTTTTAATTTTTGGAATGACGGTGTCTAAAAAATTTAAATTCCAGGTGAAAACACAACAATCTGGCCGATTACATAACTTTCCCTATACTTCGTATAGCTGGAGAAGTAAAACTAATAATATCTAGTATAAATAGTATCGTGTGTGAAACATGACATGACAGTGAAAAAGTGAAAGTGAAACATGACAGTGAAAGTAAAATGTGAAACATGACAGTGAAGCAGTGAAAGTGAAACATGACATGGGAGTGAAAGATAAACTTGACAGTGAAACATGACACAGCATCATTACTTTAAAATCTTTTATGTTAGCGGTATAGTGCAATTAGGGATTGTTATAAATAATCTAGTCCATTGTCCGTGTGGAGTTTAATTTTTCAAGAGTTTTACTAACTCTACATATGAATGAGATATTAAAGTGAACGAGGCATGTGCGACTCAGCAACAGTGTATGCAGCAGTCAATCTGGGTTGTCTAGAGTGTATAAAAGAGGTGATAAGATTCAACCTTGCGGTTCACCTGTCAATATGGGATACAATGAAGAAACAGTGGAGCCATGTCCGACGAATAATGAGTGTATACCTTATTTTAGTTGTATAGTGTATAGTGCAAGTAGTTTCAACTATGAATTTGAATCAAATGCATTTATTAAAATCGGTCAATTGGTTTAGGAATAATTCCTAGGCTTTAGGGATGTCTCATCATAGATTATGACTGTAAACTCTTTTATGTTTATGGTATAGTGCAAGTGGTTACGTTTACATTAGTGAGATCAACGTCCCCTAAACTATATGACAAGAGAGTGAACATAATTAAGATACAGACAGGATGTACACTTGTCGTAAGTACCTATCTATCTAATCTGGTCAGGTTACGTACCTCGGGTACCTCGTAAGTCACTTTCCTTCCTCTGCCTCTCGGGGTAGGAGGGGTATTGACTGACCAGTTTAGACCAGTAAACTCCAGTCGTTGAACTAATTGTTAATTGTCCAAATACATTTACGTTTGTGCTAATATTCAACAGTTGAGTTACGTAGGGGCTCCTAAATCCTCGTACTAAATTTTGGGTCGATAAATTCATTACATTGGCAGTTATCCGGGGTTTTGAGTTGAGCCTCTCCTCTGATTTCCGATTCCCTATTGCCGATTCTGCTGAAAATTAATAAGTGTCGTCCTTATGGGGACCGGTCATTTTTTTCGGATTGCTTCACGCAAACGGCGTTGCACCTTTAGGTAGTACTCCTTATTGATCGTTTGACCTTGTGGCAAGAACTCAAGGTGCACTATGCCGTTAAAATCGAAAGACACAGTGAGCATGATCTTCACATTCGACCGCACTTATCGAGCTTTTATACCACTCGTAAACCCTAGTTTTACTCATAGCAGACTCACCAAAAGCCATATTTAACATTTCTAAAACTTTGCTGCACTTTATTTCAATCTTATAGCAAAATTTAATGCAAATTCTCTGATCCATTTTGTAAACAAATAAATAATCGCCGATCGTACCAAAACACATGTAACCTCTTTGACAGTTGACAGCAGACCAAACATCCGGTTTGGCTAACAATGTGCACTTTATTCCATTCTTATAGGTTAGGTTTTATGACTCACGCCCGGGCTTTAACTACGAGGTTATATCGCCTACTACCAGAGCCCACTTTCGTCACTCTGGTGGACATGAGCCCGACTCTACTGAGGGAGTCCTAAATTTTGCCTACCCTAAATTTTTATTCACCTAGGGCAGGGGTCTTTAACGAGTACCTGACATCGTACAGGCTCGGGACCATCGCTCAACGTCCCATCCGAAGGTCGACGTGCTCAAGTTTATTAAAATATTACCTCCCTGAGCTACCGGCGTCCTCTTCCATTCTTATAGCAAAATTTAATGGAAATTCTCTGATCCATTTTGTAAACAAATAATCACCGATCATACGAAAACACATGTAACCTCTTTGACAGCAGACTAAACATCCGGTTTGGCTAACAATGTACAGATACTTTTCAGACATGTTTACAAAGACAACAACGAAAAAATCGCGCGAATCGGCTTAATACAACCCGCGAAATTACAAAATTCCCTTTACTTTTTGAACACACCTCGTAAGTGATCACTCTTTAAACTTGAATCCCCCCCCCCTTCTTCTTGATTGGAAAGTTGAAGCAGCGGCATCAACAGGTTCTCTTCATTGGTCCCCATTCCAGAAGTTTCGGTAATATGCACGGGTTGCTGACTTGAGGAGGAGAAACGTGTGTGAAAAGTGAAAGAGCCGTCTGTGGTTGAGTCAAGTGAGTGACTCTCTAAACACACCGACACACTGACTGAGTCAGCTAGCTAGCCGTCCAGTTCTCTTCCGGGAGATCAACCTGGTCACTGGAAGGAACCACACCTAACTCTCCATCGTCATCGGTCAAACATCTACCGTTTCAACTGTTCCGTTTGTTTCTTACCTTTTATTCTTAAAGAGATCGTATAGTAATTACGCTATATAGCACAGTATCTCAAGGTTTTTTCCTTATGAAAAAAAGAATGCAATGCTGTAATGCCAGCATGGAATGAGTTTGAGAGGGGGAAGGAGATTGATCTGCACAAAAGTGGTTGGTATAAGTCCAGAATAGTAACTGACCCATGATGGCAAGCTGTTGCCTTTCATCACTACGGTCTTCCACCTACAAGAAATATTGTAATCGTGCGAAAATCCAAGATCGAGATTTCAATGGATTTTGACGTCTCAAGGATCCCTGAATACGTTTTGACCATTTTCGATGTTGCGTGTATGTATGTGTGTGTGTCTGACTGAAAAGTTGTGAGCGCACTACCGCAAAAACGATTGATGCTGGCTATGAACTTGAAATTTGGAATGAAGAAGTCACATGTGCTAACTTAGATCTGATAAGATTTTGGACGAAATCCAATAAAAATTGAGACCACTTTATACCGGGACCTAACTACATTTTACAAAATACTTCGTATGTAAGTGACCTAATCAAAAACCTTTTCTTTGAAAACTGAAATACATATCATATATTTTATATGTAATATGATTTTTCGCAGGTAGTCCGATTTTTGAGATAGGTATATGCCGAAAACCGTCCAGAAATGTGGATTTAAAAGTCATATGTTTAGACGTTCCCTTGATTTACCTGAAAACGGTTATTCCTATCAAAAAATTAGTTCTCACTAAAAATATTTCCTATTAAATTTCCAATAAGACCTCAGATTTGAGATAGGATCAATACTAAAGACGATATGGCTTCCCAAAGTATAAACAATTAATTTCTATAGAAAATATTTCACAAAGTTTGAATTGTATCGCGTAGTAACGAATCATAAAACATTCTTTTATCCCATTCCGAAGGACGGCGTGCTTAGTAAACTTAAGCACGCCGTCCTTCGGATGGGATGTTAAGAGATGGTCCCGAGCCTGTAGGGTGTCAGGTAATCGTTAAAAACCCTTACCCTAGGTGAATAAAAATTTAGGGTAGGCAAAATTTAGGACTCCCACAGAAGAGTCGGGCTCATGTCCACCAGAGTGACGAAAGAGCGCTCTGGTAGTAGGCGATATGACCTCGTAGTTAAAGCCCGGGCATGAGTCATAATAACTAACTATTATAGGTAGTTTTTTTTGGTAGTAACCAGACGCAGACATCTCGCTGTAAGGGTTCCATTTTGGTTGACTAAAGTTGAGCTTGTCTCATTTACTTATTTCCGGACGTGTGAAGTAATAAAAGAAAGTTATTAAATGCTGATGTAGTGTTCAGAGGTCTGTTAGTCACTTTCACTGAAGCTCATCACTACCGGCCTCTTATGAAAGTCAGTCTTTCATTTTCATATAATAAACTAGTTGTGATGAAGGATTTTCATTTTGATGAACACAGTCGTTATCATCAACAAGTTAACAGTCCAAAAATCTATACTACGTTTTCAAATGGTTTCAGTGTGATAATCTATATTAATAAAGTGACAATAAAAAAAAAATTTTGTTCATTCTTTTTTTTACTGAAACATTGGTAGAGAATTTTTTTTTAGGTAGGGCTTGAAGGGTTAGGGGGGAAGCTTGGGAGGGAGGGGCTTGGCCTTATAAACATTTGAGCTCAAACTCCAAGTCTCTAGTTGTAATAGGGGGCGAGATACCTACACAGGTTCTGATGAAACCTGAAGATCTTAGAATCGGCATACCCGATTTCCACCAAACATGGCTAAGAACCATCTCGCAAATTGGTTCAGCCGTCTTGGAGCTACAATGCCACAGACAGACAGACATACATACACACACACACACACACACACACACACACACACACACACACACACACACACACACACACACACGAGTAGAAGACCCGGACTGTCCACACTGCTGCGGAGCAAAGGAAGATGTTGAGCACATATTCTTCCAGTGTGCTCGCTTCAGCGAGGAGCGTCATGAGCTCGAAAGAGTTCTAGGTGAGCCGCCCCACGCCGGAGACCCTAGTGAGCTGCATGCTGGAGTCGCAGGAGAAGTGGACTGCGGTCGGCGGGTATGCTGCGGAAGTCCTCAGGAAGCTCCGAGAGATGGAGAAGCGTGGAATTGAGTAATGCTTAGTTGTCTTTGAGGGAGAGCGTCAGCTAGAGCCTCCCCCGTGAAGTAATGCGTGATGGCGGTTCCACGGGGATAATGAGGCAGGAGAGGATACAGGGAGGTGTTTTTTAGTGAGTAGTCCCAATGAGGGAGACTCTCACACTGTCCAGTGACTACTGTCATCTTGTCATATGTTCGCCTATCAAAGGTTTTTCACCTCCCTCCACACAAAAAAAAAAAAAAAAAAAAAAAAAAAAAAAAAAAAAAAAAAAAAAAAAAAAAAAAAAAAAAAAAAAAAAAAAAAACACACACACACACAGAGGCAAAGGCTCTCCTTTTGCGTCGGGGGTTAAAAATGCACAACTCAACGAACACAGTTGTGGGTTTGTTCCAATCTTATACGGTTGCCAGGATTTTTATGAAATTTTATATGTAGTATCATACAAGTCAAATTTAAACATAAGCTCGAAATTTTGGTTATTGGTGACACTAAACATAAGATGACTGCTACCTCTTCAATGGTTAACTTTTCGAAGTTAATGAGTAGAACTGAAGATGTATAACCAACCAAATAATTTGGTTATTAAAATTAAGGAGGTTAGTCACGTATATGCCATTTTAGTAACTTTATGTTCGAATCAACCGCTAAATAGCATTAACATTTTATAAAGAATACTAATTTTATGTTTCGGGCTCCCACAAATCCTCTACCTTTCGAACCTTTAATTAAGGAGGTTAGTCACGTATATGCCATTTTAGTAACTTTATGTTCGAATCAACCGCTAAATAGCATTAACATTTTATAAAGAATACTAATTTTATGTTTCGGGCTCCCACAAATCCTCTACCTTTCGAACCTTTAATTAAGGAGGTTAGTCACGTATATGCCATTTTAGTAACTTTATGTTCGAATCAACCGCTAAATAGCATTAACATTTTATAAAGAATACTAATTTTATGTTTCGGGCTCCCACAAATCCTCTACCTTTCGAACCTTTAATTAAGGAGGTTAGTCACGTATATGCCATTTTAGTAACTTTATGTTCGAATCAACCGCTAAATAGCATTAACATTTTATAAAGAATACTAATTTTATGTTTCGGGCTCCCACAAATCCTCTACCTTTCGAACCTTTAATTAAGGAGGTTAGTCACGTATATGCCATTTTAGTAACTTTATGTTCGAATCAACCGCTAAATAGCATTAACATTTTATAAAGAATACTAATTTTATGTTTCGGGCTCCCACAAATCCTCTACCTTTCGAACCTTTAATTAAGGAGGTTAGTCACGTATATGCCATTTTAGTAACTTTATGTTCGAATCAACCGCTAAATAGCATTAACATTTTATAAAGAATACTAATTTTATGTTTCGGGCTCCCACAAATCCTCTACCTTTCGAACCTTTAATTAAGGAGGTTAGTCACGTATATGCCATTTTAGTAACTTTATGTTCGAATCAACCGCTAAATAGCATTAACATTTTATAAAGAATACTAATTTTATGTTTCGGGCTCCCACAAATCCTCTACCTTTCGAACCTTTAATTAAGGAGGTTAGTCACGTATATGCCATTTTAGTAACTTTATGTTCGAATCAACCGCTAAATAGCATTAACATTTTATAAAGAATACTAATTTTATGTTTCGGGCTCCCACAAATCCTCTACCTTTCGAACCTTTAATTAAGGAGGTTAGTCACGTATATGCCATTTTAGTAACTTTATGTTCGAATCAACCGCTAAATAGCATTAACATTTTATAAAGAATACTAATTTTATGTTTCGGGCTCCCACAAATCCTCTACCTTTCGAACCTTTAATTAAGGAGGTTAGTCACGTATATGCCATTTTAGTAACTTTATGTTCGAATCAACCGCTAAATAGCATTAACATTTTATAAAGAATACTAATTTTATGTTTCGGGCTCCCACAAATCCTCTACCTTTCGAACCTTTAATTAAGGAGGTTAGTCACGTATATGCCATTTTAGTAACTTTATGTTCGAATCAACCGCTAAATAGCATTAACATTTTATAAAGAATACTAATTTTATGTTTCGGGCTCCCACAAATCCTCTACCTTTCGAACCTTTAATTAAAACCACCATTTTGTGGGGGATAGGAAGGACTTATTTGGTTTTGTAAGAACGGGCGGGCCTCGAATCGTCGTTGGCCGCGTGACCTCCTGCCTGAGGAGTACCCCTGAGGAGGCGGTGGTGTTGACCAGCCGTCTAATCAAGAGACTCAAGTGGTGTTTCTGTTTTTCTTTGTTGTGATTATATTTCCTAGTTGTGATGTAGTTCATAGTTGGAAATTAAGTACCTAATAAAGATGAAAAAAAAAAATATATATTACGTTTTAATAAATATGATTTAAAAATGTTAATAAACATATATAAAACTATTTAAAAATAATGTAACAATTCAAAATCTCATGGATGGATCTTATTAGATGTTATTCCTGTTCCACATCTGAGTGGTGAATAGTTTAATTGTTAAAATTTATTTATTAAAACACTTTAAATTATGTTGTTTCTAATATTATTTTACCAGACTGCTGATGATGAGAGCAACCTCGAAAGCCGGCTAGCAAAAATTAATAAAATCTGTGAAAGGTATATTTTATTTTGTAACCTGTGAAATAATCCCTTCTCCCTACATCAGCCATCTTCATATTTTCCCGTATAGTTCGGTGACAAGTTCTTAGACGACCCAGGTGACCTCTTCATGAGAGTGTGATTTTTAATCAACTGAAAAGGATCTCTTATTTTCCATTGTGAAATATGATGTTATTTTCATCACTTTAACGAGAAGGACGGCAGATAATTAGAAAGAATATGTGGTGGGTTTCTTGCAAGGCCCACTGAGCAAATGTGTCAATTAAGTGAAAGTACTCCAACATGAGTATATTAGCATGAGTATTGTATGGACCCAGTGAAGAGGTTCATTTTTGAAGAAACCAAAAAGAAAAAAAAAATTGTATTATACAAAAAAAAAACCTAAGGAAAAAAAAGAGATAGACAATGGGTTTTCAAAGAGTGCTATTGTTAACTTAGAAAATTGTGTTGAGGACAATACACGGAAACTTGGCCAAAATGGGACTTTTTTAATAACCTAGAGAAAATAGGGATGGGAACAGTCTTTCGCTTTTCTTGTCTATAATAAACAACAATAAGAACCAATCTTGTGTTTGGATCTCCCTTGTCTGCGTACTGGAGGTGGGCGATAGTCGATAGTTGACCTCTATCGATAGTACGTTACTATTAGTGGCACTTGGCAAGAATATTAACACATTAATTAAAGTTCAAAAACACTTATTGTAGATAATAAAAAAACAGTCAAGTAGGTACAATGGCATTAGATTCAACAAATTTTATTTAAATTATAATAATTATAATTATTACAATATTAAAACAACTTTTATAAAATAATATCAAAAAATTAATTACCAATTGATGAAAAATACTTGTGTAAAACTTTATGGAACAGTAGGCAGTGATCCAGCTTCTGCAGTGGGTTGTTGGGTCATGGGTGCCGGTTTATAAGTTTCTTGGTGGTGGCTCAAGAGGTGATCCCTGATATATCGACAGTACTATCGACTATAGCCCATTCTTATGGACAACCCTTATAATAAAATGTTGAGATGGCAATATCACTGTTAATATAAAAGTCACATGTTTATAAAAAGTATAAAATGTTCAGTTCAATATTACAGTTAATAAAAATGAAACATAGTTCCCAATAGTTTGTCCTAGTATTTTCTTATCCTATTTTCATGTAATAAATTTAATAGGGTTATGGGCCCAGTTCGTCAAGATCATTGAAGATTAAAAATAGGTAAGAGTAAAAGTAAAAATATAAATGGCAACGAAAGAAAAGTACTACAACCTTACGCCGTTTGCTGGTGAAAACTTTAGTGCTTGGGCATTTCGTATAAAAAGTATTTTGAAGGAAAATGGCATAGAAAAAGCAATCGAAGATGAAACCTATATAACGGTGGAGGCAAATGCAAAAATGGAAGCAAAAGCACAAGCCATAATTATTGGAGGCGTGGCAGATAGCCACTTGGAATATCTGAAGGATAAAGCTAGTGCTTATTTAATGTATAAAAATCTGGAAGACAATTTCGTGAAGAAAAGTGTGCGAGGACAATTGTTTATTAGAAGAAAGTTGAGTGAAATTAAATATAACGAAAACAGCCCATTATTAAATCATCTTGTTAAGTTAGAAGAGTTATTCGGTCAATTAAAAGATGCAAATGCTGACATAAAAGAAGAAGAAAGAGTAAGCTACATTTTACTATCAATGCCTAAATCATATGAGGCAGTGATTACAGCACTAGAAACGGTGGAAAGTTTAAAGGTGGATTTTGTGAAAGACAGACTATTGGGTGAAGAAGAAAAACGAAAGAAATCAATGGGAGGAAATCAAGATGTCGATTATGCATTCTTGTGCTACGGATGTGGTAAACCAGGTCATAAGAAATGGCAATGTCGTCAACGACGACAGAATTATCAAGGACAAGGTAGTAGCTATGGTTTTACGAAATATAGACAAGATAATTTTCATACACAAGGAGACAACGGTGGAAATAGATACCAATACAACCGAGGAAGAGGTCGCAGTCAACAAGAGCATCGAGGAAGAGGACAGGGAAGAGAGTCTCACATGCTGGAAGAACTACATGATGACGCGATATACGTATGTGAAAGAGAGGTGCTTAAGTGTGAAAATGAAAACAAGGAAAGCGTTGTGTGGTGTATGGATTCTGGGTGTACTGACCACCTGATAAACACAAAAGAGTGGTTTGTTGACTATATCGAATTGACAAAGCCGAGACAAATAGCTGTGGCCAAGAACGGAATGAGTCTCAAAGCAACAGGTATCGGAAATCTAAAATTGTATAGTATGATAGGTAGGAAAAAGCAAGTGTGTACGATAACAAATGTGTATTATGTACCGGAACTGAGAAAAAATTTACTTTCTGTATCTAAAATTGAAGAGAAAGGTTTTGAAATAGTATTTTCTAAGGGTAAGGTAAAAGTATTTAAGAACAATATATTAACAATGATAGGAGATAAAGAAGGTAGTCTATATATTGTTGAGACATTTTGTGATATGTTAAACTGCAATTATTCATCAAAGAATGAACAAAATTTAATAAATTTATGGCATAGACGGTTCGGTCACTTAGGGCTAAATAATTTAAAAATACTGATACAAAGAAATCTGGTTAAAGGTATGAGTGAAATTGAAAATATGAGAATTGAGAGTACGTTATGTGAGCCCTGTACCTTAGGGAAAATGACGAAATTACCATTCAACAGGAAAGGGTATAGAGCGACTAAACCGCTAGAGTTAGTACATACAGATGTTTGCGGACCAATAACACCCGAGACATGGGACGGCAATAAGTATTTTATAACATTTATAGATGACTACACCCATTTTGTTGTTGTGTACCTAATGAAAAGCAAATCGGAAGTGTTCGATAAATTTAAAAAATTTTATTATTATGCAACACGACATTTTAATATTAATTTGTTAAAACTAAAGTCAGACAATGGTAGAGAATATCTGTCAAGTGAATTTTTGAAATTTTGTGAAGTGAGTGGAATAAGGTTACTACACACTGTAGCATATAATCCTGAAATGAATGGTGTAGCCGAAAGACTTAACAGAACATTAATGGATAAAGCGAGAACCATAATGATTGAATCAAACGTGCGAAAGGAATTTTGGGGAGAGGCGGTACTCTACTCAAACTACGCAACGAATAGAAGTCCAGTATCAGGAAGAGAAGTAACTGCTAGTGAAATGTGGGAAGGCAGAAAACCTGATGTATCAAACATGCGAGTTTTTGGTAGTGTTGCATATAATCACGTACCTAAAGAATGGAGAAAGAAACTAGACAATAGAGGGAAGAAAATGATAATGATGGGTTACTGTCAAGGAGGATATAGACTATGGGATGATGAAAACTATAAGATAGTGAGTGCAAGAAACGTAATATTCGATGAACGACCAAAAGTTAAAGGAGAGATGGTTTATATACCGGCTATTGAAGATAGATCTATCGATAAAGAACCTGAAGTTAAAGAGAAAAATAAAGAACCAGAAAAAGAAACTAGGGTAATTCCTAAAATAATAATTAAAGATCAAGACCAGGCTGAAGATGATAATAGTCAGAAAAGAGCAATACAAGGTCAAGATTCAGGAAGAGTAAAGAGGAATGTTCAAAAACCTCAATGGCAAAAGGATTTCGCAATGGACATGAGCTACGAAGAGCAGAATGAATCATTATATGCTCTATTGGGAAGCCTAACTGATGTACCTAAAAACTATGAAGACATTGAAGAAAGAAAAGATAAAAAACTATGGAAAGAAGCTGTGAAAGAAGAAATAAAAGTATTAAAAGAAAGTGAGACATGGATAACAGTTGCAGCTCCTGAAAACGTTAAGTTGATAGACTGTAAATGGGTATTTGCAAGGAAAGAAGTGAAAGACAAAGAGGTGTACAAAGCGCGATTAGTAGTAAGGGGCTTTCAACAAGAAGATAATTTTAGTGAAGTGTATTCTCCAGTACTAAGACTTCAAACGTTAAGAATATTGTTATCGGTAGCGTGTGAAAGAAATTACTATATACATCAAATGGATGTAAAGGGAGCATTTTTATACGGTAGAATTGACGAAGAAGTATACTTGAAACCACCTGAAGGTGTGACTGTTGAAAATGGGCATGTGCTAAAATTAACAAAGTCATTGTATGGGTTAAGGAAATCACCAAAATATTGGTATGAATGTTTTAATACGACCATTACTGAATATGGGTTTGAAAGATCAGATAATGATTATTGTATGTATAAAAACGGAGACTTGTATTTATTATTGTACGTTGATGATTTGTTGATCTTAGGAAGTAACTTGAAAGAAATACATTTAGTAAAAGAATTTTTGTCATCAAAATTTAGAATGAAAGATATGGGCCATGAAAATTTAACATACTTAGGCATTGCAATAACTAAAAGGTCTGATAGTATTGTCATTGATCAGGCTAAATATTTAAAAGGTGTGTTAAAGAAATTTGGAATGAATGACTGTAAGGAGTGTGATACTCCTATGGATGCTAATTTTAAAATGGATGAGTCATGTACAATTAATCAGAATTATGAAAAAGAATGTAGATCGATGATAGGATCTCTAATGTATGCGACTGTTGGTTCAAGACCTGATTTAGCAACTTCCGTTTATTACTTAAGTCGATTTCAGTCAAAACCGACCAAAGAATTGTGGTTAGCACTTAGACGAATTATGAGATATGTTAAACATACGGTAGGCTATGCTTTAGTGTATACGAAGTGTAATAAGAGTGTGCCGTTGATAGGATATGCCGATGCCGATTGGGCTCGAGACTGGGATAGGAAATCAACGACGGGCTATTTGTTTAAAGTATATAATAATACAGTAGTATGGAAATCACAAAAACAGGCAACAGTAGCTTTAAGTACAACAGAAGCTGAATTCGTATCTTTGTGTGAAGCAACTGCTGAAGCCTGCTGGATTAAAAAATTATTAGAAGAATTATCAATTAATGTCAAGAGTGTTAAAATTTTCGAAGATAATCAGAGTACAATATATGCTGTTAAAAATCCAGATCAGAAACGCTTAAAACATATGGATGTTAAATTTAAATTTGTGAAACAGATGGCAGAAGATAAGGTGATTGAAGTTGAACATTTGTGTACTGAAAAACAGTTAGCTGATGTGCTAACTAAACCATTATGCAAGAAACGATTTCTAATTTTTGTTAATCAATTAGGTTTGATAAATTTCACAAACAGTGATATTGAGGAAGAGTGTTGAGATGGCAATATCACTGTTAATATAAAAGTCACATGTTTATAAAAAGTATAAAATGTTCAGTTCAATATTACAGTTAATAAAAATGAAACATAGTTCCCAATAGTTTGTCCTAGTATTTTCTTATCCTATTTTCATGTAATAAATTTAATATAAAATATTTATCACAGCATCACTTTTCCCATTTATTTTTTGCTTTTTGGGAAGTACCTACCCCCATCATCAGTATCTCTAATTTATCTGTTCTTTATGTTAACAATTGTTTTTCCTTCTTTTTACAGAACATATTTATTGAGTCCGACCACTATATTCAAAGATCAAGTCAAGGCTGAATATAGAGGTATTATAAATATATAACATATGAATTCAGGACTTCTTTACACAACCCAAACCCTTATAATAATGCAAACGTCATTTTAGAAAAAGTCTTCGGTGAATCAATAACTGTGTTATATAATCGGGGGTTCGAATCCTGACCGGGAGAGAAATTTTTTTTTTTTTGTTTTCTCAGAGCAATATGCACTTCTCAAGTGGAAGCGTTGTCCAACCCGAAGCGTGTTTTCTGCTCGATGGGTCTATCACGGGGAACATCCAGATGAACGAGATGACGGGATGTATTATCACGACCACCGAGATACTCCACAGCAAGCTGTACAACAGCTCGAAGAAGATCCGGGACCTTAATGTCGTTTTTTGACGAGCGAGGCCACGTATGAGAGAAGGTGCTGATCCTGCTCTCCTCCCAGTTACAGATCGTGATTACAACTCTTTTTGTAAAAGGAAGTAGTTTTGTAAGTACGTTAACCACAAAAAAACGGATCAACAGAAGTGGGGAAAAAAGGAGGGGGTGGTTTTGAAAAATTCGTGATTTTCGAAAAACATTATAAGAGGGGATACTACACCCTAGAAAATCCCAAAAATGTTATCAAAGTTTTGTTTTATATTTGGAATTTCTCCATTTAATCACTAGGAAACACTAGGCTATCAGACACAATCAAATAATAGCAAAAGTTTTTGATAACTTATCTAAAGGTTTTTACACAGTATTTTGTTACAGAGCTTGTCAGCCTGGAAAGTACCTGAAATAAAATATTATAAATAAAAATAAAAAAGAATTAGTCTTCGATGAATCATCGGCAATGTACGACCCCATCTTGTATTTTTTGTATCCAACTAAGTTTCTGCTCTTCCTCTAAACTCCTCTCCCCTTTGGCTGAAAATTAATAGATGTTTTACTCTGGGAATTTTAAATTCTTGTCGACAGTTTTTAGTGTTTTGTGTTTAGCCTCATCTTATTCCCCTCCTTGTTTGAGCTAGTCTGGCTAAAAATCAATTAGGTGCATCCTTATGCGCTTCTGAATAACTGAATACACATATACAATTTTGTGTTGATATATTCATTCTATCTACAGTTTTTTTTTTTTCATTTTTGGATTGTTGCAGATGGAAAATATGATATTCATGATAAGTATAGGGGAAGTTATGTAGTCGGTCAGAAATTCGGTACGGTATTTTGCGTTGAAAACACCGTAGATGGAAAAACAAAATTTAAGTCTGTGTGTCTATGAACACGATAATTCCCGATAGAATGAATGTATCAATTATTAATATACAGAACCCTCTAATGAGACACCTATTGATTTTCAGCCAAATCGTCCAGCGAGAAGCGGAAGATTAGGGAAAGGCTCAACTCAGAAACTTTAATAATTGCCGTTGTAATAAATAGTTTAACACAATATTTTATATATTGATTCCACATCCCATAATGACGACACTTTGCAATTTTCTGCAGAATCGGCTAAAGGGAAAAGGGGAGTCAGAGGAGTGCTCTGTAATGAACGTATCATGAAATTTCAGTAAAATCGGTCTAAAGGAAGGTGGGTTCTGGGGAGGGTTCTCAACTGAAAACTCCTATAACTGCCGATGTAATGAATTTATCGATACAAAACTTAGTAAGAAGGTCTAAGGGTCCCTATGTAAGTCAACTATTGGTTAATAGCGCAAACGGTCGACTGGTTTTGGAGGGGAAGCGAACATTTAATTAATTAATTTGTTCTGTGGAAGTACATTGCCGGTGATTCACCAACGACTTTTTTTATTTCAAAATGGCAAATATTTGTTTTTTTTTGCCTTTCAAATTTGGAATCACGGAAATATTGTAGAACTTGTTCAACATGTAACATCCAGGATATGATTACTTCCGTTATCTCAAATATCTGTTTTTTTTGTTTTTTTTTAATGATAAAACGACAATCTCTAAGATATTATAATCATTAAAATTGGAAGAATCTCCGATGATAATGAATGCATTTTTTTTTTTTTTGTTTCAATACATTACTTTTATAACTAGAAATAGTTCAAAATGAAACTCCGACATTTTCATGTTAAGATTCTCCAAGAACAAAAAAAAAACTAAATAAAAAATCTGAATGTTGCTCTAACAGAACTTTTTTTATGCCAATCATATTTTTACAGATCACTCTCCAAACCTCTTGCCTCTCAAATGGATTCATTTACTGGGCATAATAAATATTTTAAAATTTATGGCCATACGTTAAAACATTGTGATGTAAAGAATTTACACACATTAAGATTATTAATATATTATAAAACCAATTATTATTATTTGTATAAAAACAGCTGTTAGGAATGAAGTAACTCAATTAGTGAATAAATATTCAAAGATGGACTAGTCGCATTTTGTTTTGAAATGAAATGTGAACAAACAATGAAGAAAAAACAAAATACGACGATCAGCTGTTTCAAAGAGTGTGGAACAGTCTAAGGAGAGATAGGTAAGTGGATAGTCTAGAAAGAGAGTTGTTTTTAGGGTTAAGGTAGTGAACCAAATAGGAATGAAAAGAACAGTGAAGTAAATGAGCAAAAGTACTTTTATTTATTTATATGTTTATATGCCCCAAAATAATTAAAGAAAGTCCACAATATTTAAAAAGAAAAGAGACTAAAGTAGATGAAGAAATTAGTTTGTAACATTTTTATTGTAAATAATTTGATTTTTTATTTCATTGAAATTTTGATTTTATTGTAAATGTAGGTTAAGTAAAATAAACCCAAGTATTTGTTCTCTTATTCTATGCTATTAATTTTCCCTGTAAACCCAGTAAGATAATTTATACCTTTGGATTTGATTGAACATTTTTGAAAATTTAGGAAAACAATATGGCATCTCATTATTATATTTAGAAGAAATCCAAATAAATAATTATTAATTGAAATTTTTTTTAAATACGTGCACCCCTCGTTAAAGACCCCTGCCCTAGGTGAATAAAAATTTAGGGTAGGCAAAATTTAAGACTCCCATTGTAGAGTCGGGCTCATGTCCAACAGAGTGACGAAAGAGCGCTCTGGTAGTAGGCGATATGACCTCGTGGTTAAAGCCCGGGCATGAGTCATAAAACATAACTAACTTATTGTTAGTTTTTTATTAAAATTTATAAAAAAATAAAATATACGTTATATGGTCATAACATGATTTTCTTACACCAACTACATCTCTACTTGTCACTCTTGCTCCTCCTCCCCCTTCTCAAAATCATTTCATATTGGCATTATTAGGTATAAGAAAGTCACTTTCAGAATTATGCTGTGCTCATTACTTATATATATTATATATTACTTATACTATATATATTAACGCCAATATGAAATGATTTTGAGGGGGAGAGAGAGTGGTATGTGAAAACGTGGTTGGTATAAGAGTCCTATTATGGCCACATCACATAGCAGGTACTAGGCTGGAGAAGTGAAAAATCTGAGACTCGTGGAGTTGTCTTGTGAAATCGTTTCCATCTATTGTACATGTTTGCAGAGGTAGAACCTCACCGCTGTTATTATAGTGTGGAAATACAACCATAATTACTAAAGTATAATACAACGTTTTCGAAACATTCGGTAAGCGTATGAAGAAAATTATTTTGAAGGGTCCTTTAAAACAGAAATGTATTTTTCTCGTTCCATACACCCCAAGTTGTCTGTTCTAACTAAATATGTATTTCCTACACAACACGTAACTACGTGAACTAACTAGTGAAAACAATTTCACTGAATGGTCAAAATGTGTCTCCAAAATATAGATAACAATATTAACAAAAAAACTTAATTAAAATTTATTTATTTTTTCTTAAATTAATTTTTTATTAATGACACTACCTAGACAAGTGAGGTATCAAAATAAAGAACTCAATGGGTAGAATGTCAATATTATTTATTCATTCACACTTTCTTATACCTACCTATAGTATAAGGAAGAATTGTAATCGTGCAAAAATCCGAGATCGAATTTCAACGGATTTTCACGTTTCAAGGTCTCCTGCATTTGTTTTGTCAATTTTCGCGATGATGTCTATCTGTGTGTGTGTAGATTATTGGAAAGTTGTGAGCTCTCTACCGCAAAAAAGACTAGCTATGAATTTGAAATTTGGAATGAAGGAGGACTTAAAGAGGGGGGTCCTAAATCCTCAAATTAAATTGCGTGTCCATAAACTCATTACATCGGCAGTTATTAGAATGTTTTGGCAGATTTCGCTGAAATTAAACAAGTATTGTCCTCAGGGGTCTTTTTACTAAAAATAAGAAATTTCATATCGATATATTCAATACATTGGCAATTATTGTGGTTTTTGAGTTCAGCCCCCTCTGATCCTCCCCTTTGCGTTGGCCGACTTAGCCCAAAATCAATAGGTGTCGTCCTTAGAATCTTCTGGCTATACATACAAAATTGTGTCGATACATTCATTCTATCGGAAATCACAGAGACACATAAATTGTTTTTTTTTTCATTTTTGGAATATGGAGATTCGTAAACATGAAATTCCGTTGAAAACCCCGCATCGAATTTCTGACCGATTAAATAACTTCCCCTATACTTGGTCTAGCTGGGGAACAGGTTGACAGATGTATAATATACAACAGGAATATAATTTACGATTATGTCTATCTTATCATTTGTGTATTTCTACAACAGTGATAAACCAACCGCCAAGGAAGTAGATTAAATGTGTTTAACTGTATTCAGTTAGTGTAATAATTATACTAACAATTATTGTACTTAGTTCACCGCCTATTAGGATAATACATAAATTAGTAACAAATAGAGGAGGGGGAAGGGGTTCGAATTTCGTGAAACTTCGTGACGGGGGGGTCTTGAAAAGTTGTACGTAACTTCATTTTAGTTTTGAACATTTAGAGGACAAATTTTACTATTTTTAACCGGAAAAAATTATAATTAACTGTTTCCAATTTCTATAGTATAAGGAAGTTTTTTAATATTTTTTTGTTAGTTGGTAGAAGTCACTCAGCAGCGGTACTGAGGCTCTCCTCGCCCATACCCCGCCGAGGATAGAATCCAACCTTCTAAAAATATGTAGGGTATCCTATTGGGGAGGAAATGAATCTAGGGTGGTTTTAGTGTCTTGGTGTAGGGGAGAAATGGGAAAACCTACTACTTCCTTCCTACTACAAGCTCGCCTGACACAACTTTTTTTTTTGCAAATTTTTCAATGATTCATAAAAAACACTATTTCGTTTTAATGATTTTACTACCTTCGAAATATAGGGAAAGTTATGTAGTAAATCGGTTAGAAAATCGATGACAAATTTTCGACGGAATTTTCCTGTCTGTGTTTGTTCATGAACATGACAACCTCGATAAAAATAAATGCACCGATACGAAATTTTATATGTGTATCCATAATCCTATTAGGACGATATCTATTGATTCAGAGGAGGTGGCTCAAATTCAAAAACTCTAATAACTGCCGATGTAAGAAATTTATAACCTTATCCGGCGCAAAATAATATCGAATTTGTTAAACTAAAATTAACATTCAATTATTGGATTATCAATTATTTGAGTCACGTGTATTTACGAGCACATAATAATTCCGAAACTCACGAATATTTTATGTATTTTTATTGTACATACATATTGTATTTATAATGAAGGGAACGCTAATACAATATTTTATTACGTCACTTAATTAAACGCAGATTTCAAAATATATTTTTAATGCTTGGATAAATATATGTACATATGTACGTACATATAATAAATCAATGTTCTGTATGTACATATTTGTCAATTTAATAAATGTTATCAACAAAATACATACGTGTTTTATTCCTTACCTCACCTAAAAACACTTTTTTTATGCTTTAATTGATATATTTTTTCTCATTAATTGATGATTTCCGTTATTCGGCGTTTTCTGTTATCCGGCGTTACGTCGGAGCCGGCAACGCCGGATAAGGGATAGTCTACTATATAAAATAATAATAATAATAAAAAAATAAAAATAAATAAGAAAAAAAATGAAAAAATTTAGTAATAATAAAAAATGAGAAAAAAAATTATAAATTAGAAGTTAGTATATACCTACTATTCATTTGTAATAATTTCATAAAAGTGTAAAGGTACATAGTAGTAATCCTAGGCGCTGATAACCCTCGTAGTTGAGCGCCCCCCAAAAAACAAACTAAACCCTAACAGGAGTTGACCTAAGAAAGTGGTCTGGGCCATCCGAGGAAGTAACACATCCCATACAGCATCGAACAGAATTCCGGAAACCTTCGAGAACCGCGATCTGACCAAAGATTAGCTCAGTAACCGCAGCATAGTGAAATCCACAACGCAATCAGTGAGGCATTCTTCAGACAATTAAAGTTATGGTTGTTGTGAAATGTAATTGTGCCTATGACGAAGATGTATCTATCCAATCGCGGGGAAAACTAAAATTACGAAAGGCAACAAAAATAAAAATTATATGTGACGTGACCATAACAGGAATTTCTTATACCAACCACTTTATTACAGTTCACTTTCTTCCCCCCACCACCTCCCCTTCTCTTAAATGCTGGCATTATTGGGTATATGAAAGTCATTCCCAAAATATGTAAATTGACGTCAACACATTTGAGAGGGTGCTCTGTAAAAAAAGTGGTCGGTAAAAGAATGTCCAATATTCTTGAATCATTTTGAGAACAAGTCTTATTTTCGATGTCCGTTCACTGTCTGCCGCCTCTCAATCTCGATGAGTACCTGACATCATAAAGACTTGAGACCATCACTTAACGTTCCACTTCCCTCGGCCGGGTTTCGAACCCGCGTTCTCGAACTCGGTATGCAAGCGTGTTATCTCTGAGCTACTGGCTATCCTCCTGATGGATTGATGTTATGGATAAATGGAAATAAATAATATTATTATAATCAGCTGTGAAATAACGATTTTAATGTGATACTTTCATCTCGAGGAAACATCGCTGTGTAGACTTTCTTATTCACGTATGGCCAATATCTGATTTTACCCCTTGTCAGCCTTTTTTTAATATTTAAAAAAAAATTGATTATTATAAGCGTTAATTCGTGTCAGAGATAGAGAGAAGGTTTAGCGCTGTCCAGCGTCTATACTTATAACACCGGTCCTCCTTGAAAACGGGAAAACAGATTTTATCCCGGCTACAACTGACATATGAAATATTTAAATTATTAAAATTTTCTAAGTACAAGGAAAATCTGAGGTGGATAATTTCTACGGATTTTCACGTTTCAAGAACCCATTAACACATTTTCTTGACGATGTCTGTAATTCCATCTGTGTCTATAGAATGTTTGTGGGCGCTCTAATGAAAAAACGATAAAGTTAAAATTTAGGTTAGATTTTGGGTGAAATCAGACGAAAACTAAGACCACATTACTTCGGAGCCTAAGTACGTTTTACAAGATGCTGTATATATTTATGACCTAATCAACAATCTCTTCAAATAAATAAATATTGAAAGGCACATTTTATAATAATACGTTTTCTCGAATGTCATCAATGTTGCAAAAGGGCATAAAGTTCTGTTCCATAAAATATTGTGGAAATAAAATATTAAATAAATGTAAATAAATTATATGAATAAAAAGTAACAAAAGTTAAATTGATATAAAGAGTTTTAAAAATAAACATACCTGATAAAATAATTTATTTGCTTTCAAAATTATTCATCAATTTAATGTTTTTTTTTTTTTATTCATATAATTTAATATTTTATGGATTTTAACGAACAGAACTTTATGCCTGTTTCTTTGTTTTGTCAATGTTGTTTTCTTGTAGACTGCCTGATGATGAGGGCATTCTTCAAAGCCGGCGAGCAAAAATTGATAAAATCTGTGAGAGGTCAGACTATATTTTATTTTACAACCTGTGAAACTATACATATATTTAATTTAATTTTTTATCAAACACTGTTTTCATTGTTCATACTATGAGAGATGAGTGCCCTCTCCAACCCATCCCTGATGACTTCAGGATCAGTAATGTCCCGACAGTAAGCGATACAGTGCGATATATTTATAGGTTAGGTTAGGTTTTATGACTCATGCCCGGGCTTTAACTACGAGGTCATATCGCCTACTACCAGAGCGCTCTTTCGTCACTCTGGTGGACATGAGCCCGACTCTACTGTAGGAGTCCTAAATTTTGCCTACCCTAAATTTTTATTCATCTAGGGTAGGGGTCTTTAACGAGTACCTGTCATCGTACAGGCTCGGGACCATCGCTTAACGTCCCATCCGAAGGACGGCGTGCTTAAGTTTATTTTACCTCCCAGATAAAATAAACTAAGGGCCTCGGTCGGGCTACGAACCCACAACCTTGAGCTCAGAAGTCAAGCACGCATACCACTGAGCTACCGGCGCCCTCGATATATTTATATAATTATTGTATGTATATTTATTTTGGTGGTATTAGGCAATATAAGTGTTAAACAAGTCAGTTGCTTTTATATTTCAATATTATATAATATATTGTAACAAAATCATCTGCGTTTTTGCAGTTTTTTGAAAATATGTTAAAATAGTGATAAATTAAATAAATACACTACTCTGCGCTGATAATACATTCTATTATAACATGAAAATGGGTACAAAACATTCATACCCCTGATCCCCTCCTTCCTTTTGTGCGATTTAGCTGAAAAAAAATAGGTGTCGTCCTCATGGATTTTTGAATACACATTCTGAATGTCGTGTTCATGCATTCATTACATAGGTAGTTATTATGGTTTTTGAGTTGAGAAAGGAAGTTTTTTATTTTTGGAATGAGAGGGTCGCAAAATACAATATTCTGGTGAAAACTCATCTTCGAATTTCGGACCGATTACAT
The DNA here is from genome assembly GCA_963662175.1 of Aradus depressus. NCBI lineage: Eukaryota > Metazoa > Arthropoda > Insecta > Hemiptera > Aradidae > Aradus > Aradus depressus. The sequence continues at coordinate 26,956,553 of OY759215.1, forward strand.
AACTTTCCCTATACTTTTTATAGTAAAAAAAAAAGGTAAAAAATCCCGTCTCTTATGATTCAGAAGCCAAATATCGAGTTTTAGCCCAAACGGTCGATAGACTTTTTGGAGGCAGAACGTAAACGTAATTGATTAATTTATTTTGGGGAAGTACATAGCCGGTGATTCACCGTCGACTAGTCAAATATTTTTCCAGATCCATTTTATAGTTGCATTCAATTTGGGTTTGAAAGACTGCACCCACTATAGAGAGGGGTGCAGTTTGATTCTAGCATGAAGTGGCTCTGGTTGCCAAGGTTACATCAAGGTATTGTGTGTGGTGATGGAGGATAGGGAGTGTTTTGAATAAAATCTAGAGCAATGGCCTTTATGTGAGAACAGCCAGTTTGTACAGCTTCTGTGAGCGATATCAACAAGTACCTGGGTTTTATCTTACGTATAGCGATGGGCGGAATAAAACTGGGCGCACTCTTCAGTCAGCTGTATGAATTTCCACTGTATTTCATATTTTCCGAGTAATCACCGGCAATGGACTTCTGCAGCACGAATTAATTAAATTACCACTTTCCCTCCAAAACCAAAGGACCGTTTGGGCTAAAAATCAATAGTTTACTTACATAGGGACTCATCAGGGGTTTGAGGGCAACGAAAGGGCTGATCAAGAGCTGACAGAGAACCTATAGGATCGGAACCCTTCTGTGGCATCTCTAAGAGCACCCCAAGGGCGGCAATAAGTTGTTGGCTGACCAGGAATCACATCCAGTTCTGGAGAGAGGTCCCAACGCAAAGATATTCAAAACTCTTTGTAGCGGAAACCTCAGAGAAAAGGAGCCGAGAGCTCCTGAATATGAACAGAATGGATCTAAGAAGCCATCTAACATCAAGCGTATCCAGTCCTTCCAATCCAAAGTCCTAAGAACAATGGTCGATGCTCCCTTCTATGTGTCCAACCTTACCCTCCATAATGACCTTAAAATTCCCTATGTTATTGACCTCATCAAGTCCCGCTTCTCCAAATTCCACTCTAACCTTTCTTCCCATGTCAATCCAGTTGCTCGACTCTTGTCATCCCATTCCCATCCAGATAATCCCCCCCGAAGACAGAGGCGGCGCTGGCCGAGAGACCTGCTACTGTAGCAAAAATATGACCAGCTTCTCCCCTCATGTAATCCTCTTACCTTCAACTCTCCTCCTTCTTGGCCTGCCTCCACTGCTGGACAGTGATTGGAGGGGCGAGAAGGCAGGAGGGATCACTCGAGCCCCCGCGGCCTCCCCTCCCCCATTAAGTTGGAGGGATGGGGATGACAGAGAACCGGGGGTGTTTCGAGGGGTTGCGAGTTGAAGGGTTTTCATGTTAATAGAAATAAAAGACGTTGTCTTCCCACTGTTTTATTTATACCAGAACTGGTTTTCGACGTAACAGCGTCATCATCAGTGGTTCATCCACCCACACAGCACAGCGGTTGGAAGATAACTGGCCAGTGGATGAACCACTGATGATGACGCTGTTGCGTCGAAAACCGGTTCTGGTATAAATAAAACAGTGGGAAGACAACGTCTTTTATTTCTATTAGAAATCTAGTCCCACAACATCTTATTATCACATATGGTGTTCATGTTCATTTTATTATATCAATATTATTATTTTATTCTTATGTTTATGTTTATTATAATTTAAATTTAATATTTTCTCTTTGTTTTGTACATATTATATTATTTGCATAGTTCTTAGTTTTTTTTTTTTTTTTTTTTTTTTTCTATTATTATTTTGTACACAATCATATTCTTTCGATGTATATATATATATATTTTTTTTTTCTCTCTTTCTTTTAATGTTTTGTCTTTCATCAAATTTACTCATGGTGTACCTATACCGATTGTAAATATTCAAAATAAAGAATTAAGGATAAAAAAAAAGGATCTAAGAACTATGACAGGGCTGATCACAGGACACTGTCATATGAACAAACACCTACACAATATGGGCATCGCTAGAAGCCCTCTGTGCAGGAAATGTGGCGAGGAAAATGAGATTCCGGTTCATATTCTAAGCAAGTGCAGGGCACTAGAATGCAGAAGCCCCCCTGCTTCGGGTCTGCCATATCGGGCTAATCGAGGGAACCTGCAGCAGAATCCTGGACTTTATTAAAGATACAGGGCTGCTGTAGGGAACAACACACACAGGGCGCACAATAGGCCTATTCTGGCCGCGGTGACTCAATCAGCTCTCGGGGGGAAAAAATACATTCTGAATCCTCCAACTACAATTTTACTTCCCCCAGAGTATAATTTCATTTTTTCCGACGTTCAGATTCCAAATATGAAAAACAAGTTTCTGTCTGTCTGTGTGTCATAACTCACGATAACTCACAACAGATTAAAAGTATCGATAAGAAATTTTATATGCGAATCAAAAACCCTGTAACAACAACACCTATTGATTTTCAGCCAAATCGATCAAAGGAAAAAGGGTTAGGGGAGAGGCTTGTCAAAAACTAATAACTGACGTAATGAATCTATCCAAATTGTATATATGAATTCAAAACCCCATATGGACGCCACTTATTAATTTTCAGCGATATCAGCTGAAGAGAAGGGGACTCAATTCAAAAACCCTACAAAATTTAGTATGGGAATTTAAGAGCCCTTATTTAAGTCAAATATTGAATAATCGTCGTCGTTATGTAGTTCCGGATTCACTTATATACATTTGTTCTATCGGGAATTATCGTGTTCACAGACAGGAATTTTTTTTTGGTATCAGAGGATCGATAGGAAAACATGAAGTTTTGGTAACTACTCAACAAATTCCTGACCGATTCTTAGTTCGTATAACCGGGAAGTAAAAAAGCCCACAAAAAGATTTTTATTCACAAAAAAAGTTTTCATTCACAAAGATTCAGTTTCCCAACTACTGCTATAGTAAATGTCAAAACATTTTTATCTCTGAACTTTTTCGTAATTATGTAAATTTTTTTTTGATTCTTCACTTTTGAATACCTTGCGTAGAGTATAAGAATTTGACAATTAGCGGTTTAAAATGAAATATTAATAGAGCAAACATTGTGAACATTCCCCGATTCTACAAAATGTATACAGGTTTCAGGTTTCTCTTTTGTTCTATGGGGCTAATGTTTGCAGAAGTGGTTAAGACCTAAGTGGTAAATTCTATCGCAGGACTTCCGGCTCAATACTTCATTCCTCACATGAACATGTGGAGAATATTTAAGAGAAGTTTCTTCCGCGAAGAGTGATATTGAATCTCATTCTTGAGCACGCCGTCCTTCGGATGGGACGTTAAGCGATGATCTCGAGCCTGTACGATGTCAGGTTCTCCTTAGAAACCCCTAACCAAGGTGAATAAACGTAGGTAGGCCAAATTTGAGAATTTCGCTGTTGAGTCGGGCTCAAGTTCATCAGAGTGACGAAAGACCGCTTTGGTAGTAGGCGATATGACCTCGTAGTAGGCCGGGCAAGAGTCATAATACCTTAATTTTGATTCTCATATGTGATAGTAAAGATATGGTGGGACAAGGTTTCTCGTAGAAATAAAAGACATTGTCTTCCCACTGTTTTATTTCCAAGCCATCAGTACAGTGCGGAGTTAGAGACTTTTCATTGAACTCCACACTGTACGATTGGGATGGGCCATTGATCATGACGCAGATGCGTTGAAAACCGGTTCTGATTAGAAATAAAACAGTGGAAAGACTACGTCTTCTATTTCTATGTTCTATATTGATTCTATTTATCTATTCAAGCGACCATGAACTAGGATATGCCTCACCCTCTTTCCCCTCCCGGCGACATTTGGATGAAAAACAGAGTGTATATTTATATGGATATCGAATCCATATTTAAAATTGAAAAAAATGCATAAGAGAAACGTAATACAAATAATGTAGGTTGAAGTTTGTGTGAAAATGTGAGATCGAGAAATTAGGTAAGTCAAAATACATAAGAGAAACAATCAAGAGAAAAATTATAATACATAGGATGACGGGCTCAATTTTGAGTGAAAATGTGAGATCGAGAATGTAGGTGTCAGGAGACAAAAAAATAAATATAATAAATAGAATGACGAACTCAAGTTTGCGTGAAAATGTAATATGAGAACGCACGCCGCCCCAACACAGAGACACTCGTATGCCGCCTAATACAATTTGCATTACTGCAAGCTCACAACACTATTAACGTTCCGTCAAGTACATATACACTTAGCAGTTCGCCTACTTCTCCAAATCATTTGATTGCAGTGTTCCTGGATACATTTCTCCATGTTTAGTGTCATAATTGTCCTGTATTGTCGCATTCGCAGGTTACATAAGTACATATATATCACATTCTACATACATTACAATTTTCATAGTTAACCTTGATGCCAACTGCTGACATGAATAAATACAAAATTATTTCATCGAGGAAAGCAATTTAGGACCGACATGTTTTTGTTCACATTTGAAGCTATTTCCGGCAGGGTTTGGTCATTCAAATACAATTGTATTCAACACAAAGCAGGAATTGAAAATGGAAAAAATCCTTTCAACTTTTTTTTCTTATTTTTAGATAACTGTATGAATATGTAGGAGAAGAATGTGTAAGAAAATATAGTAATGCGTGCTAGCTTACTGATCTCAAGATCGCGGGTGTGTGGGAGGCAGAAAACTCTTGAGCACGCCGTGCTTCGTTTGGTTCCGAGCCTGTAATTATTCGTTAAAGACCCCTTCCTTAGCTGGATAAACCTAGGGTAAGCAACATTTAGGACAGCCACAGTTGAGTCGGGCTCATATTCATCAGAGCGGCGAAAGAGCACTCTAGTAGTAGGCGATATGACTTAGCAGTTAAAGCCCGGGCAATAATCATAATAACTAACTATAGTAATATCCACATGAAAATTTGAATTTTATTAATGAACTAGCAGATTACCCTGCTGGAGTAACTTCAAGCAGGTCAGGAACAATACACAGATCAGTAATTTTGAGCAGATTAGTAACTTTCAGCAGTATTAGTAACTTTCAGCAGGAGATAACTTTATCTCCCCGGTTAGTAATTTTAATATATCTGATTTTAGAAATTTAGAAATGAGAATATTTTTAGTGGTTTGTAACTTTTCCGCCCCCGCCAGTGCCGGATTAAGCCAGCGAGGGGCCTGTAGCAAATTCTGTCAAGAGGCCCTTGGTTTGCTTTAGGTTCTCAAGTTTAGGGTATTAAATAAAACAAAACTGTTACAATTAAACTTTTCTGGATTTAATATGGGCAAATTTAGAGATACCACTTTCAATATCGACTTCTTTAAGCAAATCATGCTCTATATTCATCAAAGTGAGATGATTAAGACGTTCTTGGCCCATCGTGTTTCTTAACTCATTTTAATACGTTTTAATGTTGAAAAAGAACGATCGCCACTGCAGTTAGTGATCATGAGAGACAAGTAAATGCTACGTTTGGGAAACACGATTCTAAAGAATTATTTAATAAAAGGTTATAAAATTGCAGTTCCAGAGGCAATTTTCAAAAGGGATCTGCTCAAGAGTATTACGAAAAATTAAAAAAAAAAAATAAGCTAAAAAAATGTATTTATCGGGAGTTGTAGTGTTTCCAACACCATAAACATTAGGACATTAACGTTAAAAAGTTAGTAAAATACTTATTTTTACATGAACGTGTTAATTGATATACTTAAAAATGTATCAAATCTGTTAATTAATTAATTTCCTATCTAATAGATATATTTTTATACCATACAAATGTAAATGATTAATTTCAGATAAGATTTGACGTGACGAAATCGAGTTTTAGATTTTCAGGTGGGAGTAAAGCATAGCCTAAGCGCTTCGAGCTTAAGGCATGCAAAATATTTTTACGCTCCTATCTAAATTGATATTTTTTTACGGTCAGATAGGCGTTGAAGCGCGGGTCCCCCCAATTCGCGGGGCCCGTAGCATTTGCTACTCTTGCTACGTAGCTAATCCGGCACAGGCCCCCGCCCATGCCATCTCAGCATAAATGGAATTCGCTGATACCTCAAGACCTATATAAGACTTTTAAAACGATGTTCTACTCAATGCTCAATTCAAAACTCATAACCTATATGAATGGATGAGTCACAATAACTAACATATACAATTTTTTACTTCCAGCTACACGAAGTATAGGAGAAGTTATGTATTCGGTCAAAAAATTCGATGTAAAGTTTCCACTGGGATTTCATGAGACGATAACTCCCGATATAATAAAAGTATCGACATGAAATTTCATATTTAATTTCAAATTCCCATAAGGACGATAACTATTAATTTTCCGAGGAATCGGCCGATGGGAAAGAGGAGGGCTTGAAAACCTCGATGTAATGAATTATCAAATCCCCATCAGGACGACAACTATTAATTTTCCGAGGAAACGGCCGATGGGAAAAAGAGGAGTGCTTGAAAACCTCGATGTAATGAATTATCAAATCCCCATCAGGATGATACCTATTAATTTTCCGAGGAATCGGTCGAAGAAAAGAGGGAGAAAAGGTCGGGGTCGACTCAAAAATCATAATTACTGCTAACGAAATTAATGCAGCTCCACATTGATTTCGATCGATTGGTTTTGGAGTCTGTGTGAAAACTTCATTGATTAATTCTCTGGTCACAGGGAATAAATTGGTAACTCTAATAATATATAAATATAATACGAATATAAATATATAATAAATATAAATTCGTAACTTTTCAAGGCACCACTTTTTTACTTTTGCATTAATCGTGTAAATCAAGTTTTTGGAATAAATAAATTATGTTTGCATCATTATTAATCACAAACCTTCTAAATTTATAGGAGTGAATGAAAATGAATATTGTTAATCCTTTCTTGGATTTTTCCCTTAGTTACCTAATCATTCCCCATCACTTACCTAATTATTGACTACACTTACCTAATTATTTACCATAAGTACTTTTTGAAATACTCGTGAATGATGCTTCTCTAAAGTTGATTTAACCAAACATACCCTCTTCACTTGGAATAGTCTGCCGTAGTGAATAAATTGTTAAATGCATTTCATGGATGATTCCTCAAAGAAGTAGATTAAGTTGATTTAACCGAGGACATACACAAAGAACCCCAGATCTTCATAATTCCGAAAGTATTAGAGTCCTGAGCTCCCAACTTCTTCACAGTGCGCAGATGGCTTGGGAGATCATGACAGTACACTTAACTCATTTTGGACTTATTCCCTGAGATCATAGAATTAGTGCTGATGAAATACATTACTGGCGATTCACCGACGAATGTTCGGAAAACGTACCTTTAAAGTCCGTTAGTAAAAATCATTTCAAAACATGTCCTATGGCGATGTCAGATTCTCGTGAATATACATGTTCTGGCAGTTCAAAATAGACGCAGCTTTCTACAGAGTAAACGTTCCAGAAAGCGTTAAGAAGAGCACAGGATCTGAACGACATATATTATATATATATATATAATGAATCCCCATTGTATAGGAAGAAATTATAGAGCTGACGTCTTCATGCTCCAGACAATAGTAATCACATCCGAAACTACTGGAAGTAACGTCATTATGTACCGAACGGATGAGTGGCCAACAAAAGTACCGAAACGTTCTGTCCGGAAGAATAGATAACATTCGTGTGATTCTTGTGACCTATTTATGTTTGGTGGAAGGACTTATGGGGAAGAAAATTAGATATAGGATAAATTAATTTGAATAAGAGAAAATATGTTGAATTTTATTGTAGCCGTACGATATGACCATTACAGGTCTTTCTTATACGAACTACTCTTACAGATCACTCACTTCCTCCCTCCATCTTCTCAAAATCATTTCAAACTGGCATTACTGGGTATAAGAAAGTAATGAGTTGGCGCCGGCGTTTTTTTTTTTTTCGCCTCATAAAAACTATCAATAATAAAAACATATTTTATAATATTATTTAGGGGGCGCCGAAAGCTCAGTGGTATAAGTGCTTGCCTTCTGAGCTCAAGCTGCCCTTATCTGGGAGGTAAAATAAACTTGGATGGGACGTTGAGCGATCGTCCAGAGCCTATATGATGTAAGGTACTCGTTAAAGACCCCTGCCCTCTGAGGACTTATTAGCAATTGAAAATTTGCTAAGGAACGTTTTCGGTAAAAAAAAACAACCTTTTTTTCGATAGGACTAACCGTTTTCGGGTAAATCAAGGAAACATCTAAAAATATGTATCTTAAAACTACATTTCAGGATGGTTTTCAGCATATATCTCGAAAACTGGACTGTGAAAAATCATATTTTATATAAAATGTGTATTTATTTTTCTTTACAACTACTTTGAAAGAGTTTTGATTAGGTCATAAACATAAGCTTACTTAGGCCCTGGAGTAACGTGGTCTACATTTTCGTCCAATTTCGGCCAAAATCTAATCAGATCTTAATGCTGGTTATTTTCTCAAATATGTAAATACAATTAAAAGCATACTAGCAAATAATTGTATTTATTTTTTTTCTTTAATTGTATTCATTTATTAAAGCCCTATAGAAGAGGTTTCTCACAAAGAATTTTGAATTTCATATCGCTAACGGTAACTGGATAGCTACAAAGAAATATGTAGATTCAAGCCACTTACCTGCTAGGCACTGACCTTGGTAAAGTTACCCTGTTGGCCTTAACTCAAAATACAAGAAATTTATTCCATCAATCGTTATTCCTCGGTATTACTCTGTAGTAGGAGACATTTTAGTCTTCATTATACTTTAGTTTCATGGTCCTATTGTCTTTTTTTAGCGCTATATAGTTTTTACTTTCCATAATACGTTCTACGTTATTACTTTCTTATAGTAGGTATTAAAAAAAAAAAATCTGAGATCGAGTTTTCAGCAAATTATCACGTTTCTAGGTTCCCTGAATAAGTTTTGACCATTTGCTCGATGATCTATCTGTGTGTGTGTGTGTGTGTGTGTGTGTGTGTGTGTGTGTGTGTGTGTGTGTGTGTGTGTGTGTGTGTGTGTGTGTGTGTGTGTGTGTGCGTGCGTGTGTGTGTGTGTGTGTGTGTGTGTGTGTGTGTGTGAATGTGATGGCAAGTTGTAAACGCTCCGAACAAATGTAGAAACGATTGTAGCTATTCGGTCATATGTACTAACTTAGATCTTTTTAGATTTTGGACGAATTCGGACGAAAATTGAGACCACTTTACTTCGGGGCCTAACTACATTTTACAGGGAGATACAGCTCATATTTATGGCCTAGTCAAAAATCTTTACAAGTAGAAGTTGTAGAGAAAACAATCCGAAGGACGGAGTGCTTAAGTTTATTTTACCTCCCAGATAAAATAAACTGAGGGCCTCGGTCGGGTTTCGAACCCACGATCTTGAGTTCAGAAGGCAAGCACGCATACCACAGAGCTACCGGCGCCCTCAAGAGATAAGAAATAATTCAAAGTTAAAATGTATCGCTTAGCGAATTATAAAATATTTGTATAAATATATTTTTAAAAAATGTAATATATTTGATGTGGCCATTACAGGATTTTCTTATACCAACCACGCTTATAGATAACTCTCTCTCCCCCTTCCCCTTCTCAAAATCATTTTTTACTAACATTACTGGGTAGTATATGAAAATCACTCTGAAAATTACGCTTTACAATGAATCAAAAAAATACCGCTGACGCCAACTCATTTCTTTCTTATACCCAGTAATCTCAGGTGGGGGAGGGTGAGAGAGATTGTGAGCATGATTGATATAAGAAAGTCTTGTAATGGCCACCACATATTTTTTACATTTTTGATTAAAAATGATGAAATGTACTCGTAAAATATATTCCATGAGGCGTAAAATTTGTATTTACTTCAAAATCAAGAATTGCAACATGATTGAATTACAAAATATTGAATCTAGAGGGGTGGAGGTGATCCATGAAACTAATTACTAACTGTGAAAAAACTGTCTATATCTAGATTTTAAATTTCTTAAATGGACCCGACTTTGTTTTTTTACTGTATGGCCGTAGAAAGACAGCTGAATAAGGAGAAATTGTGGGGAATAACTGGCTAGAAGCTCATGACATTCTTCGGCATTTTGTAAAAACTACTCCTATTCCTTAGTCGACCACATATCTACACTTGCAATTCTCATGAGTGTCAGACTAACGCAACTCTCTTTTTCAAACAGTTTTTACAAGTAATTATAAGAAAAATGTTGTTCCTTCATAGAACAGTTACTCAACTGAGTACTGGGAACTGGTAATTAATTGTACAAAGTACAATTTGACAAAAAATCCCTTACTTTTTCAAACTTTTTGAAAGATAAATATATTTAAAAATATAAATTAAATTTTAAATGTTTATATCGTAGAATTGTTCTCAATCGTTCTCATTGTTCAAAAAAAAAATAATAATAAAATAAAATAATCATATAAAAGACGTGTTTTTGAATATAATAACTTTAATTCATACTTTGCTTTCATTTTTTATTTTATTTCCAACATCTATCCCATAATTTATATCGTAATTACTTTTGTTTATTATTATTATTATTATCATTAATTTCATGAGTTAATTATCATTTCGTGTTACTTGTTATAGGTTAGGTTAGGTTTTATGACTCATGCCCGGGCTTTAACTACGAGGTCATATCGCCTACTACCAGAGCGCTCTTTCGTCACTCTGGTGGACATGAGCCCGACTCTACTGTGGGAGTCCTAAATTTTGCCTACCCTAAGTTTTTATTCACTTAGGGCTGGGGTCTTTAACGAGTACCTGACATCGTATAGGCTCGGGACCACCGCTTAACGTCCCATCCGAAGGACGGCGTGCTTAAGTTTATTTTACCTCTCAGATAAAATAAACTAAGGACCTCGGTCGGGTTTCGAACCCACGATCTTGAGCTCAGAAGGCAAGCACGCATACCACCGGCGCCCTCTTACTTGTTATATATAAATATTATAGATTATATATAAATTAAAAAAATATATGTAAAAATAACTTAAATTATACTTTATATATATATATATATTTTTTTTTTTTTGTTTGGGAATATTTTGCTTCTTGTGACCTGAGGAAGGGGCACGTAATCGTCCTAAAATATCTCCCTGAAAGAAGATTTATTTTAAAGAAATATAAATTTTAAAATTTATAAATAAAAAATAATATCTATTATATTTATTAAAATTAAGAATTTTATATTCACTTCTCTTCTATTATTAATTATTTTTTCTTGATTGTTTACTAATTAACAAAGACGGTTGGCTGAGAAATGGAGGCGGTACTATTTTGAACGGCACATCTCCATGGATTTAGAACAAGTTCTATAGCTAAAATGTGATGCTTACAATTGTATGACGCATCCAATTACCATGTTAGGGTTTAACGAAAATAAATATTAATTATTATTATTATTATTTCAATAAGCAACAGATGCCAACCGTGAGATGTGGGAAAGTTTCATGCATAAAAATGAAGAAATTTTATGACAGGTTTTTTCACCGTTTATCTCAGATAGATAGATATGTAAAGATGTTTATTTTAAATTTTAATATTTAATAACTAAATAAAAATAAAAATATAAAATGAACAGAAAATGAAAAGACTACCACATCACTAGACAATGGTCATTTGACCGTCTGTCTGGTTGGATCATAATCTCTCCCAGCTACTGTTAGTGTGGTTCATATTTGTGTTTTTTTTTTAATTAAAAAAATAAATAAATGTATAATAATAAATAAACAAACAAATTCTTAAGAATAAAATAAATAAAAAAATATAGGTATATAAATAATATTTAAAAAATAAAGTAATTATAATAAAATAAATAAATAAGACAAATTGTCATCTAATGAAGTATAAATAAACAAAATATAAGACATTTATTGTAATTAAGAAATTTCTTTTTTAAGAATTTATCATAGGAACCCCTTTCCCGAAAATGATTTGTCATATGTGTATGTCTAATATGGATTTCCTTCGCCATAAGTGATGAGAGGAGAAACGTAAGTCATCTCTGAGAAAATGAATAGAACATAACCAAATTTGAACTATAAAATAGGTATTCATTTTTGGCACAAGGTGAACTTCTTGTGTAGTTGGTGGATAAGTACAGGTTCTTTTTATCATTTTTGAGGTTCTATAGATCTAAGATTTTAATAAGAAACCCTTATAACGCTTATTACGTCTGTCTGTTTCTGATATTGCTGAAGAGGAAATATCAATGGGAGTCTTCTTCATCTTACTTTCTGCAGCAAAGTGACTTGCATATACTGCAACTTGCGTAAATGCTACTTATGCAATCTAAACTGTAAGTCTACTTTGATATATGGCGTTCAGTGAATTTCAAAATGAAACCATCCAAACAGTTATACAAGATCCATACAAACATCAAGGCCAAAGCATACAATTCTTACTCGAGGACATACAACTTTACAAAAAAATTCACAACTCATCCAAAGACATAAGGGAAAGCAATGTCGGAAATCCTCCTCGGCGACTGAAATGTCGGCCGCGAGACCTCCTGTTTGGTGCTGTCCAACCTCTTCATCAAGTTCTTGTTGTGCATATTATAGTGAAAAAAACTTCTAATAAATTATGGGGAAAAAAAATCGTCGATGAATCAACGGATATGTACTTCCCCAGCACGAATTATTCCATTACGTTTTTGCTCTCCCTCCAAGGCTGATCGACCGTTTGTGCTAAAAATCAATAGTTGAGTTACATTGAGATTTCTAAATCTTCGTAGAAAAATGTGTACGCTACAATCATTACCTCAGCTGTTATTAGGGTATTTGAGTCGAGTCCCAACTAACACAAAGACTGTAGTTACTGCTGTCGTAATGAATGTATCGTAAGAAAATTTCATATACATATGAAATTTTCTTACGATACATTCATTACGATAGCAGTTACTAGAGTTTTTGTGTTAGTTGGGGCTCGACTCAAATAACAGCTGAGGTAATGAGTGCATCGTACAAAATTATATACATATTTAAAGCCTCATAAGGACAACACTCATTAATTTTTTTAAGGCCAAAAGTTAGGGGGTACAGGGCAATGTTTAGTAGGATTAAGAAGCCCTTAGGTTAGTCAACTATTGATTATTAGCCCAAATGTTAATTAATTAATTAGTTTTGGGAAAGTACGGCTGACGACTTTTTAAATTGTGAGATCTGGGTGATAACACCTCGAATAGCAACAAAATTCAAATTAAAAATAATAAACAAAGTAATCAAAAGTGATTAAAAAAACTAAACGCTAGGAGAGAGTGTGACTTACGATTCTCTGTGTCTTGTCGGGAGCGATGAGAGTGATGTCAAATCGGCGGAGGTTATCCCTGGACCCGAACTCATGCCGTATCCTGGTTCCTATGAGAGCGGGAAGGGCAGAGGTGACGAGGGACAATCGTCGGGACAGACGACGACCCAGTTTGGACCGACGAACACTCCTGGCACGGTCCATAGTTGTGGCATGACGGGCCTCGCGCACCACACTGACTGGGAGAGCGGCGAATCTGGGCAGGGTGGGGACCCGCCGCTTCGTCTGTTCTGGAGACAGAGCGGCCCTCACTACCGCACTTGTACACTTCGGTGGAGTCACCCATCATATATATATATAAACAAAAAATCAATCCTTATCGATAGAAAATTTCCCGCTCTACAACTTTGGTTCCCTGTCATATTTGAAAAAAATTCATAGTTTTTGCTCAAAATCCCAAAATACAATGCACGCGTGTGTAATACAGAAACGTATTTTTTTAATTTTTGAGCCTAATAATGGCTACTTTAAACTCAGATTTCCAGCTCCAAATTTTCAGAGACTATTTATGTATGTTTGGAGAATATTTTACTACATTTTCATGAAAGTGTGTACACATTAGAAGCGGTCTAGATCGAGGTTAACAAGAGATTAACAAGATAAATCCAAGTGCGACATTTTGAGATAAAAATACATAGAATAACGAATCATTTGCCGCCAGTTACATGTCTATACCAGTTTTCAACGCTGAGAAAACGATTGTTGAAGAATAGGCTATTTTTAGCTCTTTTTTAGGGGCCGCAGGAGGTCGGAAATGGATCTGTGGGCTAAAACTGTGGGAATCCTTTTTTTTTGGTACATACTTTCAGGTTCTAAAATTTGGCGCTATTCCGAGAACCCGACTTTTTCGAAATTGTACAAAATTAATGGAATTACCCATATATGTGTGTGTGTGTGTGTGGCGGGCTGGTGTTTTACACCTAGGGACCTAAGCATCCATTGCTCTTATCCCTTCCCTGGAAGCGCTAGGCTCCCCTTATTTTGTTACCTGTATGTTTATACTACCTAAACCAAGTCCTTCATGAAGTACTCAGTCTCACAGTTTCCCAAAGATGTGGAATCTCGTTCGCGCGTATCCCGAGCAAATGCCCAGGAAGTGTGCCGCCGTTTCGTCTTCTTCCCCAAATCTAGTAGGACTGACTGTCCCTGACTCCCACAGTGTGTAGGTGTCTATTGAACGGACCATGTCCTGTGAGAACTCCAGTCAGTTTCCGAAGCTCGTTCCTTTTGAGGTTCAGGATCCCATCCTTCAACACGTTGGACTCTCCTCCAAGGAACATCTTCGACTGTCTGCATGTGGTCTTTTCTCTCCATATACGCTCCAAAAGATCCTTAGTTCACTCTTTAATCCGGGTTCGGTATGCCTCCCGAGATATTCCTATGACTGGCTCTGGCCCCATAAAGAGCTTACTTGAACCTTTCTTGGCTAGTCGGTCTGCCTCTTCGTTTCCCTGAATCCTCGAGTGCCCGGGAACCCAGTAGAGTCCAACCTTCTTGCAGTTTCCTAGGGTATTTAGAGTCACAGATGAAAATTGACTTAAGTTGTGAGTTGAGCACTCAGAAGAGCTGTAAGTTCCGTAAATAGCCCAATTTACAATATTGTACACCACTTTTTAAAATTACGTTGCGGGAAGTCATCGGTGAATCTTCGGCGCAGCTCGAATTATTTGTAATAAAGTAAGTTTATGAGCAGTTCTCCGAAAGTTATTTAGAAAGCCTCACCGTCGTAGAACCCGACTCATTACCTCACAGCATACTGTGTCTAACTGTACTGCTTCTACATTTAATTATATTAAAATAGATTTAACAGATAAAAAACTATTCTGATCCTCAAAGCAACAGTAATCATTTTGTTAAATACACAATAATTATTTCACAAAAATTACAATTTTTATTTTATTTATTTACAGAGAAAATTATACATAGTTAATAATTACGACTGATAATGATAATGCCATTAATTATTGAAATTATTTATTAAAATTATAATTGACACGACATTATATTCAAAGCCCTATAAGGGACGACATCTACAAATTTTCAGAGGAATCAGCCGAAAAGAAGGGGAGATGAGAGGGAGGGCTCAACTCAAAATCCCAAGAACTGCCGAAGTAATGAATAAATATATCAACATGAAATTTTATATTTAAATTCAAAACCCCATAAGGATGGCATCTATCAACTTTTCACCAAAATCGGTCGAAGGGAAGGGAGGGGGTAGAGAAGAGGGGCTCGACCTTAAATACCCTAATAACTGCCGGTGTAATGAATGTGTAGACTCGAGAATTCAGAAGCCACCATGTAACTCAAATATTGATTTGGGTTTGGAGGGAGAGCAAACACGTAATTGATTATTTCTTGATGGGGAAGTACAACTAGTGATTTATCGACGAGTTTTATGCTGTGTGTCTTCGAATGTACATCAAGTCACTGCACTGCAGAGGTGTGTGGCGTTTTGATGCACAGCCAGGTACATCCCGAGCAAGTCACGATGCCAGGTTCGATTGTCGGCAGGGTATTTAGTGTTTGAATGAGAGGTTTGGCGTGAATGGCGAGTTTGACGTTGAAGTTTGTGTATCTCTCTGTTACAACTGTGGAAACGAATGACACATGTAAGTCATCGGTAGTTTTTGTGAAAAAATTTAAAATTGAGGAAACAAATAAAATATATTTAATATTGCCATTATAGGACTTATACCAACCACGCTTACAGATCACTCTCTCTCCCCTCCCCCTTCCCAATATCATTTCATGCTGGCATTACTAGGTATAAGAAAATCACTCTCATTACGCTGTACAATGAATACCGCTGACGCCAACTCATTACTTTCATACATCCAGTAATCCCAGTATGAAATGACTTTGAGAAGGGGGAGCGGGAGAGAGTTTTCTATAAGCACGGTTGGTATAAGAAAGTCCTCTAGTGATCACATCTCATATATTTTATAAATACTAGAAAATAAATTAGAACAAAATAATAATACTAAAAAATACAGCAAATACATTTTTTTAATTATAATTTAAATTATGATAAATATTTTTTATAATTCTTTCAGAAGTGTCTTTTTCACGACAATATTTCGGAAGAACCTAAAGTCACTTCCTCAGGTCACAACGTACAAAATATAGAAAAGAAAGAAAAACAACAAAGAAAAAGAAAAAAAAGGGGTAGGAGAAGAAGACATGGAGAATATAGCCGTACCTCAGGAGCAAGAAAGAAGAACTTCTACATCCTCAGATAGAGTTGGCAAAGAAGAAGATTAAGAACTCGAGGAAAGAGGAAGAAAGGTTGGCAGACTTATATTAGTCCTAGAAGATGAAGACAACATAGACCACCAAGAGATACTCTGATTCGGACTATACTAATCATATGTAGTTAAAAAAAAATAAGAAAAGTAAGATGTAATGTAATTGAGATTGATTGGAGTTGTTCAATAATCGAATAATCGATAGTAAAAGGAGGATATAGTTAGGTTATCTTGGGGCATGAGATCGGAGTTGTGCAGTGTAAACAGCAAATAAATTTCTGTTAAAATCAGTTATCATTATTAAGTTACACTCTTACACTACAAATAATAATAATAATAATAATAGTAGCAACAAAAAAATAAATCAATGAAATTAAAATTAATTAGTATATGAGTAATGAAAAATAATGATATTACTCATGAAAATATTAAACATAAGTAGATTGGACAAAACTTATAAGAGAATATTTGTGGAGGAATTCTGCCGAAAAAATAAAAATGGAAGCTAAGTATGGCTGTGGCTAGCTGCTAAAGCGATTAACGAAGAAAAAAAATAAATAAAAGTAATATTTTTGTATACCAAAATATCACATAACCGGGGTTCCTATAACAGAAACGTTTAAATGATTTTATCGATCCTAAAGTCTTCAAGAAGTGGGGAAGGCCATTAAAAAATTGTCTACTTTTTTCAAAAAGAGAGGAGCAATGTTTAGTTATTCGAAAATCTTTCTTCCTGTTATCGTAATCATTACTAGTATTGTTAAGAGGGAAAATATTGTTATTTTTTTAAATAATCACTAATGTTTCAAATATTGTTTATTATTCTTAGTGCCTTCTTTTGAAATTTAAATGTAGCAATAATCGAGCTACAAGCACCCCAATGTATTAAACCATAATTGATTATAGAATGGAAATAAGCGTTATATATAGTAGTTAATGTTTCCTTTGGCACGATCTTTTTCAAATTTAAATCAATTAATCTATTTTTTCTTTCCCTATCATAAGATGATGGCTTACTTATGCTATTTTTCAGTTTTCATTGTCTCCTCTTTCTGTTTTGTAATTTTTAATATTCTTTTTCAGTTATATATTTTAAAAATATTTATTTATTTATTAAGTTGAAAGCCTTTGAGAGTGACGACATTTTGTTTTTGTTCTTTAGTTTTATTTTATTGAGATGCTCACACCATGTTATTCATACTACAGCAACACTTCAACAAAATTGAAGTTTGGAGTAAATATTGGAAAAATGAAATATAACGCAACAAAATATCAACATGTAACATTCGCCCTCCGCCGTGGTGACTTCCCCCAGTATCCATTTAAAACATTTGAGGTCATTAACTCAAACCTCTTCCGTAAAATATGTAGAATTAACCTGGCTGACTTGGAACCCTCACTCGCACTAGACCGACGACTTAAGACGATTGTACAGTATTTTGAATGGGCATTCTAAATTAACTATCCGACGAAAACTGAATTGTTACACCCATCTTCTCCGACCTCTCTACATAACCTATGGCTTAAACGTTTATACCAACGTTTCTACACCAAAATTTACTTACACACCAATCTGGGAGTTCGCAAAATTTAAAATCTAAATATACCCCACAATCCTCCAAGAAGATTAATATAAGGAGAGTTTGGCATAGAGATCTCCTGTTATGAAGTGATGTCATGAGGGTTCACCGCTGGGTGTTTTTCCTCACTCAAGCCTTTCATGTCATTTTTATCTTATGTATAGTATAGCCCAGCCGCTGGTTATGCATTTTTGTATAGTTGTGGCTTCAGATGAATAAATACAAAAAATAAATATTCTCAGCTTTAGCTTACTTCCGATATTATTATTATTATTTTTTTTTTAGTATTGTTTATTTATTCTATGCTTATTAGTAATTATTCTGAGGGGATCTCCTCCTTAGAATAAAATTATTTTTTATTTTCAATCATAATTTTTTTAATAAAGGAGTTTTTAAAAGGTTTTGATTTTGGCGGAAGGAGTAATCTTGTAGTGCAGAGTAGGCCCTGCTACGGATGCAGTTTAATGGAAGAGCTATAATATGAAAAAGTGCATCATGTTATTATGCACTATTTAGACCCGCCTTTCCCAAAGTGGGCGATAACGCCCCCTTGTGGGCGCTGCAGGACTAAAGGGGGGCGGTAAGAGACCCAGAAAAAAAATGGTGGCGTTGTTGTGTAGAGGCTTAGGGGGCGATTTGTAATTTCATCTAGGTCCTTACATTAGGAGCCATCTAGTGGCTTATTTCAGAACCTATCGATACGTGAATCGTGACGGGGAAAAATGTAGGTAATCATCCTTCACATTAGTTTTTATATTAGAATCTATTATGTTTGTTTTATTTTGAATAAAAGATACTCTGTCTGAATACTATAAAGTTTCGTTTCAATAATCATTCTCATTGGCAGGTGTAGCCCGTAAGAGTTAACTTGAGACCTGAGCGCCGTTGTGTACTACCTACTGCGCTCAGGTCTCAAGTTAACTCTTGCGGGTTGTAGTAAAAGTCTCGTTTAGAATGAATGTTTAATCTCCGCTAATATAGCTCACAATAATTAATTTAATTTGAAGTTATAGTGGTTTTTAAGTAGGTGAAAAATGGGAGGCGCTAAAAAATAATTTATTCTCAAAGTGGGCAGTAGACAAAATAAGTTTGGGAACCTATGATTTAGACGGTCCCAGTGCCAAGACGACTTTATCGAGAGAACTTCAATTATTCACTTTTTTTTATTATCCACAGTTTATTCACAAAAGAATTGTCTCAAAATATACATAAATTTAAAATAAAACATTTTTTTAAGCATCAGGTAATTTTGTTAGCTGTGTGTTGCGTGAAAACAACAGCTGCCACCAAAAAAAAAAAAAAAAATTAATAAAAGTTAAATATTACTTACTACACAATAAAAAATATAAACAAAAATGTAGGTTTTTTAAAAATATTGTCTATTTCACAAAACATATCAAATATATGGGAGTATTTTCGGTATTGCTTCCATCTTCAGCCACGACTTAACAAATACCTACTATAAAAAGAAAGATAATTTGTTAAGTCGTTGTTGAAAAAGGGAGCAATTCCTAAAGTACTCACATTTATTTTATATATTTTGTGAAATAGACAATATTTTTAAAAAACATACGTTTTTATTTATATTTTTTATTTACTGTTTCACAATATCTCTGCAAAAATGTTTTATTTTATTTATTTACATATTCATAACGACAACATTTGTCACTAGTGATCGTGATGATGTGCTGTGGCAAGTGTGTCGCTGTACTGCTGAGGTACGTGACCGAAGAGGAGTCCAGGCTAGTCCTGGAGCAGGCCCCCCTGATATATTATAAAAGTAAACTTTTGTTTTAACAGTTAATTCTTCCATTAAAAACTAGAACTGGATGTTTAGGTACTGAAATATGTTGAGTTAAGCAGGCAAAAAGGCACTAAAAATCCATTCAAATGTCTATCGATATCTTAGAATGGAGATACTAAAACATTCGCTCTAAAAGTGCAACAGACACTGTTCAAACGAAAAACTTAAATTTGAGTGAAATGTGGCATCAATATAAAAGTTTTAGCATGAATCTATGATCAACATTTGGCCAAAATCTAGAAAAACATTTACTATATGAATTTTAAGAAGATGAGTGATACGAAAACTTAAACGTTTAATTTCGAGTCCATACATAGCCTCGATAATATGTGTTTCAATACTTTCTCTCTCAAGAGATTTATTTATTTATTTATTTACATATTCACAACGACAACATTTGTCACTAGTGATTGTGATGATGTGCTGTGGCAAGTGTGTCGCGGTACTGCTGAGGTACGTGACCGAAGAGGAGTCCAGGCTAGTCCTGGAGCAGGTCCCTCTGCCATGCCCGCTTTAGACGTCTTGGCGGATTTGTGGGGAGAGTGTTTGTGGATAATTGGAGAATAAGTGGATTGGCGTGATGATGGAGTTTGTCGTGAAAATGTTGATATCGTGTCTTGATAACAGAAGGTATAAATGGGATGTTGAGGTCATTATGTAATGTGAGGTTGGAAACGTAAAATGGGGCATTGGCAATGTGGCGTAGTATGATGGATTGTAATGACTGAAGGCGTTGTATGTTTGATTTTTTGGCTGATCCCCATATCTCGATTCCGTAAGTCCAGATGGGTTTTAGTATAGTGTTGTAAATGTGAAGTTTGTTTTCAAGCGATAATGTCGATCGTCGTCCGATGATTGATTTCAGTCGTCCAAATCGTCTTTTGAGGTCTGTGCGTTTCAGTCTGATATGAGTTGTCCAAGTTAAACGTCTGTCTAAATGAAGTCCTAGATATCGGACAGTGTCTGATGCAGGAATGGGCTGGTTGTTAATGTATACTGGTGGACAAGTGTTGTGTCTGAGAGTAAATGTGGTTTGCAGAGATTTGTCTCTATTAATTTTTAGTCTCCATTTGTTGGCCCGCAAAAATGTTAAGTATCATTTAACACAATGTCTTAGTTTCGAAATCATGGTTTGTCTACATTTGTAAGTTCGCTAGATTTATAGATATCTATTTTTTTCTGGATCCGATACTATAATAATCATTCATCAAATCACTTAAACTATAGATGAGAAAAAATTGATTTAAATATTTTCTTTCTGACATATTTTATATTTCGCCTTACGTTTTTAAAAATAGAACATTTTCAATATGTACTAATAATAGTAATACGGTCTAATAAAAATATAAATAATATAATTACTAATATATTAATAATAGTAAAACTGTCTGCCTACATTGATATTGCATCCCTCTTATGGCAGTTAAACTTGTTTCTCTCTTTAGTTTCACACTTTCCCAACAGAGTGAAGCACCTGTCTATTTTGGGGTTAGAGGGTATTTTTATTTATTTTTTTGTTTGTGGCCTTATGAACTTAACATATCAGCCGTTTACTTGCAATGGAAGGGTTAAATGACTATATTATTAATAGAAATGCATCAAAAAAACAAATATATGTATTTTTTTTATCCATCGTTTGTTCTTGTATAAAACAAAGTAACAATCTGAGAATAATAATAATTAAATAAATAAAAAATGTCTATGATAATCATAAACTATGAACATAAAACTAAGTAATATATATGTTGTCATCGAGGAGGAAAATATTTGTATGAAGCGCTCTCGGGTTGATCTGGAAGTCTGTTAGGATCGATTGGTCAGTATTTTGGACAGTCCGAAAATAATAATAAATAATCATAATTTCTGAAGGAGTGGATTTGGTTTGGCCTCTCGAATTAGCCACTCTACTGCTTCGCATTGTAGTCATCACTAGGCAGGAAGCTTGGACCTAGGTTACTGAAGGACTAGGGGATATTGCTTCTTCTGAATAGAAAATTGCTGATATACTATGAAGGAGAGAAAATAGTGCTAAGGAGACGGAAGTAGCTTGAAGATAGTTGGTCAATTTACCCGAGATGCACTGCTTTCAAGTTTCTTCAAGAAGAAGGTGACTCTGTGGGATATGATGTCTTGATCCCTGCAGCGGTGGTGGAAATCCTCAGTCGCTTCAGGTCGCACGGTACACTGCCTGTAATTAGGAGGATGGTTACACCAACGCCAGGGAGCTCTCACGGCTTCCTCCATGCCTCCAGCGCACTAGATCCCTGACTGGGTGCCCTTAGTCAAGGGGATATCAACTCCAAGCTCTTCTTTTTCAAGAGGCGTCGAGACTGCGGAACAGTTCTCGAATGCCCACTGTACGACGAGCCTAGGGTGGAGCTGATGAGTGAGGCTGATTGCCCGGAATTCGATCGATTCGTCGCTTCCTGGTGGAAGGTAAAGAAGATAGTATAACGTGGTTCCGGGGATGACCGCTGGGGGCTGTAACACGCCCATCCTCGTCGCAACGCAGCCGTGAAACATAAATGCCTTGGTCCCGAGCTCTCTCAGAAAAAGCCGATAAGGTAGGATGAAGATTCCAACCGATTGCTCCGGCGAGTGGTCTGGTTCTACAACCAGCCACATCACCATAAATAACTAAAAATAACAATAAAATTTCGGCGGATGGGTGGTGTGGAGCACCCTTCAGTGGTTGGTACACCCGAAAAAAAAATACAGGTTGGCCCTAGTACTTCTCTGTATGGACATTACTGATGACAGAGAAGATACCGAGGGTTCTGTAATTCAGACCAGCCTTCTGAGGGTGAAGACCTGGTGAATGTTTTCTTGGGACCCCCGGTCCACCTCAAACAATGGGAGGAAGCACTTGATGGCAGAGCTCAGCCCATCTTTTTCTTGATGTTTAACGCCAACTAACTCAGAAAATTTTCCATGTACAAAATGTTGGTCTTGGTATAGCTGAAATGTCTTAGAGGCTCTCTGCCTGTAAACATGATCAGTATCACCCGGCAGAATAAACATTTCGACACGAAACTTTATACTCATTATTGTTTGCATAGGGGCACCCCCTCCCCCCCTCAAAAATACTTAAATATGTTCATTTTTATTTTATTAGGGTTCTTATTTGTAGTACTAACTAAAATTTTTATACATAAATATTCAGGAGGTTGAAAACGGTTTTTCCATAAATGGATTAATTAAGGAAAAACTGAAGCGATCCTGTTTACAAAAAGACAAGCATTACCCCAGAAAGTAGAAAATTTGGACAGAACCGATACAGTAAAATACCTTGGTGTTCTTCTCGACAGACGACTGACCTTCAGGCAACATATCAGACAGAAAGCAAATACTGTGAACAGTTCTCTTTATTCCCGTTACTCCACAGAAAGGCAACCCTTAATATAACCAATAATCTAGTTTCATAGAAATTTCATATTTCCTGAATATACAAAACATACAATCCTCATATACAATCTTCTGTTGCGGCCAGTGATAACGGTATGCCCAGTGTATAAGGTTAATGGTTAAGGAACCTTATTGTATATGTGTATTGTAAATGCGACTATTATAATAAACTCTTCTTCTACAAGTTATCTGAAAAGCGCAGACATAGCCTAAGGTAAGGCATGAGGATGGTATGTTGATTTGATTGAGCCTGAGGCCGGGTAGACGCCCCCTTCACAATGGACCACAGTCTACAAAAGATCCGCACCACTTCACAATTAAGTTCTGAGAACCCCTCATCTTCGTTTCCTTCTTTCTGCGTGAGGTAGACAGCTCCTCCCGAACCGTGGGAGGCCACATACTCGTATACCAACCTGTCCTCAACTAAACTATTTTTACTTTGTTGTACTTTTTATTATACCTATAGTTTCCTTAAACTATACTATAACTAGTTTTTTAATCGTGCGAAAATCCGAGATCGAGATTTCAAGGGATTTTCACGTTTCAAGGCCTCTTGAATACGTTTTGACCATTTTTGGAATGTTGTCTGTGTATATGTATGTGATTGGGAAGTTGAAAGCTCTCTAAGGCAGAAACGATTGTAGCTATGAACCTTTAACATTTATACGATAAGTATAAAAGCGTGTTAAAAAAAAATCATATTTTATTCATAGAATGAAATTATGTTGACATTATTTACAATATATTTCTTATATATACTGCTTACACTCAAGTCCTAATCAAAAATCATTTCTAGTAAAAGTTGTAGATAAAACTAAAGGGCACATTTTATATAAAATATGATTTTTCGCAAGTTCGGTTTTCGAGATACCTGCGAAAAACCGTCCTGAAATGTCGTTTTGAAACACATTTTCTTGATTAACCAGAAAACGGTGAGTCCTATCGAAAAATGTTTGCCTTAAAAGTCCCTTATCAATTTTCCAATTCCTATCGTGTATTCAAATTTGAGATATGACCAATACGACGAAAGTTATATCGCCTGAAAGAAATGAATTCCCCTGGAAATATTTCAAAGTAATATTTAAATTGTATCGCGTAGCACCGAATCATTAAATATTTTTTTATTATTGGTATAGTTTTTATTAAAAATTATTTTTTATTATTTTTTTTTTTTTTGGCTTTTATTCATAAAGATGCAACTGTTGCTAGGGGGCAACAACCAGCATCTATGTTGGTAGGTATGGAGACGTTGGCGTGAATGGCATGTGAGAGGAAGGCCACCCAGTGGTAGGTCCTCGGGACGAAAATTTATATTAATTATAAGGACAAGGGAAAAAAAAATAAATAAATAAATAATAATAATAATAATAATTTTAAAAAAATAAATAAAAAGGAATTGAAAGACAACTTTGATGGAATGGGTAAGAGAGATGAGAAAAGTGAAGGAAAATAATGAAAAAGAATAAAAAAAAATAAATAAAAATATTAAGAACGAATAGGAATTAAGGTGGCAGTAAGTCGCGGTTCCACCTCCTCTTCAACCTTCGTGGGGGGTTTTGTGGTAAGTGTTGTGAAGATAAAGATAAGATTATAAAAAATAATTTAAACAATTGAAAATATGTGACACAGGACTTTCTTTTACCCTCTCTCTCTTCTCAAAATCATTTCATATTGGCATTACTTACTGTAGAGGAGGACTTTAGAAGATTGGACTATGAGAGCATTCTCAGGTTCATTAAGGAAACTGGGAGACTGAGCACTGAAGGACTTGGTTTAGGTAGTATAAACATACAGGTAATATAATAAGGGGGAAGCCCAGCGCTTCCAGGGAAGGGATAAGAGCACTGGATGCTTAGGTCCCTAGGTGTAAAACATCAGCCCACCACATATATATATTATATTACTTGGTATAATAAGAAAGTCACATTTTTCCGAGCTTCATCAAGATTTCTATCTATATTATAGATATGTATATCTGATTCGAATGTTCAGACTGAGTTCATTATACCCTTCATGTTTGTATATGTATTTGTGCATATGGTCTGGGTGTATGATTGTTGGTGCATAAGTATGCTGAGTGAATGCCCGGAGCACAAGTGACAATTCCGCGAAACAGAAATTTGTGAAATAAACTCTATTTCGGATTTTTGCATTGATTACATTAATTCCTTATACTTAAGGTAAAAAAAAAAAGTTCAATGGGTGGCAACTGAAAAAAATAAAAATAAATAAATACTTCTCTAATAACTTCGCAGTTAATATGTCGTGTAACTTTAACGAAAAAAAAAGGTTATCTTACATTTCTTACTTCCTCTTTGGAATTACATAATGTATATTTCGCAACTTCCCATATCAGCTGTGTACTGAACTATATGAGCTGCAAAACGAATTAAGACATTTATGTAAATCGGTATTTATTGTTATTATTGTTCACACAAGTCTTATTTCTCATTTGTTTTCTTGAGCGTTTTACTCTTCTGTTTTACAAGCGTAACAATTGTAGCATCTTTAATTTCCCTATCAGAATTTTGCCTTCTCAGGTTCAGTTACCTAAAGTAAAGACTTTAGTCGAACTGGTTCCGGACCATCGCCTTACATCCCTTCTAAACGACGGTATGTTCAAGAAATTTTAATATCCAAATAAAAAGTATAAGGGCGTCGGCCGCGATCTTACATAGGCAAGCACTCTTATCTCTCAGTTACTGGCGCCTAATCGGTATATATAGTTATATATATATATATATTTTTAAATTGGTGATGATTAACTGAATTTACGGGGGTCATGGTGGCCGTGCGGGTTAGAGCTTAGGGCTTTGGTTACATGGTCCCACCATGGTTTGCGGGTTCGAATCCTGTCCAGGATTTTTTATTTCGTAGATAGAACTCGGATGTTGTAAATAACTAATATAATATATTACCTAAATCCGGGAACTAAATGTGTACTTGTAGAAACAGAGTTCAGTTTGGTGACACTCAAAGTCCACAGAAGCCTATGTGTAGCGGTCAACGAACCCAGAAGTGTCGTGGCCCAACGTCTGTGTATTGTCATTGTGCAAGTGGGTGGGTGGTCATGTGAGATTTTGTCGCTTTGGTCGTGTTAGACCTAACTAATAACCAGAAAATAGCGAACTCTACGACATCCCTCTGGAATGAATGTCTATTCATTAACGAGCTGGATGCACGAAAAAAATGTATAAAGATACTTATATATATATACAACTTCCAAGTTGAGGAACGCGGACATATTGTGGAATTTGTAATAAATAAATAAAACAAACTTATTTTTTGAAATATTGTCTATTCCTCTAAAGATAATTATAAAACTACCGGTTTCGACCTCACACCAACGTCAGGTCTAGTGATGAACTCATAACTAGACCTGACGATGGTGTGAGGCCGAAACCGGTAGTTTAATAATTATCTTTAGTGGAATAGACAATATTTCAAAAAATAAGTTTGTTTTATTTACTTATATATACTACAGAGAAACCCAAATAACTGCCCTTGTAATGAATGTTTCAGCATGGAATTTAGTAGAAGTTTCAGAATAAGATATATAATAATATGAAATGAATTTTTATATAATAATATTTATTTCCGAGACTGACTTCCATGGATTAGAATTAACAAAACTACTAAAAAAAATTAATTGAATAAATAAATACTTGAAAATATGAATAAAAACGTAATAATATTAATAAATATTTTTTTTATTTAATTAAAATAAGGGTAATAATTTTTTATAACTTCCGGAATAGTCTTTTTCACGACAACATTTCGGAACGTTCTTACGTACCTTTATCAGATCGCAATGTACGGGAGGCAGGTAGGTACTCCTTAAGACGTAAGCTATCATTGCTCTTATTCCTGCACTGTTCGCTCAACTGTAGCAGTCCTAAATTTTACGTATTTAGATTTAGTTACGTATCCCTTATCTTTATGTATTTAATATCGAGCATCGCTTAATTTCCCATCTGAAGGACGGCGTGCTTAATTTTGTTTTACTTCCCAGATAAAATAAACTAAGGGCCTCGGTTGTGTTTCCGCGATCTTGAGCTCATTAAGCAAGCACTCATACCACTGAGCCACCGGCGCCCTCAATGTTCCGGCATGAAATTTAGTATGTTAATTCAGAAGAAGTCTGATCTGGAAGATTGGTTTCAGAGGGAGAGTGAAAACTTATTTGTTAATTTGTACTGGAGAAGTACTTTGCCGAATTTGAATCTGTATTCAACTCATGGTACGGATGAGAGGTACTCTCCCACTCGGAGATCCTCGGTCCAGCTCGGCTATCGTTCCGAGCTCTGACTCTCTTGTCCCCCATCTCTTCAGTTCGCTGTCAGTTGGCTTGTGTTGCTGTGTTGTTATCTTCGGGATCTACCGGCTTCCCAGCCCTCGCCTCTCGTAACCTGACTGCACCCCAGACCACCGTAAGTGCTTCCCTCGTTTATTATATTATATTCTCTTCCTGTTTAATTCATTTCTCGAGTGCCACCATATTATATAGTTATAATGTCAAAATAATTTTTAAAAATATTTTTTTTTTTGATATAGGTATATATATATATTTTACTAGCCCACGTTATACGAAGTAAAAGGGAGTTATGTAATTGGCCAGAAATACGATGTTGTGTTTTCACCGGAATTCCAGGTTGAACACGATAACTCCCGTAGATTGAATATATCGACACAAAATGTTCGTAAAAAATGTGTGTATCCAGAACAGTATTAGGACGACACATCATCCCTACCACAGAACAAGACTGTCACAACTAAAAAAATGTGAATTTTGGGAAATCACGTTTTAAAATTCACTGATCCTTAAGGATACTTTACTTTTGATTTGAGTTCTAAATCTCCTAGATATAGCTATTTATTGCTAGAGCAACAGACAGCTATAAATTTTCAGCTAAAAATGATAAAGTATTTGCAGTAAAATCAGTCTAAGGGAAATTTGGGATCAGAGGAAGGGGCCTAACTAAAAAACAATAACCGATGATGAGTCAGAAGTCCCTGAATAAGGTATTTGTATATTTTCAGCCAAATCGGCAGATTGGTTTTAGAGGGAGAGCAAAAACTTAGTTGATTAATTTTCTATGGGGAAGTACATGACCGATAATTCACACAAGATTTTTTCCATTGTTTTAGTATAAGGATTATGGGATTTGTGATCAATTTATGATTTTATTTTTATTTTTTATTCACTTGCCACTCAATCCTTCCAGGAGATTGAAGAGGAGATGGAACTGTGACTTACTATAATCCCAAATTGCAACCCCCCACTTGAAACAAAATCATAATATCCCCATAATGTTCAGAGGGCGCCGGTAGCTCAGTGGTATGCGTGCTTGTCTTCTGAGCTCAAGAACGTGGGTTCGAAACCCGACCGAAGCCCTTAGTTTATTTTATCTGGGAGGTAAAATAAACTTAAGCATGCCGTCCTTCGGATGGGACGTTAAGCGGTGGTCCCGAGCCTTTACGATGTCAGGTACTCGTTAAAGACCCCTACCCTAAGTGAATAAAAATTTGGGGTAGGCAAAATTTAGGATTCCCAAAGTAGTCAGGCTCATGAGGGTGGAGGGTATAGACTCCCGGGGGCACAGCCTGCAGTTTCTGTGGTTAGCGTTTCAGACTTTTTGTTATTAATTTGGGAGACTCGGACCTCTAGAAGCTAACCGCTGAGGTAACCTCTGACTGTAATACTTAAGTTGACATTACATGAGCAGCAAAAATGCAAAGAGCAGCAGCAGCAAATGCACGCTGTGGTTTCTGTGCTTTTACAATTAAATGACTCACATCCAATAGCGTGCATTTGCTGCTGCTGCACTTTGCATTTTTACTGCACATGTAAAATCAGCTTTAAGAGTATAAAGTATAACATAAATGACGATTTTGAGAGAGGAAATGAAATGATCGAATTCATATATGTATATTAAAATAAATGTAATATGACTTGTTTTGTACATGTACATTTATGTAACAGCTGATTGCTGATTTAGGAATCAGACGCACGGGAAATTTGAAGATCCTATTGGTCACTTGCAAGCAATCCATTTTTAATAAAAACTATTTTTTTAGTTTATTTCATTTTTATCTTGGTTTTTTTGCTTTGGCCGGAGGGGGGGGGCACGCGCCTGTAAACAATTATATACCTAGGAGTTTTATTTATTTATTACAAATTCCACAATATGTCCGCGTTCCTCAACTTAGAAATTATATAGGACCCTAAAAAACAAGTTTTTAATTTTAACTGAGAAAAAGGGGCATTTATATTTTATTTTTGAGAATGCACACATTCATTGGAATTACATTTCTAACACACTATACTTTAAATCTATTATGCCATAATACAGATCAGAGAGAGGGCGCCGGTAGCTCAGTGGTATGCGTGCTTGTCTTCTGAGCTCAAGATCGTGGGTAAACAATTATATAGATCGTGGGTAAACAATTATATAAGCACGCCGTCCTTCGGATGGGACGTTAAGCGATGGTCCCGAGCCTGTACAATGTCAGGTACTCGTGAAAGACCCCTGCCCTAGGTGAATAACAATTTAAGGTAGGCAAAATTTAGGACGCCCACAGTCGAGTCGGGCTTATGTCCACGAGAGTGACGAAAGAGCGCTTTGGTAGTAGGCGATATGATCTCGTAGTTAAAGCCCGGGCATGAGTCATAA
This sequence comes from Aradus depressus, assembly GCA_963662175.1. Lineage (NCBI taxonomy): Eukaryota > Metazoa > Arthropoda > Insecta > Hemiptera > Aradidae > Aradus > Aradus depressus. The sequence continues at coordinate 26,986,547 of OY759215.1, forward strand.
AACCTAACCTAACCTATAGATCAGAGACATTATCTAATACTATGGTTATTATTTTTTTTAAATCGGTCGACATTTAAAGAAAAAATACGTAGGTGAATCACTGAGAATGTACTTCCCCAGAGCAAATTAATGAACTAAGACTACTGAGAGACTTTGAGTCTTCATACTAAATGTCAATACATTCAGTAGGTCGACATTCAAGTTGAGCCTCCTCCTTTAGCTATTGTTCTTATGGGTTTCTGGATTAATATATAAAATAGAAACAGCAATTCTTGAGGTTCTTGTGTTAAGCCCTCCTCACAATTTCCCCCTTCTCTGCTTCGACACATTCTTTTTTTGATTACTTATATAATTCATTTTCATTATTTGTAATTAATGGGTCAAAATTCATAAAATTTCGGTGATAACACCACCTATGGGATTCCTGACGAACTACATAACTTCTTCTATACATTGTACAGCTGTGGAAGTAAAAATGATCGCTACATATTGAAGATGCTATCTAATACATAAGTAGTTATGTACGAATATAATTTATATTTAATCAAAATGTTTACATTAAGAGAACAAAATAAATGAAAATTCATTTCAATTGCAATGCAGATTCTTCACGTGAATTGTACTGTTTTGTTTCTATTATTTTTCACTCGCGTTAATTTAAAAAAATTTTCCCCCAATAAAACGGCTTTGAGCGTGGTTACTATTTCCAAACATTTATGTCACATTCAATGAACGAATGATTACTCTAATATGAAGATGGCTGATGTAGTGAGAAGTGATTATTTCACAGGATGTCAAATATAAGATAGTCTGACCTCTCACAGATTTTTATTGGTAATAACAGCTAGCCGGCTTTAGATTGTTATTTATTTATTTTTATTTTTTTTTTATTATATTATATTATTTAGTTCTATTCAAAAATTTTTAATTTTTTATCAGACTGCCTGATGATGAGGGAAACCTCGAAAGCCGGCTGGCTATTATTACCAATAAAAATCTGTGAGAGGTCAAACTATCTTATATTTGACATCCTGTGAAATGATTACTCTTTTTCTAAAAGAACGTTTATATTTATCAAATATGAATCACAATTCTCTTCACGTATGTTCTAGAGCAAACAAGGAAAGTTTGTTTTCTTATATTCTATTTTTTTCATTTACTCTGTACCTAAATTTATATTTCAAAAATAGCCGAAAATAAGTATAATTTGAATTACAGTTGGTTAGTTTGTAGATTATGTATGTATTTACATTATGTACCAGATTATGTATTTACATTCTCGTTTCTTATTCTATCACATCAAATTTATTTATGGTGATATTTACCGATTGTTTATATTCAAAATAAAGAAAATATGCAAAAAAAACATGTGTTGTGGACGAAGACGCCATTGGCCTTGGCCCCAATATGGTGCATGTTTGGTGGAAATTCAGTAAAACACTGCTCTAATCATGTTCGAAATTGGTGCAGAATTTTAGAAAGAGCGCTCTGGTAGTATATGACCTCGCAGTTAAAGCCCGGGCATGAGTCATAATAACAACAATTAGTTAGTAACGAGTAGGTACCTGACATCGCAGGCTCGGGACCATCGCTTAACATCCCATCCGAAGGACGACGTGCTCAAGGTTTATTCACTTCCCATATAAAAAACCTAAGGGCCTCGGCCGGGTTTCGAACCCGCGATCTTGAGCTCAGAAGGCTAGCACGCTACCTGTGAGCTACCGGCACCCTCCATTTGCATTATATTTCTCTACTTGTGACTTAATAATATTATTCTCCCGTTCGCCTTTTCAGTAGAAAATTAACAGGTATTGTTCTCATGAGGGATACGTTTATAAAATTTCGTGGGATGTATTCATTCCACTGAGAGTTATCGTGTTCACAACACACATAGACATACAGGAAATAAAATTTAAAAAAAGTCACCACAAGGTTCAACCATAATGGAGATATGAGCTAGGCAGACATATTTATATTAACTTAAGAGTACCTGGTATGAAGGGTCCTCCCTGGGTAAAACCTAAAATGAAATTTAAAAAAGTGCTTTATTTATTATTTTTTAAATTTTATTTATTAGTATTTCCACTATATCGACACAAAACGCAAAAAATGTATTCGGACTCATATAGGATATGTTTACATTTTTGGAATCGGGATCGCGGAAAACATGAAATACTGGTGAAAACTCAATATAGAATTTTCGCCCGATTACATACCTTCCCTTATACTTAAAATAGCTGAGGAGGTAGTATATAATAGGAGCGAATGAGAGCGCAGAATCAAACAGTGAGGAGAACTTTCTACGGTACGGCTGTTGTCATGTCACCGAGCCCTTTGTTTGTTAATTAGATGGTTTGTTTTAATATGCCGTTAAAATGAATGAACTTTGTATACAAAATTGTTGTTTTTGTGTCGGCAATACAAAAAAAAACCAGATTGCAAATGCCGCTTGACTCAGAGCTGAGTCAGTGCCGGCAGCGGACTTGTGTAGACAGTTCAGCCTTGTACGCTCCCTCCCTATTCGAGATGTGTCCATTGTTTGTTTTTTTGAGTCGCGTCTTGTCCTGTACTAAATTCTTCAACTTCAGGGGCACCAGTAAAATAAAATTAAACCTAATATTGTTTTCGAGGCTTTGTCTCTTATGCCGCGTTTACACTATGAAGGAAAACAGCTATATAGCCGAGCTATGAAGAGCTATATAGCTGGTAATGAGTTTCCCATCGGTTGTCGGTAAGATCAAAGGGAACTATGCAGCCGGGCTATATAGCTGTCGCCCAAAGACGCTCGTCAGTTGTCAACACCATCTCGAAGTAAACTGGTTGATTTCATCAAGTACGTGCTCATACAGCTGCTACAGCTACACAACGAAACGTTTTTATTCAATGTTGAAGGAAATCGAGGTTCTGTCGTGTAAAAGAAAAATGTAAAATTTGGCCAACGTTTCGAAAACTATTTATTTTCTTCTTCATGTCCTACAGAATATAAACAAACAAATTAGACATTATGGATAATGATATAAACAGATACTTTATAATAATTTGAAAAAGAGATGGAAAACAATTTTTTTTTTAATTTTATTTTTTAGTTCTTTAGAGAGATATATATTGTTGTATATAGTTTATTACTACTTTCCTACTAATTTCAAAAGTTGTATGTATTATTATAATTTTTCTCTCTTTCATTTATGTTAAAAATTTGTTTTCCATCTCTTTTTCAAATTATTATAAAGTATCTGTTTATATCAATTCAATTCTTTATTAGCCTTTAGGAAATACATCTTTTAGGCTCAGGGTTCGGCCTGATATATACATTATTCAGTTTAAAAAAATACAAATAAATGAAAATAGAAAATAATAATAATAATAAAATACAAAGTAATAGAATCTTAATTATCAAATGAAAAAAAAATAGTGAAAACACTTCTAGTGAAATGTTATTTTATTTAAATACTTCAATGTCCTCTAATTTTTAGCGCTCTTTCTATGTATAGTATGATATTATTGAGGTTTTGGTTGTTTGCAATGTTGAAAAGGGTCTTGTGAGATTGCGGGCTCTTTAGTGCTTCTACCAGGTTCTTTTTTCTTAATTGGCTGAAGGCTGGACATTCCAAGAAGAAGTGGTGGATGTCGTCCGGTCGGTCTTCGTTGTAGACACTACAGCTGTCTTCCCTGTTAAAGAGGTAGGTCAATTTGTTTGTTTATATTTTGTAGGCCCTGAAGAAGAAAATAAATAGTTTTCGAAACGTTGGCCAAATTTTGCATTTTTCTTTTACACGACAGAACCTCGATTTCCTTCAACATTGAAAAGATACTGTCGACTCAATTATTCGTTTTTAGTCATAGCTATACGTAGCTTTTTTTAGTCATAGCTATCTAGCTCAACTACATATAGCTCGGCTATATAATTGTTTTGCTACATAGTGTAAACCCTGCTTTAGTTACATCCACAGCCACACGAAGTATAAGAGAAGTTATGAAATCTGTCATATTCCATTATGAGTTTTCAACGGAATTTCCTAATTCAAAAAATGAAATTCCTGTCCTTGTGTCTATCAACACCATAACTCCCGATAGAATGAATATGTCGAGACGAAATTTGATAAGTAAATGCAAAATCCAATATGGACGATACATATAAATTTTTAGCGAAATATGACGAAGGGAAGGAGGTTATCAGAGGGGGACGCAATTAAAAAAAACAATAACTGCCTGTGTAATAAATGTACCGACATGTAATTTATATTTCAATTTAAAATTAAATTCCCATGAGAATGGAACCGATTAATTTTCCGCGAAATGGGCCAAAGAGAAAGAGTATGAGTTAGTTATTGTGACTCATGCCCGGACTTTAACTTGTGGTGATGAGGTCATATCGCCTATTACCAGAGCACTCTTTCGTCGCTCTGGTGAACATGAGCCCGACTCTGCTGTGTCCTAAATATTGCCAATTAGATTTTTACATTTTATTATTTCGATTTTTTATTCACATAGTATAGAGGTTTTTAATGAGTACCTGACCTCGTACGACCATCGCTTAACGTCCCTTCCGAAGGACGGCGTGCTCAAGATAGAAAGCGGGATTCCGAACCCGCGATTTTGAGTTCAGTAGGCTAGCATGCTACCTCCGAGCAACCGGTGCCCTCTTGGAGCGAATCAGGGAAGTGGGACTCGACTCAACTTAAATATAAGAACTTTAACAACTACTGGTGATGATTTTCAAGGGAGAGCGAAAACATAATTGATTAATTCTTGCTGGGGAAATACATTTCCGGCGATTCAGGGACGTTTTTGTTTTAAAATATATTAAGTAATTCTCAGCTCGCACAATGACCAATGCTCCAGGACCTATTGATGTCACTAGATTTACATTTCTAATCACATTTTCATAGCAACAACTGTGAAGAGAAAGGTCAAATGACCACGTTCCGTTGTTGTTGAGTGCATAACTGTACGTAAAAATACTTTGTTATAAATGCAGTTATGCATAGTATGTCAAAATAGGCAGTATTTCTGCTGTCAAACCACGTTCTAGATGACCACGTCATTGTCATGTTTGAGAGAAGCAGTTTATATTTAGTAATGAAGGATTTTACATTACAGCGGTGTCTTTGAATTTAAAGTGCAGGCCGCAGAATACGTACGGTTTTTCAGCGCTAGCTGCACTTTAAAATAGTCCTTTCATGAAACACCGGCAAAAAACGAATTAGTCAAACTAAATTAATCAACTAAGTGTCATCTAAATCCACGTACTGTGTCGATGCATTCTGTTAATCGGTAGTTATAACAGTTTTGTATTACGCCCCCTCCCTCATCCGCTTCTTCCCTCCGGCGGATTTGACTAAAAATCAATTAGTCGTCAAATTTGAGACGATAGATATATTTAGGAGGTAAAAAAGCCTTGAGCACGCCGTCCTTCGGATGGGAAGTAAGGCGTTGGTCCCGTGCCTGTACGATGTCAGGTACTGGTTAAAGATCTTTACCCTAGGTGAATAAAAATTTAGAGTAGGCAAAATTTAGGACTCCCACAGTAGAGTTTGGGCTCATGTCCACCAGAGTGATGAAACAGCGCTCTGGTAGTAGGCGATAATATCATCGCTCTGGGAGTAGGCGATACTCATGTCTGAGCTTTAACTACGAGGTCATATTATGACCTCGTAGTTAAAGCTCAGACATGAGTCATAAAACCTAACCTAACCTATATATATATTATTTTTTTTTTCAAATTTTATTTATCATTCTTTTCTTCTTTTTTATTTTTATTTAATTTTTTTTATGTATCATTCTTCAAATTTACTTATGGTTTATACCGTTTTTAAATATTAAAAATAAAGAATTATTAAAGAAAAAAATATTACTGTTGATGTAACAAATGCATCAACACGAAATTTAAGGTAGTATGAGGATTCAGAAGTCTCCGTCTAAGTCACCTATCTATTTTCAACCAAATCTGTAAGTTTATTTATCGGTCAAATTAAATTCTGCACCAATTTCGAACTTAAAACAGTGTTTTACTGAATTTCAACCTAACGAGCACCACTCATAATATCTGAATTTCATATTTTCTGTATTTTTACGATCGGTAAATATCACCATAAGTAAATGTTATCTCGTGATATACTATAAGAAAAGAGAAATTAAATACTTAAGAAAATAAATGATCTATGTAGAAAACAATTAATTCATTCTGGCGGAGTACATTGCCGTGGATTCATGGGAAATTGTTTAAATATTATATAATTCTTTAATAATAATATATTAAAAAGTCGTCGGTGAACCACCGGCGATATACTTCCCCAGAACGAATTAATCAATTAATTTTTCGTTCCCTCTTCAAAACCAGTCCACCGTTTGCGCTAATATTCAACAGTTGACTTACATAAGGGCTCCTAAATACTCATACTAAATTTTGTGTTGATAAATTCATTACATCGACAGTTATTAGGGTTTTTTGAATTGAGCCCCTTCACCTGATCCGCCCCTTTCCTTCAGCCGATATAGCTGAAATTTGACAGGTTATGTCCTCATTGGGCTTTGACTTAAAATATTAAATATGTCGATACATTCATTACATCGGCAGTTATTGGGCTTAATGAGTTGAGCCCCCCTCTCCTTCTTCCGATTCCGCTGAAAATGTATAAGTATCCTTATGCGGTTTTGTATTCACATATGAAATTTAAATTATAATAAAAGGAGAAGAAGATAAGAGTTTATTATTTCAATGGCATTTACAAAGGTACCATTATACAATAAGGTTCCTTAACCATTACCTTTATACACTAAATACAAATTTAAAAAAATCAGTTAATTAAAAACAATGCTACTGCTTAAGATTAATTTTAAAAACTCTTAAAGAAAAAGAAAAAATAATAAGTACAAAGTAAATGAAATGAATAGAAAATAAATTAATAAACATTCAAAACAGAGATTATAATTTTAAATCGTGAACGGATATTTTTGTGTTTCCCTCCCTGAGTTTTCCCTATTTTCTTTACCAAAACGTTTGTGATTTGTGTCACACTTAAGTAAAAAGTTTTTACTGATAATAAAACATCATTCGTTTGAATCCAAACAAACACTAATTAATGTTTTAATATTTCATGTTTTAATATCTAACCGTGCGAATGTGTCACATTCGTTAATTTACATGTTGTGACACCACTTGAATAAAGATTCACGACTGTAAACCAGCGAATCTGGCACAGTCCATTGTATTCTTGAGATCTGGTAAAAAATAATATTGACAAAAAGGGAATGTTTCATTTACATAAGTTTATATTGTGTCAAAAATAGATTATGGAGTTGTAATTAACGTGGAAAATTGCAAATGTACCACATTTATAAGATTGCGGTACCGTTGGAGTATTTCTACTGTATTTCGAAACCTGTCAAGGTGTCATTTCCTCAGCTAAACGAAACATAGGGGTAGTTATGTAATCTATCAGGGAATTCAAGTTTTCCAATCAAAAATTAAGAAAACATTCCAGTCTGTATGTGTTTCTTTGTGTACACGATAAAGGTATGTATATATCGATTTCCTTGACCGACACCTATTAATTTTCAGCCAAATCGGTAACTGCTGGTGTAATGAATGTGTCGAGACCCCAAAATCCAAAACCCCGTTTGGTAGATAACTATTAATTTTTGGTCGAAATAATAGGGCCGGATCAGAGGAGGCGGCTCAACTCAAAAATCCTAATAACTGGCAATAAAAGGAATATATTAACACGAAAATTAGTACGAGAATACAAAAGTCTGTATGTAAGACACCTTTTAATTTCAACCAAAAACAGTAAATTTTCGAGAAAAAAGATCAGGCAAAGTCCAACTCCAAATTAAATTCTGCACCAATTTCGAACATGTATATATATATAAACGAATTTTTGTTTTTATATATTATATTTTAATTTCCATATTTTCAAAAAAAAAATAGGGGAGACATTTTTAATTGTGGGTGATGGGTTGTGGTGAGCTTCGGGTTGTGTGATGTTCTTTGAGTGGTGGAGCGGCAGATTGATGTTCTTTGAGTGGTGGAGCGGCAGATATTTCTTCTCTATTCTCTTCATAGCTCAAATATACGCTATATCACTCCTATATATTCTTTTTTTTTTTTTTTTTCACCTCCTAAATCTTTGCCATATAGAAATAAGAAAAATGCACTGATGCAAACTTTACGGATGGACGGACATGCAGACTCGGGGACAGGGAGACGTGAACCCCTCGAGCTAGACCAGCTTTCTCCCTTCTTTTCAATTATTATTTATTGTTTAATTGTTTTATATACTATTTATTTAGACCCCCTAAACATAGACCGTTACAATATATATAAATAAGTAAATAAAATATATAATAATAAAATAAATATTAATATAAAATAATGAAAATAAAATAAATACATAGGAATAAATGCCCTGATATAGCTATCAGCTCCTCGAGACCCCTAGAAAAAACCCCGGTTCTCTGCTATCCCCATTCCTCCAACTTAATGGAGGCAGGGGAGGCGGCTGGGGCCCCAGTGATCCTCCTTCTTATCTCGCCTGTACATTGTCCAGCAGTGGTGGCAGACCAAGAAGGAGAAGAGAACTGAAGGAGCACACGAAAAATTGGTCTTCATCGGCACTTCCTAATTTTTTGTATTTAAGACCTTTCCTTCTTCCTCAATAAGTGAACATTTTTTTACTGTGCCCGGCTGGAAACCAAGCAATGGTGGAGTGTATATTTGTATGCTTATTTTAGCTAGTCAGAGTTGTCTCGTTGCTAGTGAATGCCCAAACTGGGTGCTCAAGGTGGTTACCTATGAGACTAATTCAAGGTAAGAGGACACAGTACTCGTATTGCGGTAGAACTCAAGGTAGTGTCCATATCACCTTAAATGTTACACCTATAGGTAGATCTATTCAGATGGTTTCCCAATCTTTAATTATAGTCTTTCATCTATACTCGGCTCGTCGAGAGGTCCATAATCAACCTTCACAACTCACTCTATTAGCAAATTGAATCAAGTGTAATGTCGCAGGGCCGACTTCTCTGTTCTTCAAGATTCAATGGAGCAGTGACACGGTTTTAAAAGAGAAAAAAAAAAAAACTGTTCTACTTCCCAAGCTTTGCGTATTATGTAATCAGTCAGAAATTTGATGTTGCACTTGCACCGCAAATGCATATTTCCCTCCTTAATCCAATGAAAAAAAATGTCATGTCAGTACGTATTTTGTGAACATCATAACTCCCGATAAAATGAATGTATCGACACGAAATTGTATATTTCTATGGTCACAGGGAATAAGTTGTTAAAATGGCCAAGATGAGTTAATCATCTGTGATCATCTCCCAAGACATCTGCGCACTGTAAAGAAGTTGGGAGCTCAGGACTCTAATACTTTCGGAATTATAAAGATGTGGGTTTCTTGGTATCTCATAAAGTTGTGTATGTTCTGGGTTAAATCAAATTAATTTACTTCTTTGAGGAATCATTCACGAGATAACTGCATTTAACCATTTATTCACTACGGCAGACTATTCCAAGTGAAGAGGGTGTTTTCGGTTAAACTTGCTCAACTTAAGAGAGGCATCATTCCCGAGTATTTCAAAAAGTAAGGTTAATAATTAGGTAAGTGTGTAAAATATTAGTTAAGTGATGGGGAATGATTAGATAACTAAGGGAAAATCCAAGAAAGGATTAACAATATTCATTTTCATTCACTCCTATAGATTTAGAAGGTATGTGTTTAATAATGATGCAAACATAATTTATTTATTCCAAAAACTGGATTTACACGATTAATGAATGCAAAAGTAAAAACTGCTGCCCTGAAAAGTTACGAATTTGGACTTACCAATTTATTCCCTTTGACCACATATTTGTCTTCAGAACCGACACCTAATGATTTCGGACAAATCTGGCAAAGGGAAGGGGGAGATTAGGAGAGGGGGTACAAAAACCTCAATAACTACCATAAATAATGATTATATTAACACGAGATATATAAATCCAAAACCCCAAAAGGAGATTGTATGTTGTTTTTTAGGAGAATCAGTCAAAGGGAAATGGGGGGGGGGGGGGGGGGCAGAGGGTGGGGGTTGTACTCAAATAACCTTATTAACTTAACTATCGATGTGTACTTGGTTCGTTGAACGGATCAACATGGCTTGGGCCATAATTTTTAAGCACATTTATTAATTATGAAAGTGTGAAGTGTTTCGATCTCTATTCAGTGCATTTTCTCCCCATTGTGAAGCGGTCTTCCTCTTGGGTGGAATGCACATTAACCTTGACTGACACGGCTTCTGCTTTGCAACCTGAGAAGTGTCCCCTCATATGATATAATGTCCCTTACATTCCTTGCCTGGACAACTCGCTAAGTGTCCAAAAAATATCTTCAACTGGAGGATAAACCTAAATTCTTCTAATTTAGCTAGACAAAGATCACTCATACAAACGCTACCACCACAAAAAGGCTTACTATCATTGCTTTACCGGGATGAAGTTCGGCTGAGTGCTTGTCTAGTGTGGTATCGACAGGAGCACTGAGGCCGATGACCCATTATGTCACACTGGACAGTGAAGAGCGATATGTCGTTGACAAAGATCACTCATACAAACGCTACCATCACACAAAGGCTTATTATAATTGTTTTACCGGAATGAAGTTCAGCTGAATGCGTGTCTAGTGTGTATCGACAGGAGCACTGAGGCCGATGACGCGAGGAGCGATATGTCGTTGACAAAGATCACTCATACAAACGCTACCACCACAAAAAGGCTTACTATCATTGATTTACCGGGATGAAGTTCAGCTGAGTGCTTGTCTAGTGTGGTATCGACAGGAGCACTGAGGCCGATGACCCATGATGTCATACTGGGCATACGAAGAGCGATATGTCGTTAACAAAGATCACTCACACAACGCCACCAGCACACAATGGATCACAGCTATTGGATCATCAAACCGGAACCACTTCATATACTGGCCAGCCATCACGGTCTCACCTCTCTCTTTGGAGATGTAGATTTTTATAATGCTCCCATCCTGTTCTCTATATTATTATCTTGCAGCTTATCTCTGTCTACATTGTTTGTTTAGATTAATATCTCTTATTCGGGAGGCCTCGACTTTTATGTAATGACCGGCCGTTAACTGAAATAGTGACTGGCTCCCATATTGAATATTAACAGCTGATGTCTATCATATCAGTAAAATAGTCGAATCCTTCATGCCCAGCATAAAAACCTCAGAGAGATAATAATTCCTAATCTGTAGCACTCATTTTATCAAATGAAGTAGTTTCCGAGTCCCGGATTTCCTCCATTTTGATAAAGAAGAAGGAAAAGATAACTAAGTTCGGTGAATCAAGCCTCGTGATGGGTTTGTCCATTCCGTATTTACAGGTCTCAGTATGTTCATGGTTCTTGTATGAACCGACGTATTGTATTATGAACTTGTTACAATTTATATTTATTTTTTTACATTTATTTGGAGTATACATAATGAGCAAATGTGATAACTATTTACATGAATAAGTGTCTATGACATAAGTTGGGAGAAGTCAACCAACGCTGACACTCCCTAGAACGTTGTAAAATTTTTAAATTTCACTAAAAAGATCTCGAGGCCATATTGTCAGGATGGGATTGAGAGGATAGGACTTGTGTAAATGGGTTAGGTTAAGATGAAATGACAATTATTGTGGAAGGTTAATAATCGGGATTGGATTAGTTCCTGGAGTGCTGGGATCTTCATGGAGTAAATTATTGGTGACGAAGAAGGTAGCATTAACAATTCGAGGGAGGACTTTGGACTGGAAAGCTTGGTTGCGGAGTTTATATTGGATTGTATGGCTGAACGTAGTAGTCCGTTACGTCAATTTAACTCTTGTTTAAATCGTGTGGATTCCTCTTCATTTAATTTTATCCGGCAGAGGTTACCATTTCTCAATTTCATGGAGGTGTTCTTGGAGAAGGAGAAAGGCTACATTAGGATCAGGATTTGTAACAAATAAATAAAACAAACGACGATTTTAAATATTTGGGGTATTCATGATGTGTGTTTTAACTATGTTAAATATGTTAACTGTGTTAGTTCGATAAAAATTTTGACAGTAGTCTGCTAAATATATGACTTTAACACACTTCGATCTAACTGAGGAAAAGGTATGTTAGATCGTTTTGTTAAATCGATATTGGTAAGGTTATGCCATTAGGTAGCAATCTACAGCCCACACAATTTTTTAGTTTTGGCTTTTAAATTTTTACACATATCTACATTATAGCGAAAACTGTATACTAATAAAATATTGTCCATTATTTCGTCTAATTCATCATCACTTAAATCATCCTATTGATCTGAATTTCCAGTAAAAAGAGTTGAGTAGCTCCTTCAATGAGCTCGTTAAGCAATTTACTTTTATTACTTACTTTAGGCATCTTATTTATAATAAAAACACAAACAATCTTTAACTTGTTTTTTTAGAAAACTAATAAAACAAGATAAATGACAACAAACATGTAACCTCCTTGGTTGGTTATATTGAAACTTCCTTTAGTTGCCACTTGGAGCGCTAGTTATAACAGTTAGCATTTAACAATTAACAAGGGGTGTTCATGAATTTCTGTCCCTGTAAATTTTTATTTCGATAACATTTAACACCTAACACACATTATGAATACCCCTATTGTCTATTTCGGCATTACACCATAGTCAGGTTTAGTTGTACAGTAGTCTCTCCCTTATCCGGCGTTCTGTTAACCGGCGCGCTCCCTTATCCGGCGCTTGCAAAATAATATTAAATTTGTTAAACTAAAATTAACATTCAATTATTAGATTATCAATTATATGAGCCACGTGTATTTATGAGCATATAATAATTCCGTAACTCACGAATTTTTTATGTATTTTTATTGTACATACATAATATGTACATATTTAATAAATGTTATCAACAAAATACATCCGTTTTTAATTTCCTTAGCTCACCTAAAACACTTTTTTTTATGCTTTAATTGATATATTTTTTCTCATTAATTGATGATTTCCGTTATCCGGCGTCACGTCGGTCCCGGCAACGCCGGATAAGGGATAGTCTACTGTATGCACTATGACAAGTTAGCTGAGTGCGAACAGTTCTTATATGCAAACAAGGTAAAGTTAGGTAAGGAAGGGGATTTGAACTAGGAAATTCTCGTTGCTTTACAGCAATCATATTGTTATAATACTCAATCATTATTTCACGCTTATCCCATATAAATGTTGTTAGAAGTTATTAACTGTTTCTTTAATTTTAGTTTTACTATTATTATTGAAAATATAAGTGGCATCTTGTAAAATGTAGGTACTGTACTGGGGGCCGCAGGTAAAGAAGCCTTAATTTTCGTCCATCGGCCAAAATCTAATCAGATCTACGTTAGCACATGAGACTTCTCCATTTCAAATTTGAGGTTCATAGCTACAATAGTTTCTGCGTTAAAGCGCTCACTTTCCATTAGACACACACACAGAGCGCTCACCTTCCATTAGACCCATACAAAGAGCGCTCACTTTCCATTAGACACACACATAGAGCGCTCACTTTCCATTAGACGCACACACAGAGCGCTCACTTTCCATTAGACACACACACACACATACACACAAAGCGCTCACTTTCTATTAGACACAAACACAGAGCGCTCACTTTTCATTAGACACACACACACACACACACACACACACGTATAGACAGACATCAGCGCGAAATGGTATTCTGAGGACCTAGAAATATGAAAATCCGATTATAATACTTCCTTATAATATAGATATAGTTTTGAAGGCCTTACGTAGGCCGTGTGTAGTGGTGTGGAACTATCAATAGTACTATCGATTAATCGGTTGGTTTTACAAAAAATATTATTGATAGTTATATTTAATATCGATTGTAATATCGATTTTGACATTGTAATTTGAAATTAGCCGTCTTGCACTTTCCAATTTCTCTATATTTTATGATAGGTTTACTGAATTTTTACACTTCTTCTTCAAGACTAATTTTTCCTGGGATGACGAAAACATGACATGCACCAGACTTGTAAGAAGAAACTGTAAATTCTTTGTGAATAAGGTAGGCACCTAATTTATTCATTTTCCATGTTACCACAAGCAGATGATTCTAGGGCCATAAAATAAAACAGCACATCTGATGCTAAATGTTATTAAAATATAGATATTTTTAACATAACATTTTTTTCGATCTAGATTTTTGGTTTACGAACTTGTTCATTTTAAATTAAGTTAACTGAAGTATACATTTTTAAAAAAACTTGTTTTTGTAAAGAAAAACATTTTTTTTTAAAATAAAAACATATTAACTATTTAATAAAAATATATTAACTAGTAGGTTAAAGGAACTGATAATACTGATTAGGACGAAACCTCTTTTCTTGGTTACTGACAGAATAGCCAACCGTATGGAAACCGAACTCTTTTCCCAACAGCGGCAATTGCTTTTCATGTTCGAAATTCATGTTTCAGAATTTCGATTACACTATCGATTCGACCGATTATCGATAGTTTGACACATGTGGCATCAGAAATTTTCATTTATACTAAGACGGGTGGTTTGTCACGAAACACCTGTCTTAAAATCATTGAAAATTTCAATTTATTTCTAAAATTATGTAACGGAGTACTAACCGGGCAGATTCTGATTTCCCTGGGACATTTCAGAAAAAAAGTTTAACAAATATTGTTACATAAGCTGCTTTTCTCGGTCCAGGATTATAGAGTTTTGGGTCTACTATTTCTTGACCTGAATAACAATAGATAACATTTGATGAAGCAACATTGCCTGTTGTCGAGACAATTGGAGCAACAATGACAATGTGAATGTGACGGACGTTTCGTGATTCCCACACAGGCAATTGACTGACCGCTTTAAACGTATGACTTTGAACATTCTTCGTTCAGTCTTTCGTTATTTCCAATGGAGTAATTTCTTTTGTTTGTTTTTTACCTGGAGATTGAACCTGAATGGAATGTGAACCTTCAAAGGTGAATTTCGTCACGATGAATGAAGTAGCTATTAGAAAGAAATGCACGTTACTCCCCTAGATGAATAGGGGAAGTTATATAATCAGTGAGGAATTCACTGGAATATCATGTTTTCCGATCCCCTGTTTCCAAAAGTAAAAAAAAAAAGTCGTTAGTGAATCATCGGTAATGTATTAAGGGGTCGCTCTCTGTCCAAAAATCGATTGTTATTTACATAAGAACATCTGAATCCTCATACTAATTTTTACTTGATGACTTTTCAACTCCTGATAGAATGAATGTATCGGCACGAAATTTTATACATATTTGTATCCAGAAAACTCTTAAGGACGATATGTATTGGTTTTCAGCCAAATCGGCCAAAGGGACATGGATGTTGTTAATTGGATGTAGTCTGATCTCTCACAGATTTTTTATTTGTATTAGCTACCCGGCTTTCGAGGTTCTTTAATTGATCAGAAGTTTGACGTTGAGTTTTCACCAGTAGACTTACGGACTTGAACTCTGGGCTTCTGCCAAGACTTCCAATCTCCAGCACATCCCAATCCCTTCAATCCAAAATCCTTCGTACAATAGCCAATGCTCCTTACTACGTCTCCAACAAAACTCTTAAAGTACCTTTCATCACTGAAGTCGCTAAATCCAAATATAAAAAATTATTTTCCCTTCTTAGTTCCCACAATAATCCTCTAGTCCGTGCCCTCCATTCTGCCATACTTCCCCAACGACGGCTTAAGCGTCGATGGCCTAGAGACCTCCTGAGCAGAAGCAGTGACAGTGACAGTGATTAGCTAAAAACGAGAGAAAAACAGTGGACTAGGAAGTGTCACCACTGGGTGATTTCTCCCCTCATGACATTTTGACATTGCCATTACCTCTTTATTAGCACATTTGCTTGTTGTATTTATGTGTATACAGTTGTAAATAGCTATTTGTAAATAAATAAAAAAAATATGCTTAAGGATGGTTTCTTTTGTAGACTGCCTGATGATGAGGGCAACCTCGAAAGCTGGCTAGCTAATACAAATAAAAAATCTGTGAGACGTCAGATTACATCTTATTTGACTCTCGATAGAATGAATATATCGACACAAAATGTTGTATGTGTATCTAGAATAAAATCAGCCTAGTGATTTTCAACCAAATCGGCCAAAACACAAAAACTATTAACTGCGGATAACTAAATATAATAAATGTATCGACATACAATTTAGTATGTCCCAGGATTGATTATTAATTGAATTGGTAAATTGGGTTCAAAATCAAAGCGAAAACATAGTCCATTAATTCGCTTTGGGGAAGTACATTGTCTATGATTTTGTGAATTTCGTTTGCTCTTGGTTTCTTATGCTACACACACATTCTCATGAATCAATAAATGATTAATGGAATTAAGAAATACATTTCTACATGTCATCTGTTAATATTTTCTCCCTTAATACAGAGCTGTGTCGACCTACGTAAATGATAATTAAATATGAAACAGTTACATAATCATGAACATACATATGTAATGAAATAAGACTGTGTGTGGGCTTAACTTTCTATTTTCCCACTGTCCTCATAGAAGAAAGAATATATAGGAAAGTTGGCAGAACATAGGGAAGAGGGCACCGCTCTTTTGAAGATCACCTGCGATGTACATTCCCAGTTACAATTATTTGTAGTCAACTAAGTTTTCACTCTTCCTCTAAACTTTTTTCACAATTCCTTGTCGATATATATATTTATTATATTGAAATATTTTCAGTAAAAACCCCTCTCCTCTCATCTCTCTTCCGCTGAAAATTATATAGTAATTTTACTTTTTTAGCTGTACGAAGTGTATGAGAAGTTACGTAATCGGTGAGAAATTCTATATTGAATTTTAATAAGAATTTTATTTTTTCCAACCTTTGATTCCAAAAATGGGGGAAAAAAAAACAGTCTTGTCTGTCTGCTTGAGTGTGTATCTGAACACGATAACTCTTCATAGAATGGATGTATAGACATGAATATTTAGCATACCCAGAATCCCATAATGGTGCACACATATAAAACGTGAGTGTCCTTTAACGAGTAACTAACATCTTACAGGCTCGGGACCATAGCTTAACTTCTCATCCGAAGGACAGCTTGCTTAAGTTTTTTTTACCTCCCAGATAAAATTAACTAAGGGTCTCAGCAGGGTTTCGAACCCGCGTTCTTGAGCTCAGTAAGCAAGCACGCAAACCACTGAGCTTCTGGCACCTTCTCAATGTTTAGGTATATATATGCGATTGAAAATATCCAATATATATATATTTCTTTTTTTAAATCAAGATCTGGAAATATGGAGCAATGCAGTTTTCTTATGGCTGAGTGCAGTTATTAGAAAGTGTCATAGTGGGACTATTATTAATTTTAACGGATATAAATCCTGATTTTTTTGGTATCCTTTTTCCCATGGAAAAGCGGTATTTCTTTAGTTCGAGCTTATTTAGGTCGACCGTGTTATGCATTTTATTGACTTTTTTTTATGACGTGGGAGTGTTGATTTTCATTCTTTATTTTCCTTTCTGAAACTATTAATAAAAGGAATTTCATCTAGAAAAAAAAAATGTAAAAACGTCATAGTTGAATCACCGGCTATGTACTTCCCAGCAATTGAAAAATTAATCAATCAAGTTTTGTTTTCAAATATTTAATCTATACAGTGACTTACTAGTACATCATACTAAATTTTGTATCGATACATTCCATACATTTGCTGTTATTAGTGTATTTGAGTCCAGCCCCTTCTCTGGTCCCTCCTTCCTTTCGACTAAATTCGCTGAAAATTAATAGATGTCGCCCTTCCTTTTCTTTTGGTGTCGTCTCGTTAGAGTTTTCTGGATTCAGTCACGTTCATATTCGTCTCGTTACACTCATTTCGTCCGGAGTTATCTTGTTCACAGAACATAAACACACAGACACATTTATTTTTCATATTTTGAATTTGGAGGTCGGAAAACATAAATTTTACTTGAAATCTCCGCATCAAATGGTTGACCTATTACATAACCTCTCTTATACTTAATATGAAGATGGCTGATGTAGTGAGAAGTGATTATTTCACAGGATGTCAAATATAAGATAGTCTGATGAATCTGAAGTCCCTCAGATTTTTATTGGTAGTAATAGCTAGCCGGCTTTCGAGGTCTCCCTCATCATCAGGCAGTTGATAAAACATTTTAAAAAAATGAATAAAACTAAATAATATAATAAAAATGTGACTCAGATGGTGGACAGGAATAACTCGTCTGTCCCCATCCATGATATTTTAAATTGTTAATGTTTTAGATTGTTATTTATTTATTTTTATTATATTATTTAGTTTTATTCAAAAACTTTTTTTTTTAAATTTTTTATCAGACTGCCTGATGAAAGCCGGCTAGCTATTACTACCAATAAAAATCTGTGAGAGGTCAGACTATCTTATATTTGATATCCTGTCTCTTATACTTCTTCAGGATAAAAAATAGATAAAAATAGTGAAAAGTTGTGTTTGTTTCGTGTTTGTAATAACTGCAACCAATAGTGTCACATTGAATCCTGTACCCTTATCTTCATGAAACTAAATGATGTTCTATTTCAGCGAAAAGTGGTGTTTGTTTTGTGTTTGTAATAACTGCAACCGTCTGCATGAAAATATAGTGTCACATTGAATCCTGTACCCTTATCTTCATGAAACTAAATAATGTTCTATTTCAGCGAAAAGTGGGGTTATCGTAAAATTCGTCCTCTGTCAGTTTTTTTTTTCTGAAATTTTTTTTTTGACCTTATGGTCAATGCATTAGCCATGACTCTGTGGGGTTATTAGTTATTTACACAACATCCATGACCCCGGTAGA
Organism: Aradus depressus; assembly: GCA_963662175.1. NCBI lineage: Eukaryota > Metazoa > Arthropoda > Insecta > Hemiptera > Aradidae > Aradus > Aradus depressus. The sequence continues at coordinate 27,005,415 of OY759215.1, forward strand.
ATTTTATCTGTGAAATAAAACCCTAAATCGAAGGGGTTTCAGATTCGTAGCCATGGTGGGTCCATGCAACCAAAGCACTATGCTAGAGCATAGTTTGGTATCGGCAGCTACTAGGGTTCATGAGTCAAGAGCTTGGCCACCATGACTCCTAATCTCTGGAAGATTAGAGGCCGATTCTTATTATTTATTCTTGTAAATCATACTTTCACCGATAATCTCCTCGGATAACCAGATATTTTTTCTCGTAACTCTGGATTAAGGTTTAAAATCGGTGATGTGATTTCTACTAATCTGTGCGTTACGAAGCGTAATTTTTAGAAGTACACATACTGATGATGAACCTAACAGCCTAACATAGCGAAATCGCTCCTCATCCACACAAGCCAAGTTGTCACAGGGAACACACGAAACCCTTCCAAAGATCAGGGCTTTTATTAAATAACTAAATTAATAATACTAAATTAAAAGGTTTTCGCTCTCCCTCCAACGTTTGAGCTAAAAATCAATGACTTACTAGTGGCTTCTGACTCAACATACAAAATTTTGGGTCCGATACATTCATTAAACCGGCAGTTATTAGAGTTTTTATGTTAAGCCGCCCCTCTAACCTACCTTCTCCTTAACGCCAATTTGACTGAAAATTAATAGGTTTCGTCCTTCGGGGTAATGGATAAACATATAAAATTTCGTGTGATACATTCATTTTAACATGTTCACAGGCAAATAGCACTATCTTATTCATTTTTGGAATCAGAAAGTCGGGAAACATGAAATTTCGGTGAAAACTCAAAATCGAATTTTTGACAGATTACATAACTTCCCATATACTTTGTTGGGGAAGTATAAATGTCCTGGCAGTATGCCTGACAACACAATAACTGATAGAATGAATGTATCGACAAGAAATATATTTAAATATACCTGTACCCAGGGAGGATTGATTTGCAGCGAAACTGACCGAAGGGAATTCACCGACAACTTTTCGGCTTTGCCGTTTTCAAGTCGTGGCTTGAAACCACATTGAATAATGGAGCTGACTGACAGAGACGTTCTACATACAAGTGTGTGTAGCGTTATGCTTTCATGACTCCCCCTGTGTTTCCTGGTCCTCGCCGATTACACACCCCCTCATCCCGTTTCCTTATTGAATCTATGTTTACTTTCTACCGCAATGCCCTCTCTCGGCTACATTGCAGTTAGTATTAACATGTTAATTGTAAATATAAAGATGAAGAAGAAGTGAAAGTGCAGCGAATGGACGCTAATGTTAAGTCCTGGTCATTGATTTGACTTCGAGACCTTCATCTCAAACGAAATTTCACTCAATGTACATTCATTGCAGTCCTGAAGAAGTTGATTTAAGAGAACGTAGATATCAATTTGAAACAGAAGTTCAAAATACTCCACGAACTCTGTTGAAGTTGTGAATAGTATTGCTTATGGATCCAAGAAAATCCATTTGGCCTTAGTTCTGCATCCCAAACTCATCCCGACATTCCTCCCCGAAGCCTGAGGCGGTGCTGGCCGTTTGACATGTTAGTTGATTATTACTTTCTTATACTTTCAGTATAAAGAAGTATTGTCGTACCGAAAATCCGTGGATTTTCACGTTTCAAGGTTGCCTGAATACGTTTTAACCATTTTCGCGTTTATGTCTGTCTGTGTGTATATCTATCATTTCTAACTTAGAATGTATGACCCTGAAATTTGAAAACAAGATATCACATGTTGACGGCACTTATTGATTTTCCGCAAAATCAGCCGAAAGGAAGAAGAGGGGGCTAGAATCAAAAACCCTACTAACTGCCGATGTAATGAATGTATGGACACAAAATATGGTATGAGGAATCAGTAGCCATTGTGTAAGTAATAATAAATTAAAAGACATTTCCTGGAGGAGACCAAGGCTCTTGATGGAGGCTGTAGCGCCTATAGCCTTCATCTACCTGAGGAAGTAAACGCATTGAAATCCAGTGTTACGAAAGTCAATACGTACAAACGTTTCGTTTCGCCTTTGACTGCATACACAGCCCCCAGAGTCTGAGAGACAGCTTCAGATAGACCTGACTAGTCAATTGCTCGACAGGTTCGACAAGTCGATTGTTGTGCAAGTACAAACTAGTTACTATGTGCAAAGCAAGTCAAGTGGACTACTTGGGTTGATGGGACCGTTTTACTGGCTTACATAAATCTAGAAAAGAACAATAGTGTTCAAGTAACGCCTCATAATATCCCTGGAAATGATAAGCCAAGTTGACAAGAGTGTTGCGACAAGGAGAGCGCACACTGTAACACTTGCCTCTTATAATATTTTACGAAATAAAGAATTGTTTCCATTTTTTAAGGTTGCGCAGTAATCATTAGTTATATTATTATTATTATTATTATTATTAGTAATATTATTTTTTGAGGGGGAAGTTATGTAATCGTTAAGAAGTTTGAAGTTAAATTTTCACCAAAATTTCATGTTTTTCAACACCAAATTTTCACCAAAATTTCATGTTTTTCAACACCCTCATGCAAAAAATGAAAAAAAAAGAGTCGGTGAATCATTGGCTATGTAATTCCCCAGCAAGAGTGAATCAATTAAGTTTTCGCTCTCCCTCCATAGCTAGTCGACCGTTTGGGCTAAAACTCAATATTTGACTTACATAATGGCTTCTGAATCCTCCTACTGAATGTTGTACGATACTGTGGTAATAAATTAAGTGTTAATCTTAAATAAATGATAAATAAAAAAAATATAAATAGTAATTAATAATAATGAAATAATAATTATATAATCAAAATAATAAACAATAAATTACAACATTTCCTGTAGAAATTTTATAACTGGTCTTCTATTTAATTTTGATTTCTATTGTAACTAGTTTTCGAAAAGGGCCCTAAAAATATCAAAAGTTCAAGTCGTGCAATTTTTAAGAAAGTGCCGCATTAAAAAAAAAAAATTCAATTAACCAACTTTTCATTTGGATTTCTAAAGAGATGCCATTTTAATAATTTTAAATAATATTAAATCTAATCCAAAGGTTTTCAAATTATCTTACGGGGCCAACAGGGAAAAAGAACTCTGTTGAACCCAGGCCCCGACTCGTCATTACACACACTAAAAAACAGCTGATGGTCGTGTTTTGTTTTTTTACTCATTTGTTTTAAAAGAAATGTTTTTTTTATTATTTATAGAAAAATAAATATAATTTAATTGATGTGACAACGTTTTATAATTTGGTAGGCCGGTACCCCATGTTCGAAAACTGCGTTATGTTACTTTCGGTAACACGTAACACACCTATCGCGCATGCGCCGAGAGAGAGAGAGAAAGAGAGACATCTGTTACTACTAATACAGAATATATATTATATTATAGTACAGCTGTTACTTTCTGTATATACAGATAACCTAGTTATCCAATATTATTATTAGATATATACAGATTAATAATAAACTCGTTTTTTAACTATTATGCTTATGAATGTTTTCTTTCTATATTGTTTTTAAATTGTTTCAAGGTTCAACAATTTTATTGAAATGATTTGTTATATTTGATTCTTGACACTTTCGCTATCTCGCAACTCAGACGTTGTCACGCTCATTTCGCCACGCATCGGAGTTGCACGCACCCGATTTTTTTATTATTAATGATTTAATGTGTGTATATTTTTTTTTTAGACTATAACTTGTATGTTGGTACGTTAAAGTGATTACAGATCTGTTACGAACTACAGGAAACAAGAGAAGGCTTTTTTTCTACTTCCGTATACAAGAACTGTATGAAAACTAAGAAATATCTTAAGAAATCTTAAACATGAGCTACTTTTGAGAAAACAATGTGAATCAGGAAGAGAATCATGTCAGATGGGTATCGCGTGTGTCACACAAACCTGGTCATTGAGCGAAACCAAACTGGGAGCGTATTCGATATGTATTCCACCACCCATTCTGCCCTGAATACTTTTCCAATTGTAGAACACAATATAGTTTCTCAACACGAATACAACATACTAAATTTTGTTTAGATACATGAATTACATCGGCAGTTATTAGAGTTAGTTCTATCGAAAACTTGGTGGGTTTGAGGGCGCCGGTAGCTCAGTGGTATGCGTGCTTGTCTCCTGGGCTCAAGATCGTGGGTTCGAAACTCGACCGAGGCCCTTAGTTTATTTTATCTGCGAGGTAAAATAAACTTAAGCACGCCGTCCTTCGGATGGGACGTTAAGCGATGGTCCCGAGCCTGTACGATGTCAAGTACTCGTAAGACCCATACCCAAGGTGAATAAAAATTTAGGGTAGGCAAAATTTAGAACTCCCACAGTAGAGTCGGGCTCATGTCCACCAGAGTGACGAAAGAGAGCTTTGGTAGTAGGAGATATGACCTCGTAAAGCCCGGGCATGAGTCATGAAACCTAACCTATCGAAAACTTGGTTAATATGCATTCAAGTTTTGAGAAAGGAAAATGGTAAACCAATATGAGCAAAAAATTTCTTTAGGTAGCTGAGAGGTAGCGTGGTAGCCTGTTGAGCTTAAGATCGCGGGTTCGAAACCTGATCGAGACCCAGAGGTTTTTATCTGGGAAGAGAAAAAAACGTTGAGAATGCCGTCTATCGGATGGGCTTTAAGCGATGGTGCCGACCCTATGCGATGTCAGGTACTCGTTAAAGACCCCCCCTACTCTAGTTAAATACATTTAGGGCTCCCACAGGAGAGTCGGGCTCATTTTCACCAGAGCGACGAAAGACCTCGTATTCTAGGCTTTAAGCCCGAGGACGAGTTACAATAACTATCGTTGGTAGTCTTTTTATTAAAAATTGTGAAAAATAAAAAAAATATATATATTCACATACCCGGGTTTTAACTACAGTCTACACTAAATGTCTAAATTGTTATTTGCTTCGTACCAAACAGGCTCGGGATCGTCTCCCACATAAAAAAACCTCAGGGCTTCGGGCGGGTTTCGAACCAGCGATCTTGAGGTCAATAAGCAAGTACCCTATCTCTAAAACTTCTGAGGGAAATCTCTCAAAATGTTTTCTTAGCCTCATTACATATTTTAACCTCCTAATTAGCCTCATAAATAACATAAAACAATTTAGTTTTAACTCATGCCCGGGTTTTAACTATGAGGTCATATCGCCTACTACCAGAGTGCTCTTTCGTCGTTCTCGTGAACATTAGCCCTTTACTGTGGAAATACTAAATGTCGCCTACTTAGATTTATTCAGTTAGTGTAGGGATCTTTAACGAGTACCTGACATCATACAGGCTCGGGACCATCGTTTAACGTCCCGTCCGATGGATGGCGTGCTCAAGACTTTTTTACCTCCCAAATATATCTATCGTCTCAAATTAGAACAAATTAAAAAAAAAAAAATATAGTGAAGGGAAAGCGGTCAAAACACTCATTTGAAAGATTCGAAACGGTAGACATTCTCTGACAGCTCCGTTTTAGTTGTGCGACTTGGTCATTTTTTAAATCCACTTCTACAGTTAGGATTTCCTTGGAGATCATGACTTTTCCGAGGCTATATTTCCTGAAACTAGACACTGTTTACTAAATATAACGGTTACTTAAGGTGTTATTGAGGAAGTCTTTGACTCCTCGCCACACCTTCAAGGTTATTGCCTTGTTCAATGACTCCAACTCATACAAGACTGCCTTGAGGCAAAAAAAAAAAAAGAGGTTGACATCAATTCAAAAATTTATCTATTGTGTCGAGAGGTAGAGTTTCGTATTTAAAAGTAGTCGGTGAATCACGGCAATGTACTTGTCCAGAACGAATTAATCAAAGAATTTTTCGCTTCCCCTCCAAAAACCGTCGAGCGTTTGCGTTAATATTCAGTAGTTGACTTACATAGGGGTTCCTAATTCCCCATAATAAATTTTGTATAGATAAATTCATCCTACACTTCTGAACTCCCTTTTTTCTTACAGCTGATATTGCTGAAATTTGACAGGTCATGTTCTCATTGTGTATTGACTTTAAACATGAAATTTCATGTCGATAAATTCATTAAGGTTTACCTTTAAATAAATTTGTTTCTTGCCCTTTTCTTAGGACTTTTGGTAAATATCTCGTAAACCGAGTGCCCTTCGAAAAAATGTATTTCATAAAAAATGTGTATCTCAGTTTTCTCTATAATTTTTATTTGAAGAGATTTTTTTTTAGGACAAAAATATAAGCGGTATCCGGGTGATTTTCTGAAACTAATGAAATCTGGAAATAAAAGTTGAAACATTTTTTACGTTCATTTTTTTCATTTTGTGGTGGTTTTCGAATGGTCTCATCTACTTACATGAATTACTGTGAAAGTTCTTCATAGAGATTCATAGTTAATGAGAAAGATTGAATTTAATTTAATTGTCCAAGTGAGGGACTGATAAAATGGGAGGAGGAGGGACTGAGATATATGTTAGAGGGACTTAGTAGACATCTCGGAAACAGTTTTACAAAATTGGACTAACTTCAAACAGCCTTTGGCCGCGTATAATAAACAGTTTTTCAAACAGTTGGCTTTAACTATCTTATATCCAATGTTACAAACAGCCTTTTTAAAGTTCACAGCTCTTTTTCAGCCTTTAATTTTTGGAATTTTCTGGAAGGAAGTTAAAATAAAATATCTGAATAGGAACCAAATAACACCTTACTTAAAGTAAGTTAATCTAATGATTTTAAAGGAATCAAACTTGAACAAAGTATTTCAGGACTAGCCTCATTATTAAAAAGGATCCGACTAGACGCAAAACAATGAAAATACAAAATAAACACTGCACTTGCTTGTAGTGTATATACTGCTTGTACTATATATACTGCTTCGGTACATGAAATTTCATGTCGATAAATTCATTACATAGCAGTTATTGGGGTTTTAGCGTTGAGCCTCCTCCAATCCTCCTTGCCTTCTGCCTCTTCCGCTGAAATTTAATAAGTGTAGTCCTTATAGGATTTTGAATTCTCATATGAAATTTTGTGTCGATACATTTATTGTTTTTTTATTCTTCTATTTATTTATTTCTATTTATCTACAACTGCAGTTATTAGAGTTTTTGAGTAAAGCTTCTCGTCTAATCTCCTCTCTCCTTTGGCCGATTTGACTGAGAATCGACATGTGTTTTCCATATGGGGTTCTATCGGCAATTATTATAGTTATTGAGTTAAACCTTCCCCCTAATCCCACCCTTCCCTTGGTCGATTTGGCTGAAAAACAACAGGTGGCATCGTTATAAGGTTCTGGATTCACATATAAAATTTGGTCGGGAGTTATCGTATTATAGCAGAAACTATTGAAACGATTTTGATGAAACAAAAACAGTTATATTCTTTGGAATCTCAGAAATGTCCTTAAATAAATCAGAATTAAAGTTAACTGCTACACGGCGCTCGTGTACATAAACGTTTGTTTCCATCTCAAGCGTAATTACTGATGAAGCAAAAATAATATAGATGTCGTGTGGCCGATTATATTAGATAGAATTAAATGTGATAATGGCCAAATATAAAATATATGTTATGTGGCCATAATATGATCTCATCCCATCTCCCTCCCTCTCTCCGCAAATTCAAATTCATTTTAAATTCTAGGTATATGAAAGTAGTAGTAAATACAAGAATACTTCCTTGATACAAAGTATAGAGGGGGGATTCCGGATAAGTGAGACTGTTTCCCCAACCATCTGAGAGTCTATACATCAAGTCCTGTATATCTTTTGAAAAGTTGTAACAAAGTTATAATAGAAAATGTTACACCCAGACAACGCCGGGTGAACCTGCTAGTTGGAACTTAAATTATTATTTTTGTTGAAGAATTTTGAGATATTTCCTTGTAATAAGACGTTTCTCAAAAATTCAAAAAGTTTCCTGGATAGCCTCATAACCTTATTAGAAGAAACATTCAACTACGAAACTAGGCGGATTTATAGATACCATCACGACTGCTGTCCATGAAAGACAACAATCTTCCGTCACTTTGGTAGGTTCAAGGATTTCAGTCAGGCCTTTTTAGATGTACGATATTGACACTTTCGTATAAATTATGCAAAGTTCGAATAAAGTTAAGCGAAAAGAGTAATAAACTGAATAACAATTTGTAAAAAATTCTCATAAGTGAAACTTTCGAACAAAATTATTTCCAATGAAATGGAAATAATAGCTTTATGAGAAGAGGGGAATAATTGTTTATAACATTTCATTAATTTTAAAAAGATTCCATTATCCAGATGATGGTAGCAGTACCGAAAGTACTCCCATATTTTATATATATATTTTTTGGAGTAGACAATACTTTTAAAAAACCTACGTTTTTCTTTATTTATTTTTTAATTATGTGTCAATATTTTAATTATAAATTATATACATCAACTCATGTTCGGGCTTTACCTACGAAGGAATCGCCTACTACCAGAGCGCTCTCTTATATGCATACTACAGCATATACATACTACAGCATACCTATATATAGTACAACAATACTACAGCAATACACTACAAACATACAATACATTCAAGTAATGAGCAATGTAACCTCAATAACCTTGTATTGGAACAACTTAAAGAGAAAGGGTAAAAAAATAAAAAAATCTTTATTACCAAGTCATATAAGATTTCCCTTTCTGACGTTGGTTTACAGAATCAGGTCTCTATAAATCACAACTAAGTTCCTTAAATCTGAGAGTAACAGTCAAATTTATTGTTCTATCAAAATTTTGCGCTCTTAACAAATCCTAGTAGATTGAATATAAGCAGATTTATGGCAGTAAGCTGTTGAAGTCAGTCTATAAAGTGGGACACCTCTTATGACTCTGGGATTTGGCTTATGCCACACTCACCTAGAGAAAGTGAAAGTGAACTTACGAGTACTTTCCATTTTTTATTTCTTTTTTTAAGTTTATTTCAGTTGTTTTGGAATATAGTAACGCTTCTTTGTTATTAATTTAGTTTTAAAGGAGGCTGCGACTTGCTATATATAATTCTGTATCATCCTGTCTAAAGTGAGGAGAAGAGCTGAGAATCAAGAAGGTATTTTTTTTTTTAGTTGGTAGAAGTCACTCTTCAGGTACTGAGGTTCTTGTTCTAAGGTAGAAGTCACTCTTCAGATACTGAGGTTCTTGGTCTAAGGTAGAAGTCCCTCTTCAGATACTGAGCTTCTCGTTCTAAGGTAGGGTTGGGACACTACTACTTCATTTTGGTGCCAGCATCCGACTGTACCAGACACTGGCTTCCAGTGCTAGTGCCAGTAACCGCAACCACAACGAATCCAACCTCAGTTGGTGGTGCTACTTGGAAGCAACTCCAGAACGGTGACTGGCCCGGGATGGCAAGCAGTGCCTTTCATCCCTATGGGTTTCCACCTACAGAATTAGCGGAGGGGATTGGCTGCTTAACATGTGGGGGGAATGATCATCCGGAACGATCTGCACGGATCTGGCGTCCACAGCCCATGGTCTTACAGTCTGAACATCGAAACGGAGAAAGGTTACCCGATATCCCGACGATATAATAGGGTGATGTGAGGGGGAGCAGGAGCACCCAAAAAAAACATCGAGTAGTCGGGTTCCAAATAAAATCCTGACCCGTGGATCATCTTCACTGTAGCTTCGTGTTTGTCTGCATTCGGGTTTTTCTTCCTCTTAAAGATAATATTTGAGACATCCAGTGATCAGGTTATACTCACATATCGCAAAACTCGATGTCCGGGAAGTATGCGTACGTCGTTCGGCCATTCGAGCATCATGACCAACGTAGTTGCCATTTTCCCACTATCTAATTTTGTCCTCGAAACGCTTGGTCTGACCTGTCCATGCATCTCTTCCTCTTCTCCTAAAAGCATGTTGCGCCTGCAGAAGTATGAGGCGACAGCCCCTTCCAAGACCAAGACGTAATAACGCTTCTGAAGTATGACATCATTATTACTTACATTAAACAGGATGTACTCAAGATAGTCATCATAATTATTATTATATACGCTATGAATTAATCTTTTCTTCTAGACCTTTAGTGAAAGGGTTTTGAAAGGTCTGCATAAAATTCGAGATAGAATTTCAACGGAATTTCACCTTTCAAGGATTCATCTGAACATGTTTTGACCATTTTCATGATGATGAAAAAATCTGGTGCGTCTCTCTGTGTATATATGATTAAAACTTTGTGAACGCTCCGACTCAGAATTCATTGTTGAATATTTTGTCCGAAGTGAGATGAGCTGAAAGTTACCCGGAGTATTACATTAACAAGTGCTTAAAAGGATGTTTGATAAAATTTCATCAAAATCTGTTTTGTAGTTTCTGCGCCAACTTGTTACAAACACATGAACAGACACCCACTACTCATTTATATATAGAGTAAAAGCTCTTATTGAATGCTATCTGTTGTAGATAAGTATATGCTGTCGCGAACTTTTTTATAGAACTTTCTATTGCCATCGATTCCTATATATATATTATTTTGATATATCTTCAACGGTTTAGGCTGCGTTTGCAATAAATGGCGCCCGGACGGCCGTTTCTCTTTCCAACTTGTTTCACTTTTACCATCACTGCTCTGCTCCCTTCTGATAAAGCGTGAAGATGGATAACCTATGAAATTAATAAGCTTCCCAACGGTGTAAGAATTATCCAAATCGGTTAAGAAGTTTTTGAGATTACCTTAAATACATAAACAAACTTTCTCTCTTTATATATAAATATATTATAGTATATATATATTATATATAATATATAGGTATATAGTAGAGATAGGTATTATTGTTCTATAGAAGCGGAGTTGCGTCCCTGGCCTAGGTATCATGTCTCCACAATCTGATACGCCACTTCCATCTGTCTCTAGGTCACATCTATGGACTATGATTTCCATTGACAATTGTAGTCTCCAAACCTCAATTTCAACTGACTTGTGTATAATGTGTATAAAAAAAAACGTTTTTATAATACGGAAAAAAAAAAAAATCTATTTCAGTTAGACATCTCTGAAGTGCCGACGGTGTAGTATTTCAGAAGGTCTGAAGAAAAGAAAATATAAGTCTTTATGGGAACTCCATTTAAGTTTTTAAGTTAGTTTTTTCGACAAATTTCACGTCGATATAATCATTACATTGGCAGTTATTGGGTTTTTTAAGTTGAGCCCCCTCTATCCCCCTTACCTTCGGCCGATTCCGTTGTAAATTAATAAATGTAGTCCTTTAGGGTGTTCTAAATTCCCATTAAAAATTTTGTGTTGATACATTCATTACAACGGCATTTATAAGAGTTATAAGTTTGTCTATGCCTTCCCTTAATCGCCCGTTCCCTTTGGGCGATTTGACTGTACAGACACACACATAGACATGTTTTTCATTTTTGGAATCGGGGTCGGAAAACATGAAATTTCGTTGAAAACTCAACATCGAATTTCTGACCGATTACATAACTTCTCTTATACTTGGTATAACTAGGGAAGTAAAAATATCCGGTCTGTGTGTCTGAATAAGAACTCTGGACAGAATAAATAAACCGAGACGAAATATTATATGCAGATCGAGAACTCCCCAAGGACGACATCTATTGAGCTGAATAGGGAATTGGTTTCAGCGAGAGAGCGAAAACATAGTTGATTAATTCGGGCTGGGGAAGTACAATTGATAAATTCGTACTGGAGAAGTTACGTTGTCGGTGAGACACCGACAACTTTTTTTGTCTGTATTTGAGCTACCAAACACAATTATATGTAAAATTTACCTATTTTATGACGGAAGGAGATGTTAGAGCTCATGAAAGATCAATGGGGGATAAAATGAATTAAATAATCTAAGTAAATGAAGTGAGCGTGGGTAACGGAAATATAGACGGTACTCGAGTCTGACGTCAATTGAAAAAAAAAACGAGGAGCCTGGTGTTTTGATAACGGATCTCAGTAACTTCCCTACAGTACAGTCAAGGAAAATGGAGATGCACCATCATCAGTATCTGAGGGTCACTTCATGGCTTGTACTGGTTCACAGGTCGGTCTTGTACTGGCTCACAGGTCGGTCAGTCAACGGCATGAATTAATTGCTCTTTCTTTCCCAAAACAATCCATCGTTTGGGCTAAAAGTCAATAGTCGATATCGATATATTCATTATGTGGACAGTTATTAGAGTTTTTGGAGCCTCTTCCTAATCCCCCCTTTCCTTTGGCCGATTTTACTGAAAATCAATTGGTATCATTCTTATGGGGTTATGACTTTAAATATTATTAGTTTATAATGTCCATTGTGCAAAATTGTGCGCGTCGTTTCTGTGTTAGAACGCGCACAAAGTTTCAATCACATACACACAGACAGAAAATCACATCATCGCGAAAATGATCAAAACCTATTCAGGAAATTGAACATCAGTTGAAAAATCAATCTCGGATTTTCGCACGATTACTATAATTCTTTATGCTAAAGGTTTAAGAAAGTAAAAGAAAAAGGTTTTTTTAGTTTTTTTTATTAAGTCAACTAGGACATATTTTTTTTTATAAACAAATTAATGACATTTGCGTTAGATTATCCTGTTTGAAATGTCTTGCATGGACATTCGATATCAAAATCAGAATGCATTGAAAAAAATTAATGAAATAAAATATAGGTACTGAAGGAAAAATGTTGATTTAGTTGCCAAACCTCAAGATTTAATATCTTGGAGTGTATACAACGGAGTGTTCTCCTACTAAGTTCTTTTTTCATGTAAATAAAATAATATCAAAAAAGATTTATGATCCCATTTAAAACAAGAAAGTTGAGATCCCAAAAAAAAAAAAAAAAAAAAAAAAAAATTCCATAGCTTACTTTTGACCCAAACTATAATCTCTTAAGATATTTTATGCTAATAACTTGAAATTCGGAATGGAGGACTCACGTAGATCTGATTTGATAACCAAAAACCTTCAAGTAAAAGTTGTAGAAAAATCTAAAAGATACTTTTTATATTAAATACGATTTTCCACAGATTTTTGCGAAATATTTGTTGAAAACTGTTCTGAAATGTCATTAAAAAAAACATATTTTTAGACTTTATCTTGATTTACCCGAAAAAGCTGTCCTATCCAAAAAGTTCTTCTTACAAAATAAAGACGTAAATTAAAATTGAAAATGTTTACATAAGGAGTTGTTAACAATATTGTTAACTAGTTTTCCCTTCAAAATTAACTAATCCTCCCTCCAAAAAGTTGGTTCAGATCCCGCATGTGAAAGGAAATGGGAAATGAGATCAATAAAATAACTTTTCATTCTTTCCAATCTGTATACTAAATCTTATTTACATACATATTATATAAACACGGAATTAAATTACTAATTAACTAATCAAAAGATAAAAAAAAAATGTTCTAAAAATCTTACAGTATAATACGTAGACAGGAAGGTCGAATGTACATAAGTAAGTCACCTGAAAGAGGATTCCATTGTTTGGAAAGATAAGGTAGAATTTCACTCTCAGAGCGGGCACCGTAACGTACCTGGCTGTCTTTAGCATCGTCATAACGTAATATTGCCACGATCCATCAAGAATTGATGTGTAAACATCTGCTTTAGTTTCAAAAATTTTCTGTCGTGCACTGATTTTGATTAAAACTTGTTTTATAATGTTACAATAAAAAAAAATTGTATGAGGAATTTAAAAAAATCAAGGAAACGTCTAAAAATATTTGTTTCAAAACTACATTTCAAGATGGTTTTCGGCATGTATCTCGAAAATCGGACGACCTATGACAAATGTTCTTTAATATAAATTACGTATTTTAATATTCTCTACATATTATTTAAAAGGATTTTTGATTAGGTCATAAAAATAAGTTGTATCTTTTAAAATGTAGTTAGGTCCCGGGTGGAAAATCGGTCAACGTGAAAATCAATTGAAACCTCGATCTTGGATTTTCGCACAATTACAATACTTTATTATACTGTATGAACAAACACACAATATGGACATCGCTCTGTGCAGGAAATGTGGCGAGGGAAATGAGACTCAGGTTCATATTCTAAGCCAGTGCGGGGCACTAGAAAACAGAAGATTTTACTGCTTCGGGTCTGCCATAACGGAACCGAAGCAAATAATGGAAGGAACCTGCAGAAGAATCCTGGACTTAATTAAAGATACAGGGCTGATGTAGGGACCAACACATACAGGGGACAGACACAATAAGGCACAATCAGCCCTCGAAAAAAATATATATACCTATGTACTTTAGATATAGCATACATATATTATAGATATAGCTTCTTTTATACAAACTGAAACAGGGATAGACCCGACTATTATTTATACAAATAAACTACATCATAATTATGGAACACACAGTTGTCAAATATACGGAATAGTTTAAAAGAGCATTATCGCAATCAGTTCAGGGAGGAAATTAAAAACTCAGACCGGTACTTGCTAGGTAGGGAACTGGAGTTCCACGATTCAGTTAATTGTTACTTACAGAGTGACCTACCATTGTCAAGTATTAGATTAATAATTAAACTTAGAGGTGAACTATTGCATCTAAGCTATACACCTATCAATCAATATACCTCCGAAGATATGGACTTTGTATGCCCAATGTGTTACAGCCCCTGTAAAGAAGATTATATCACTTCCTCATTACCTGCCCCAAATATGACTATTTAAAAAATAAAATATTTAAAAACAACATAGATACTTCATTTATGTTGGAATTATTAAATGGTAAAGATTGGCAACTACTGGTAAATTATTGCAAAAAGGCTTACGATTTCAGAAACTGTGAATTAAATAAATAAATAGGAACAAAGATATATTTATTATTTTATTTTTATTTGTATTTTAGAAAGAAAAATTTGTTGTTAATAAGTTTATAACATAATATTATTTATGTATTATTAGGCCGATGAGTTTGTCTTCATAAAAGGTCACATTATTGTATGTATGTTTTGTATGTAATTTTCTATTATGTTAATTGAATAAAGACGTTACTACTACTAGATATATCATGTGGATTCCAAAGCCCCTATTTAAGTCAATTATTAATTTTTAGATCAAACACTTGATTAACTCCTGGTGGTGAAGTATAAAGCCGATTCATTGACGTCTTTTTCTTCATTGTTTTATTCTGCGATCAATATTTTTTTTCTTGACGCTCCGCTGAAACTTAGCGATAGTTCTGTAATGCCAAGTACAAAAGAGTAGTTAATCCATTGAAAGGAGCCAGTGTCACCATGGCAACACTCCTGAGTTGTTGCACTCCAATAGCCTATGAAGTGCTTCAGTTCGGTAGACAAAGCCTCTTCATGGTACGACCAACACTATTTCAGCCTCTCTTGTTGGCAACTAGAAGTTAGGAAAGGTTCTAACAACAGAACTCCATTACACAGTTTTTCATAAAAGTTACCTTTTTACGCATGTATGCCATATTGTTTTGTCTGCCCCGAAGAAATTAAGGCGAACAGAAATAATCCTGAAAATACAAAATATGTTTGAGAGGGACCCTGAGACAGCTTACAAATAGGATAATATTTAGTTTCGTGAGTAACAATAATAATATTTAATTCCGTTAAACCTTAACATGATATTTGGATAGGTCATGCAATTTTGAAAACTGTGGGAGTCCAGAGGTCATGGGTACAATGTCTGGAAGAGACATCTGATGACATTGAGAGAACTGCAAGTACACTTTATATTGGTACTTTCCTTAATTATTTGCAAATCGTTATCTATGCATCTAATAAGAAACATGGCGTAAACCACTTCTTAATTATTATCCGTTATTAACTAAGGCTAGGATTTTGAAACCTTCGCCTTTTTTCGACTGTAGGAAAATAGCTGAACATGTGTGAAAATTGACGAAATCTTTAGGCTCCCGGGCGCTCAGCCCGCAATTTCCGTGGTTAGCGCTGCAGACTTTACGTGAGCAGCAAAAATGCAAAGCGCAGCAGCAGCAAATCCACGCTGTGTTTCTGTGCTTTTAGAATTAAATGACTCACATCCAATAGCGTGCATTTTCTGCTGCTCCGCTTTGCATTTTTAGTGCGCATGTAAAATCAGCTTTAAGAGTATAAAGTATAACAAAAATGAAGATTTTGAGCAAGGAAATGAAATGATCGAATTCATATATATTTAAATAAATGTATTATGACTTGTTTTGTACATGTACATTTATGTAACAGCTGATTGCTGATTTAGGAATCAGACGCACGGGAAATTTGAAGATCCTATTGGTAACTTGCAAGCAATCCATTTTTATTAAAAACTATTTTTTTAGTTTATTTAATTTTTATCTTGGTTTTTTGATCTTGCCAGGGGGGGCACGACCCCCCCCCCCCCCCCCCTCACCCCCCTTGGCTACGTCCCTGGGATAGAGGTCTTCTGGATTTTAAAATTGTCATCAAAATGTTTAAATTTCCCGGCATAAGTTTCATTTTGCTGCTTTCCTTCTCCTGTGAAGCCATTTCGTTGAGGTTGACTGATTTAACTGCCAGTAAACAGTGATCTGAAGGAGCAACAACCAAAAGTACCCCACTCACTCCTTTAACTAGTATCATTACTTGAAGCTAGTTACTGGGTCTGTTACTATGGGGTTTCGTCAGTAATGACTCACTGCACAACTTTCACCCTCCATAACGACGGTATATACCCACTGGATCCTATTATGGCCATAGAACCTACATTTTCTTTACTATCATCAGATGGTTGGATTAATGTCAATCGTTTTGTTTTATTATATCTTACTGACACTCTAAGAATATTTATTTTTATTTATTTGGAATCTATATACAATATATATATAATAAGCAAATATGTGGTCAAAAAAAGAAAAAAATATAACAAAGTGACTTGATGGGAGAAGCCAGCCAGCGGTGACACTCCCTTGAAAGTTAATTATCATTATTCACTATCCTCAGAGTGAAGCGAGGCCATCTCCTGTTCAAGCGGCGGGGAGGATTGTCAGGATGGGAATGCGAGGAAAGGTTTGAATAGTAAGAAAGGTTTCTATGGGATGATTGGAATCGAGATGTGATTAATTCATTGACTGTGTGAATACCGAGATCTCTGTATGTCACTTTATTGGTGACATAGAAAGGAGCGTTGATAATTATAATTCATCGGATGAGTTTGGACTGGAATGCTTGGATTTTGGTCCAAGTAGTCGACGTAACAGTCCATATTTTCGATTAGAATACTAGAAATTAGAATACTAAAAATGTAAATTTAAAAAAAAAAGTACGTAAAATGTACGTACTCTTCATCAATTAATTTTTCGCCCTCCTCCTCCAAAACCAGCTGACCGTTTGCACTAATATTCAAGGCAGTTATTGGGTTTTTGAGTTGAGCCCCCTCTGATCCCCCCTTCCCTTCTGTTGATTCCTCTGAAAATTGATAAATGTATTTCGTGTCTATACATTCATTCTATCGGCAGTCATTAGAGTTTTTCTGTTAAGACTCTCCCCTAACCACTATTCCCTTTCGTAACTTTGGCTAAAAATTAGTAGGTGTCGTTGTTAGAGGGTTCTGGATTCACATTTAAAATTCATGTTGATACATTCATTCTATTGGGATTTATCGTATTTACATACACAATTTTTTTTTTTCATTTTTGGAATCGAGGTCGGAAAACATGAAATTTTGTTGAAAACTCCGCATTGAATTTTTGATCGATTACATAACTTTCCCTACACTCCGTATAACTGGAGAAGCAATGTTACACAAACAGCTCAGGAATGTTCGTTATCAGTATTTTCATTGCGTCATTTCAACTAATCTTCTCTTTATAAAAGCTTGCTTTGTACATATTTTCTTTGATAATTGTTTATTTCATTTGTGTATTTCAGTTCTATTTTTACTCACATATATAATTGTATTTAAATACTTGTTTAAAAAAAATATACAGCCGTTACGATAAGTACAGTATACTCGTAAAACTTACGATAATACAAAGGATGATATGTGTCGCCTCTATGAGGACATTGCACATATGTGAATCCAGAACCATCTAACGACGACACCTGATTTTCATCCAAATTAGCCAATGGGAAGGGGACATTAGGATGAGGCTTAACTTTAAAACTCGGGGGCCCACGGTGGCCTTGCGGGCTAGAACGTAGGGCTTTGGTCGCATGGTCTCACCATGGTTTTGCGGGTTCGAATCCCGTCCGGGAATGAGTTTTATTTCGTAGATAGAACTCCCTCCCGGGGCCATGGACGTCGTATATAACTAGATAACACATTGACATGGCTAATATGCACTGTACATAAAACCAAAAAAAAAAAAAAAAAAAAACTTTACAACTCTAATAACTGCCGATGTAATGAATGTATCGACATGAAAATTCACATTTAAAGTCAAAACCCAACAAGGATATAACCTATCAAATTTCAGCGTTATCGGCTGTAGGGAAGAGGGAGTTCAGGGGAGGGGGCTGTTGATGTAATGAATGCGCAAATAATCGATTGTTTTCGGAGAGGGAGCGAAAAGTTAATTGATTAATTCGTTCTGGGGAAGTATTTTGCCGGTGATTCATCGACGATTTTTTGTTTCCATTTTTGGAATCTGGAGCTCGGAAAAGATGAAATTCCGTTAGTTAGTTACTAGTACTCATGCCTGGGCTTTACGAGGTCATATCGCCTACTACCAGAGAGCTCTTTCATCACTCTGGTGGACATGAGCCCGATTCTACTGTGGGAGACCTAAATTTTGCCTACTCTAAATTTTTATTCAAAGGGCAGGGCTTAAAGTCCCATCCGAAGGACGGCATGCTTAATTTTATTTTACCTCCCAAATAAAATAAACTAAAGGCTTCCGCCGGTTTTCGAACCCACAATTTTGAGCTCGGAAGGCAAGGACGCATACCACGGAGCTACCGGCGCCTTCTATGAAATTACGTTTAAGACTCCGGATCGAATTTCTGACCGATTGCATAACTTCCCCCATACTTCGTATAACTGGATAAGTAAAACTGAAGAAAAGCGATGATAACTCCCCAATAAACATTCTGAGCTCAAGAACGTGGGTTCGAATTCCGACCGAGGTCCTTAGTTTATTTTATCTGGGAGGTAAAATAAACTTAAGCACGCCGTCCTTCGGATGGGACGTTAAGCGATGGTCCCGAGCCTGTACGATGTCAGGTACTCGTTAAAGACCCCTGCCCTAGATGAATAAAAATTTAGGATAGGCAAAATGTAGGACTCCCGCAGTAGAGTCGGGCTCATGTCCATCAGAGTGACGAAAGAGTGCTCTGGTAGTGGGCGATATGACCTCGTAGTTAAAGCCCGGGCATGAGTCTTAAAACCTAACCTAACCTTATAAAATCCCTAATAAAATTATCTTTATAAACTCTAAATAGAATAATTTTTTTGTCAAAAAAAAATAGCTCTCTTTAAATGTTGCTTCTTAGAAGATTGTTAAAATGTAATTCATTTTGTTGCAGTAGGTCATAATGAAGAAATTGTACTCCATTAAAATGCAACACACTGCAGAAGAAATCTGATATTTATTCACGACCCTGATTACTGTCCCATTTTACACAAAAACTGGTTTACATTTACCTGCTCTCCAATAATTAAATGTTATAATCTTAATACTGTCTAAATAATACTTATATTAGAGAAAACATATTGACTTTCTATATAGGCAGAGTGGATTGGTTGGTGGTTGGTACCTTTCAAAGTCATAATTTATATGCCTAGTGAATGAAAGTAACAAGTGACACACTCAACAGAATGAGGTCTAGGTATATCTGCCTGGAGAAACTGACCTTGATCATTCATAGCCAACTGGCGTATCCAAAAAATTCGGAGTGGAGCTAAGTATAGAAAACAAAAGTACAACTTAATCAAATAAGACATTTTTGTAGAGCAGTTTCGAGCTAATTGTGGGATCCTTAGACTGGGGACTTGAATAATTTAAATAATATAATTATTTAAATACATTTATTAATCATATTACTTATTATTATCATTTTATAATATTTCTTATAACTAGGCTCAAATCTTATGATTCAGAATTAATATCTGGAATTAATATTACTATACCGAACCAGAAGATTATGATTATTTTTATTTGAATTTTAAAGGTCAAAGATATATATTTATATTGATAAGATCCTTTCTTGTTTCTAAATAAAATTTATTTTGTACTTAGGCGAAAGTATAACTTGATTTTTAAACAAGTTGTAATTGTATTTTGTTGATCTATACTTGAACGCTAAGTGAAAGATATACTTATTTTTTCTTCATTTGTCAATTATGACGACTACTCTCTGACGGTCATCTGACCAAGATCTTTAGTATAATATTTTTGATTTTCGAATTATTTGTATATGTGTTTTTTAATTATAAACAAATAAAGACCTAATAATTATAAAAAAATATTTAAATTAGCAGATAAGTGCCTTATCGTATAACTTGATATTCCAGCCATTTTTGCGCAAATTACTCTCCCTCCCCCTTCTTCCTCTCATATTCATTTCATATTTTATTTTTTAACCCCCGACGCAAAAGGAGGGATGTTATAAGTTCGAAGCCTTTGCCTTTCATTTTTGATAATGAAAGCTATGCATTGTAAGGATGGACGTTACTAATATTAAATTAAAAAAAAAACCCGACACAAAAAATAAACCTTTAAAAAAGGGGGGGACTTGAAAGGCTTCAGGGGGGAGGGGCTTGGCTTTATAAGCATTTGATCTCAAACTCCATCTGTAATATTGGTCGAGACCCTACACAGGCTCTGATAAAACCAGAAAATCTTAGAAACGGCATACCCAATTTCCACTAAACATAGCTAAGAACCATCTCGCAAATACCAGCTTTTCAAACAAAAAAAACGCTTTGAAAACGGTTCAGCCGTCTTGGAGCTACGATGCCACAGGCAGACACATACACACAGACAAAGACGTCAAACTTATAACACCCCTCCTTTTGCATCGGGGGTTAATGTAACAAAAAACCGCTTTGAAATCGGTTCAGTAGTCTTGGAGCTTCGATAGAGTGGCAGGAGATCTTGAATCATGATTACAATACTTCCTTACACTAAAAATATAAATAAGAAAATCTTTTTTGGTTTGAGTAATAAGTAAACAAGATACCCACACAAAATCAAACTAACTGGAAATAAATAAAATTCAATTATATACTCGATTGATAATTTTACTAAATCAATGAACGATTTTACTCTTACATCGTTCTCTTTCAATAATATGTTTTGAGTATTTATTTACTTAGTAAGTAGTTTATAATCTTTGGCATATTTTTTCGTTTGTATTAGCAACAAAATAAAATATTTTTGATTTCCGTTAATACAGTGATATAATTGAATCGAAAGGATTATACTTATATAATTATAGTAATGTTATTGTAATATATCGTATTGCCAATGTATTGTAGTGTATCTTATTGCCACTTTATTGTAGTGAATCATGTCTTGTGTTTTTGTTTTTTCAGGTAAGTCTTCAAATTGCTATGATTAACAAAATATTGGACTTTCTTTTGAAAAAATTACCGTGAGTACACATTGAATTTATATATATGTTTATATCCCCTTGAATAACTTTGGGTCTAATTGTAGGAATATTGAGGGTCAGTTAAAGATGGAAGAAAACACTATTCAAACGCCAACGTTTCGATATATTTTATATCATCATCAGGGCCTACAAACATGGGGGGGGGGAATCAAGATTAGAATCACAATTAAAACAAAATTAGTGTGTTGATAAACATTACTGAACGTTAAAATAGACATTGTAACGAGTTATTATTTTGGGTCTAATAATAATATGTCCGCGTTTTTCAACTTAGTAGTCGGAGTACCTGACCAATAAAAATGGGTCTACCTTGCACAATATGGACAAGTAGTGAGTCAAATATTAACAGAGTTTGAGGAAATACCTTGGTGACAGTGATTGAGAGGGAGTGAGTCACACCGTTCAGGATCAGTAGCCTTCAGGGACACACCACGTTAACGACCACCTTACCTTAGATAACTAAACCTGGGTAGACAAAATTTAGGATATACCATGGTAGTCAAGCTCATGTCCACCAGAGCGATGAAAGAGCATTCTGGTAGTAGGCGATATGACCTTGTAGTTAAAGGCAGGGCTAGATAGAAAAGTGTGAGGAGAAAGAAGACAAATAAATTAGTCAAAATAATAAGCTAAAATAAAAATAAATAAAAGCATGATAAAAATATTTATGGTTACTTCAGGGGGGGCTCCGTAAGGGTCCGAGTCTTCCAAATTAATAACAAAAAGCCTGCAGCGCTAACCACGGAAACTGTGGGCTGTGCCCCCGGGAGTAGGGATGGGTATAGATTAACCGATTAATCGAAATAATCGATGTTTTGGTAAAATAATCGGTGTTTTTTTAATCGATGTCATCTGGATTTGTTTAATCGGATAATCGATGATTATTTAACGATTATTAAACTTTTAATTAAAATTACAACTCATCTGAAAAACAGGAGAAAAAAAAGAAAAATGAATTAATTATTATTCATGCGAAGTGCAACTCGTCTAAAAAAGTGGGAGGAGACTATCGTATTGACTATCGATACAACACAGTGCCTCTGTGGTGAACTGGTGATAAGTAAAAAGTAACCTTCTAATAGTTCTACTTCTATTTCTAATCATTTGTGTTTTGTCATTTGTGAGTTGTGATTGACTGATTGTATATATTCGTTTAATCGATTATTTAACCAACGATTAATAAATGTTTTGTTGGTCGATACCCATCCCTACCCGGGAGTCTATATCCCCCACCCTTGTAGCCTAACTCCCCCCCCCCCCCCCCCGCTCAAAATCCTGGCTACGCCCCTGCTTTCTATTTAGGTAGTGGATAGGTTGGTGGTTGGTGCCTTTCAAAGTCATAATTTATTTGCCTAGATGTGACCATAACAGACCTTTCTTATTCCAACCATTTTTTCACAGATGTCTGCCTCTCCTCTTCCAAAATTATTTCAAACTGGTATTACCAGGTGTAAGAAAATCACTCTCAAAATTACACTGTTCAAAGAAATAAAGAAAACCTGGAGAAGAAAGTCCTGTTATGGATACATCATATATTTGTTCTTGCCTTTTAATTTCTAACTTAAATTACTTAATATAATTACTTAAGTTGTTATTTTCTTAACAATAATGCTGTGTATTACTTTGGTGTAGGGGAGTGTGAAAGCGCTTACTTCAGCTCAGGGTTTCACAAAGCGGCGATTAGTTCACTTTAAATGGCAATTTCATAAGTGCATACTTTCCATTTCGAAACGAAGTCCTAAACGCTGTGCACCCATTCTAGGTATTGTTTTCAGGTAATCATCTAAGGTAAAAGGTGCATATTTTTCTTTTCCTGTCTCTAAAAAAAGATAAATTTTAGGCGATGACCCCCTGAGAAATTATATTTCTACCTACTCAACTACCCTGGGAGAATTAAAAAACGCTAAAACCTACACGCTTTTTTTTTTTCCTTTGAATATTTAATTTTAAAGAGAATAAAGATTTGGCCATTAACTGTTTGGAAACAAGATGATGTTGTCATCTCACTGTTTTATTTTTGACCAGAACCGTTATTTAACGCAACAGCGTCATCATCAGTGGTACATCCCACCCACACAGCGTAGCGGTTAAAGGACAACTGGCGAATATAACATTTTTGTTCCTATAAGAGTTTAGGTTAGGTTAGAGGTTTTATGACGCATGCCCGGGCTTTAACTACGAGGTCATATCGCCTACTAGCAGAGCGCTCTTTCGTCACTCTGGTGGACATGAGCCCGACTCTACTGTGGAAGTCCTAAATTTTGCCTACCCTAAATTTTTATTCACCTAGGATAGGGGTTTTTAACAAGTACCTACCTGACATCGTACAGGCTCGGGACCATCGCTTAACGACCCATCCGAAGGACGGCGTGCTTAAGTTTATTTTACCTCCCATATAAAATAAACTAAGGGCCTCAATCGGGTTTCGAACCCACGTTCTTGAGCTCAGAAGGCAAGCACGCATACCACTGAGCTACCTGGTGCCCTCTGTTTCTATAAGATATCTCTCCCTAATCTATCTCAAAAAGATAAAAGTACCCAAGTATCAGCTTCTTATAAACATTCATAGAAAATTAGTCGGTGAATCACCGACTATGTACTTCCCCATCTCGAATTACTCTATTAATTTTTTGCTCTCCCTCTAAAACCAAACTAAAAAATCAATTAAATAAATAAAAACGAAGAACTTAACTCAAAAACACAAAATAAAAAAATAGCTAGTGAAAAAATGTAGAAATCCTTACATTGTCGATTTCAAGCTTGTTCATTGAAGCTTTGAATTCTGCTTGAGTCACATATAAATGCTGTGGATGCATTCTTAGAACTCTTTTGTTGTTGGTCTTTATGACTTCCTAAGAACACGGGAAATATCAAATTACAATTTTTCATGCTTTCACTTCTTTTTTAAACTGACTTCTTTTATAATTTTTTAACTGTCTGAAATGAATAATAAAATCAACTATTATTATTATACAAAAAGTAATTTCTGAGCAGAATGTTAATTATAATAGTTTGTCTTGCCAAGATGACTGAAAATAATAGTCCTTTAATCAGAACATACATTTCTCTTGTATACAAACATGATGGAGTCATTCTGTCTGTGACCCAAATCATTGCTCTTTCACAATTCAATACGAAGTATAGAAAATGTTGTGTAATCGGTCAAAAATTAGATGCCGAATTTTTAACAGAATTTCATGTATTTCGACCTCCTGATTCAAAAATGAAAAAAAAAAAATTTTTCCAGAGGTGTCTTTTTTTTGACAATATTTCGGGACACTTTCATGTCCCTTATTCTTGTCACTATGAACCTGAAGAAGGGTCATGAAAGTGTCCCGAAATATTGTCAAAGAAAAAAAAAAAAAAAAACTGCTAAAAATGCCGGAAAAATCAACATATTAACATTCCAGAGAAGTTTAAGAAACACAAAAAAAAAGTTGTCAGTGAATCACCAGCACTATGCTTCCCAAACAAGATTTAAATGTTTGCCCCTTCTCCAAAACCTGTTGACCATTTGCGCTAATATTCAACAGTTGACTTACATAAGGGCTCCTAAATCCTCGTACTAAATTTTGTGTCGATAAATTCATTACATCTGCATTTATTAAGATTTTGAATTGAGCCCCTACCCCGAACCCTTTAGCCGAGGAATTTTGAATGTTACGTTCTCATTTGGTTTTGACTTTAAATATGAAATACGAGTATATTGTCGATACATTCATTACATCGGCAGTTATTGCGGTTTTTGAGTTAAGCCCCCCACTGAACCCCTTTTCCATTCTGGCGATTCCACTTAAAATTGATATTTGTTGTCCTTCTGAGGTTTCGAATTCATATATTAAATTTTGTCTCGATACATTTATTACAATGAGAGTTATTGAAGTTTTTGAGTTAAGCCTCCCCCCTAATCCTCCCCTTTTCTTTGGTCGATTTGGCTGAAAAACAATAGGTGTCATCGTTAGAAGGTTCTGGATTCCATTTAAAGTTTCGTGTGGATATATTCTAGTGGTCGGAAAACATGAAATTCCGTTGAAAACTCAACAACGAATTTTTGACCCATAACTTCCCTTGGCCAATTTTGGGGTGACTGATAAAATCATTCTCCCTCCCCCTCTATTAACAGTGGCTACGCCATATAGTTGAATGATCATAGTTAGCTTTGCCGAGTTGGACATCATAGCAAAGAGATGAGTCACAGGTTTGGTATGTACTGCACTTGAGTCCACATACCAGAATTGGAGATAATGTGACCCCATCACTCATAACCATGGATCACAAAACTCTAATAATTATAATTGGCGTTGTAATGATTGCATTCTCATGAAATTTCATATGTGAAAAATTCAAAATCTCATAAAGACGATACATATTAATTATTCACGGAATCGGCCCAAGGAAAGGGCCATCAGAGGAGGGCTCAACTCAAAAACCCCAATAACTTGCGATGTAATGAATATATCGTTGCAAAATTTAGTATGAGGATTCAGAAACCGCCATGTAAGTCAAATTTTGATTTTAAAATGTCAGAATACACTCCGATCTGTGTCGATATGGAGGAAAATAGCCGAGGAAGAAATATAGATTTCCTTGTGGCACTGATGTTTCATATTTTCTGAAAACAACATTGATACAGCTATATCGGTAAATAGGCTTCAACCAGATACCCTGGTAGATTTTAGCGATTACAAAGCTAATTAATTTGATAATTTTTTTAAATATTTTTTATTGACGAGACACTCACTAACAACGTGTATGTACCGATTGTCTCTTTTATAACATATATATTTTTTTAATTACTTGAAAATAAATGGTATCGATTTAATTAATTAATTAAAAATTAAAAACAATAAATCAAATAAATAAGACATGTGGGGGGCGCCACACCACTCCCCCTCCAGCGTCAGCGATGGTCGGCCTGGTAGAGATAGGCCGGTTTTATCCTATCGATGGCCACCGTCACCACTTTCCCCGCTCGGCTGATGGTGTTCCTCCGGCGATGTAGCACCTCGAAGGGACCGTCGCGACGCGTCGTAAGGGGCCTGGAGCGCTGCTTTCACGGCATCGTGTCGGACGAATACGTGCGAGGAGTTTTGCAGATCCTTCGGAATGTAGGTCTGACGAAGACCACAGTGGTGGCTGGCCAGTGCTGATCAATTATCCGTTAAAAACTCCGCATCGAATTTTTGACTAAAAAATTATTTATAAAATGTGTCTTTCAGTTTTCTCTACAACTTTTATTTGAAAAATGTTTTTATTAGGATATAAATATAAGCGGCATCTTTTAAAATGTATTTAAGCCCGGAATTGAAGTGGTCTTTTTTTTCGTCCGATTTAGTCCAATATTTTATCAAATGTTTTCGCATGAGATTTTCGCACGATTACAATAGATCGTTATATAAGTATAAAAGTCAACTCTGTCTATATGTGTTTGTTACTGGAACTGTCTATATGTGTTTGTTACTGGACACTGTCTATATGTGTTTGTTACTGGACACTAACTCCCGATATGATTTTTATAAGGGAATCCAGAATTCTATTTTCAAGAATCTGATTGAGCGGCGTCCGAATTCAGATAGCTGCTCCATTCCTTGATGGGACGAGGTCTCACCAATTGCAGTCAGTGATGCATTCTGATAGTTTCCTTTCAACAGTATACATATGTAATGGGTCATGAATGCAATGAGTAAGAACTGGATCTAGACTGTCGTAATGCTGTGTCAATTTCAACATCTGTCTGGTTGTGTTGCCTTGGAGTGTCGTTCCATAGGTTTTTTAATGTGAAAAAAAAAAAAAAAATTCTCGGAGAATCACTGGCAATGTACTTCTCCAGAAGGAATTAATCAATTAAATTTTCGCTCCTCTTCCAAACCCAGTCAACTGATTGCGCTAATATTCAATAGTTGACTTAAATAGGGGCTCCTAAATCCTCATACTAAATAGCAGTTATTAGGTTTTTGAATTGTGCCCCAGCCTGATCCGATTTCGTTGAAAATTAATGTGTCGTCCTTATGAGGTTTTGAATGCACATAAGAAACTTTGTGTTGATACATTCATTATATATTAGAGTTTTTATGTTTTCTCCCCCCTAATTCTCTCTTCCCTTTGGTTGATTTGTCAAAAACAATAGGTGTTGTCGTTAGAGGGTTCTGGATTGACATATTAAATTTCGTGTCGATAAATACATTCTATCAGGAGTTAACATGTTCACAGACACACACAGGCAGAATTTCTTTTTCATTTTATGGAATCTGGAGGACAGAAAACATGAAATTCCGTTGAAAACTCCACATCGAATTTTTGTCCGATTATATAACTTCCACTATATAGCTGGGGAAGTTAAAAAAAAAAAAAAATGAATTAAACATTTTACACAGACATAAACATTAAAATCGGCCGTCCCCTAATGGCTGGGAGAAGAAGGGGTGGGGGTGGAAGAATGCCCCTCAATTTGCATTTTGTGCCTATGGGCCGCCTCTCAATCTGGCGTTTGGCCGCCCCCCCATTAGGCGCGGCCTTGCCTATAGGCGACACAGCGATAACTAATAGCACACTTAGCGAAACGAAACTCAAGAATTGACCTTAAGTTGAACTCTTAAGTTTTCTACGACTATAATACCACGACCATTCCTAAAATATAAAGTTCTTATCTCTTTTTAACTCCCGGCGCAAAAAGAGGGGTGTTATATGTTTGAAGCCTTTGTCTGTGTGTCTGTCTGTCTGTGGCATCGTAGCTCCAAGACGACTGAACAGATTTCAAAGTGTTTTTTTTTGTTTCAAAACTGGTATTTGTGAGATGGTTCTTAGCCATGTTTGATGGAAATCGGGTATGCCATCTCCAAGATCTTCAGGTTTCATCAGAGCCTGTGTAGCTATCTCGGCCTCAATTACACCTAGAGACTTAGAGTTTGAGCTCAAATGTTTATAAGGCCAAGAAGCCCCTCCTCCCCAAGCCTCCCCCTAACCCTTCAACCCCCCCTCCCCCCCCCCCCAAAAAAAAAAACTCTCCACCAAGGAAATTTTTTTTATTGTGTCGGGGTTTTTAAAATTTTTAATTTTATGTTTAATTATTACTTCCCCAGCTGTTAGGTACTCGTTAACGACCCCTATACTAACTGAATATAAATTTAGGGTAGGCAAAACTTAGGACTCCCATAATATTATGTAATATATGTATATATATATATATATCTATAGTATAATATAATATATCGTTGTAATTATTTTCTCATTGTATACATAGTTATTATTTTGTACATATTCTTCATGACTTCACGGAGACATTTTTATTATTATTATTTTTAATTTTTTTTCATTATTTATTTTATTTTATTTATTTTTCTCTTGTATTTAGGTATCATTGTACATAAATTATTCCATTACCTATTGTCAACGAATTTACTTATGGTACTTACCAATTGTAAATGCATAATGAAATATTTCAATTTAAAAAAATACCAGACAGTGGTTTGTTGAAAGAGCGAAATTTTACTTGATTACTTGGCTCTGGGGATGTACATTGCCTTATGAACAACTCTGTAGTTGTCCTTAAAAAGACGATATTATTATATAATCAGCATCATTTTCCCCAAACTGCAGTACATACAATTATTTTATTTTCCCATCAACTTGTTCGCCCTGAACGTCATAGAGCCCAACATATGTTGTGTTTTTTGTAGTCCCCCATGTTGGGATCCAACAGATGCCCTGTTTCAGTCCTGATCCACACTGCTGCTGTGAATGTTACGGTGGTTTCTCTGTTGGAGCGCTCCCGTTTGAAGTGGGTTGGTAATTTGAAGGTGAGGCCTGATAATGCTATCTGATTTATATCGTCATTTAACATTTAACAACCTCATCTGATATCACATATCATATTACCCTCTCAGTTTTACCACATTCTTCTTGTGACTAAGTGTTTTTCTAGAGACATTTAAGGTATGTTGTATTTATTAATTTTTTTATAGTTTCGACTATAAATAAAAATAAAGAACTTAAACTTTTACATTGTATAATTACACATAAATATATTTAGTTATTATGACTCCTGCTCGGGCTTAAATTACGAGGTCATATCGCCTACTACCAGAGCGCTCTTTCGTCACTCTGGTGGACATGAGCCCGACTTTACTGAGGGAGTCCTAAATTTTGCCCCTAAATTTTTATTCACTTAGGGTAGGGGTCACTAACGAGTACCTGATATCGGGACCATCGCTTAACGTCTCATTCGAAGGACGACATGCTCAAGGTTTTTTTCACTTTCCAACAAAAAACCGTTTTAAACCCGCGATCTAACGGTGCCCTCCAGATAAATATATTTATATACAGGTTTCGGCTTATGCCATTGTCAGCAAAAACGTTCAGTGTCCACTTTTGACGTGAAAACGTCTATTCGCTCGTTAAGCACAGTGATAGCCGGTCAAACTTTCTTGTGTTACAAAATACCGTCAGATTTCAATCGCTAATAACTACGAGACTAATAATGCGATAACAACGGTTGAGGTCACAATGGATAGAGCATGTCTGTACGTGTTTGTTGTGCAGTGTTTGTTTTGCCTATGCCGTTATCGGGCTAGTGTGGGCGCTGGCGGATGATTGTTGCGAATTAGCGTTGTGTAAAATTATAAATTAGTGTAGCTTGATAACGCGTTTAGATAGGACGTTGATTCGGGTGTCATTGTAAAGAGCATGAGGAGCACTACTAGGACTCAAAGTGAAACAATAAAAATATTCGCAGATATTTTATATAAAAATCTGTATTAAATTGAAAATTGCAAAAAAATTAAAGATGTCGTCTCATATGAATCGTAAATATGCGCGGAATTATAGAAAACGCAAATCAGCGGAAAGCTCGCATCAAAAGGAATTTAAAAAACCTAAAAAGTCTAGTGCCGAGAAAATGCAAGAGCTATGGCAGCATCGAAAAGAAAATGAAAAATGATTTTATCCTGACGTTTCCACGGAAAATCTACGGCGTGGACCTTGACTGAGCCCTAATTTTTTTTTTAGCATTTTTGGAATTTGGATGAAATTTCGTTGAAAACTCCGTTTAACACGATAATTCGATAATAATGTATAGATTTATGGGGGAGGAGGAAGGGGGAGAGGTTAGCACAAAACATCCAAGTTCCGGCCAAATCGACCAAAGGGAATCAGAGGTGGAGGGCTTAATTTCACAAACCCTAATAACCGCCGATGTAATGAATGTATCGACACAAAGTTTAGTGTGATGAAGAAGCCCCTATGTAAGTCAACTACTGATCATAGACTTTTAGACACAACGATCGATTGGTTTTGGAGGGAGAGCAAAAACTACTGCTGGGGAAGTACTTTGTCGGTGATTCACCGACGATTTTGTCTCAGTTACAGTAAATCAGCCATTTTTCTTCCTGTCGTTAATTTATCAACGCATGGGTTTAGGTAACTCTTCCTCAGAGTGACAATGCCATCCATTCTATTTTGAGGGGCTTCTAGCCTCCAGAATAAACTGCTTTTGGGGACCCCGACCATCATCACTCACTGCCGGGATTGTGAAAGGGATTTTCCCAGGTGTCACCTTCACAGTTCTTAATCTTAAAATAAGTCTTTGATAGAGGAGAGCACCCACTACGCAATTTTCATAGCGTGCTTGCCTACTTATGTAGCTTAATCTCGCGGGTTCGAAATTTTTTAACTCCTATATATCCACTCAAAATTTTATATGCGTATCCAAAACACAGGAGGGGGGCTCGATTCAAAACCTTAGTAATTGTCGATGTAATGAATGTATCGACACAAACTTTAGTATTGACTTTTAGCCCAAAGGATTGATTGCCTTTGGAGGCCAGTGAATCACCGACTTTTTTAGTTTAATATATGTATTTTTCTAAATAGTTATGACTTTCGAGAATAATTCAGTACATACACCTCGACTTCCTTAAACCAAATTCTTGAAAACTCCAGTATCGATTTTTTTGTGACGTACGAGGTCATGTTTTATCACCATCGTGATGTGAATATGTATAGTGATACTCCAAACAAGTATGGCAGACTTTAGTCGTAGTGTATTTCAAAAATTCAAATATCCCTTGGAAGTGAAATGTCATCAGGGTTATCTTCCCCAGCTGTACAAAGTATAGGGGAAGTTATGTAATCAGACAAAAATTCGATGCGGTTTTTCATCGAAATTTCCTGCTTTCCTACCTCTAGATTCCAGAAAAAAATAAAAAAATAAAAGTTCTGTCTGTGCGTTTCTTTGAACACGATAACTCCCGATAGAATGAATTTATCGACATGAAAGTTTATAAGTGAATTCAGAACCCTCTAACGATTTTAAACCAAAAGGACTAAAGGGAAAGAATGAAATGTGACCCATAAAAACAACACCTATCAATTTTCAGCTAAATCGGCCAAAGGAAAGAGGCTTATTCCAAAAACTCTAATAACTGGCGTTGTATTGAATATATCGACACAAATTTTAGTATGAGGATTTAGGAGCCTCTACGTAAGTAAATCAATTATTTTTAGCACAAACGGTCGACTGGTTTTGGACGGGGAGCGAAAAGTTAATATATTAATCCATTCTGGGGAAGAACATTGCCATTGATTCAATGAGGACCTTTTTTTTTTTATATTAAAAAGCCTTTCTAAACAGTAATGCATCGAAAGGAGGGAGAAATTGATTTGAGATCCAGGAGGGGGATCCGTTAAGCCTAGTCCACACTAGTAGACATGTTGCGCGATTTTACAATGTTATGTGTAAACGAGAAATTTCTGTGAAAACCCAACATCGAATTTCATTCCGATTGGGGTAGTAAAATATTTACCTATCATTGCGATTAAATAAATTTCTATAAACCTGTTTCCTGCTCATCATCCAATCCTGATTACACAATTGTTGCTAGTCTGCCACCAGATTGACTAAACTGTAGATATATTTTACGGATGACAAACTACAATATTTCGTGATCACGTTTTTCCGTTGCCTATTTATATTATTGGGAAATTTTCAGTATCTTCAGCTCGACTTTGTCTCATTGCTCAACCCACAAAAAGACATCGCTTAGTTTGGTATCTTCAGTGAAATCATATCACCACGATTTTATGGCAATAGTTCGAGTATATATCCCCACGACTATCATGACACAAAAAAAAATTCCGAATGAGTGTTTGCGATCGATTTCTATGTAGTAAAAAAAAACTATCAATATTTGACCTGCACACAGAAGCTTCTAAATACTAAATTTTATGTCAATATATTCATTAGATCGGCAGTTTTAGGGTTTTTGAATTGAGCCCCCTCTGATCCCTTCCTCTGAGAATTAATAAGTGTTGTTCTTATGGGGTTTTGAATTTACATATAAAATTTTGTATCAATACATACAACGACTGCACGGTGTGGATTCCTAGAGACAAAAGAAGAGGAAAAGGAAGACCAGGGCTGCGGTGGAGGGACGAGATAGTGGAGAGAATAGGGGATGGAAGGTGCACAGTGGCCAGGAACAGAGAAACATGGAACAAATGTGTTACAGTATTATTTAAGAAATAACATTCATTTTTATTTTATCTTTATTCAAGAAGTAAAAGTTTAACTTAAGAAATAATTTAATTAAGGAACAATCGTTAAAATTCAATATCAACTAGTTGTCATTTTCCTTTTTTCCATTTTTTTTTCATTAATTTTAAAATCCTTTTCTGATTTTCTTCTGCTGAAAGAGCAGTAGACTCAAAACCTCCAAAAGGAGAGGAGAGGCTTTTGTTCTAAAAGAATGTCAATAAAGCTGGTTAATTCAAGGCTCACTATTCCTTTTGAATAGGGAAATCCTCAAATAAATTTAATTTTGCTGGAGCTTACTAACTATTGGACAAGCACATGATAGGGAAACGGAAAACAAAAATATAGGGGACCAAAATAATAATAATACGGCAATAAATAAAAATTAAAGTAGGTCCGGTCCACTCACGGGCAAATATAGCATGGGACTATCAGACTCAGAGAGGAATTATGTAGGTCCGGTCCACTCACGGGCAAATATAGCATGGGACTATCAGACTCAGAGAGGAATTATGTAGGTCCGGTCCACTCACGGGCAAATATAGCATGGGACTATCAGACTCAGAGAGGAATTATGTAGGTCCGGTCCACTCACGGGCAAATATAGCATGGGACTATCAGACTCAGAGAGGAATTATGTAGGTCCGGTCCACTCACGGGCAAATATAGCATGGGACTATCAGACTCAGAGAGGAATTATGTAGGTCCGGTCCACTCACGGGCAAATATAGCATGGGACTATCAGACTCAGAGAGGAATTATGTAGGTCCGGTCCACTCACGGGCAAATATAGCATGGGACTATCAGACTCAGAGAGGAATTATGTAGGTCCGGTCCACTCACGGGCAAATATAGCATGGGACTATCAGACTCAGAGAGGAATTATGTAGGTCCGGTCCACTCACGGGCAAATATAGCATGGGACTATCAGACTCAGAGAGGAATTATGTAGGTCCGGTCCACTCACGGGCAAATATAGCATGGGACTATCAGACTCAGAGAGGAATTATGTAGGTCCGGTCCACTCACGGGCAAATATAGCATGGGACTATCAGACTCAGAGAGGAATTATGTAGGTCCGGTCCACTCACGGGCAAATATAGCATGGGACTATCAGACTCAGAGAGGAATTATGTAGGTCCGGTCCACTCACGGGCAAATATAGCATGGGACTATCAGACTCAGAGAGGAATTATGTAGGTCCGGTCCACTCACGGGCAAATATAGCATGGGACTATCAGACTCAGAGAGGAATTATGTAGGTCCGGTCCACTCACGGGCAAATATAGCATGGGACTATCAGACTCAGAGAGGAATTAGCTGTGTGTTTACATTATGAACGTTGTTGACTAAACAAAAGCTATTTTATTTTTTTTACATACAACGTCAGTTGTTAGCATTTTTGTATTAAGCTTCCCACATAATCCTCCTTTGCTCGATTTAGCTGAAAATCATTAGGTGTCGTCCTTATTGGCATCTGTACACATTTATAAAATGTCGTGTATATACTCGTACATTCATCTATCGGGAGTTATCGTGTTTGTACACAAACAGACAGTTTTATATCATTTTTGGAATCAGGATGTTGGAAAAACTCAAACTCCGGTGAAAACTCAACTTCGAATTTCTGACCGAGTACATAACTTCCCCTATACTTTGTACAGCTGGGAAGTAAAATCAGCTTCTGTGTGCATTTCTATTGTCCCTTCATGTAATACACAAAATAAGGTTACTAATGAGTCATTGGGCGAAATCTACTTCATATCAATAATGCGATTACGAATAATCATTTAATGAAGCCTAGTCATGGAGTAATTCTAAAAACTGATATATTTTTTACTGTTCAATATAAGTTGATGACAGTTCCATGTTGTTAGTAGGTTCGTATTGTTATTAGGCTTCATAATATGTTTATATATTGATACATTGGCGATATATTTTTAAAATATTTTATTCATATTTACATGGACGGTGAACCAGCCGAAGTATTGTTTATTTATATCGATAGTCCCGGGCTCCTGCCCATTTCCAAAAAAATATTTACAATTTTAAGAATTATTATTTAAATTTTTGATTTTGAAATTCATATCGAAATATTTGTTGAATGTTTTTGAAAATTTAGTTGGGGTCTGGATAGGAAACCTAATTGATTTTACCCAGACAGCAGACTGATCAGTGATCACAAAGGCAGTCAGTCGCCACTCGCCAGTTTAACTCTGAATTCTGATTCTGAAGCTTGGGTCTGAAGCACTGAAGCTGAAGATTATTGTCGAAATTTTTTAATAAGTAGTAGTAAGCAAGACAAGTAACTTGGTTTCCCATTTGAAACAAAAGCATGAAAAGGTTTTTAAAAGCTTGATGACAGAAAAGGCAAAAAAAAAAGAAACAGCAGATCCAACAAGACCATCGACGTCAACTACCGATATATCGTTAACTACCTATACATCGATATATTGTGGCCGATATTTCGGCCGCTACAATTTATTTGTAGAGATATATCAGTTGTTCGATGTATCTATACATTTTGAAATATTGCCATCCCTACCCATCACCCCATCGAAAAGTAAAGAAAAGGAGAATAAAAATGACATAAAACATGGCTTAGTGGGCAATAGTGCAAAAATTAGAGTTTGGGTGGACAGGGGCGGCCTGTGCGGCCTCGCCGCGACAGTGGAGGGTGCGTGGTGAAGTGAAGTCACCTCCCTTCATGACAGTCCCACCTCCCTTCATGCCCACAAAAAGGCGGACCCCAATGAAGTCTTAACCACCCCTAACTATGGGCTAAAATGGCGGATCCTTCGAGATGGCGTCCTCTAAGACAAAGAGAAGGAGGTTAGTTATTGTGATCCAGGTTTTACCTACGTCATTTCGCCTACTACTAGAGCGCTCTTTTATCGCTCTGGCGGATATGAACCCAACTTCTAAGTTTTGCCTACCCAGGTTTAGTTGAGTACAAGCTCGGGACCATCGCTTAACGTCCCATGCTCAACGGGTTTCGAACCCGAGATGTTGAGCGCCCTCCTATCATCACACAGTCCGCATAATCCTTTCCTAAGTCCTCTTTTACTATTCAGTCTTGATCGTCTGTGTTTTAACTCCCCACTCAAAGTTTTCTAACCCCCTATTCAAAAATCACTACAACGATGTGTCCCAATTTAAATAATAATAATAAATATGACTCATTTCGTAATTTTTGCGGGGCTATATCTGCTGCCCCAGAAGAAATGCCACAAGGTCATACAGATTGGAAATTATACAAACAGGTTAAAATTTTGTTATGAAGTTTGGTTTGGAAAATAGCCTCTTTTAGACAAGAGAATAGACAGTAGGGGGAAAGAAAGACATGGTTTAACTCGGTAGAAGGGGCCATGGTAGATAGATCAAGGTGAGGACACGAAGAGTATGGCCTTAGCCCCGGTGAAAGTGGACTATGGGAAACTCATCCACAACTCTTAGTACCTACCTATCAACTCAATATGTAGTAAAGAACAATCCAATAGAAACTTCCAGCCAAGTGGGCGCCAGGACCATTCCAACTCTACTACTTTTAAATTATCTAATTCTTCTATTAAAATTCTAATTACATTTGTATATTGAAAATATTGGAAAATTATGACAACTGTTACAGAAAAAAGGGATTTCTTTTTCATGATTTTTGTTTCAAATGGGAAACCAACTTGTGTTGCCAGAGGTTATTAAAAAATTTCCACAAATACCTTCAGCTTCAGTGCTTCAGACCCAAGCTTCAGAATCAGAATTCTGAGTTAAACTGGCGAGTGGCGACTGACTGCCTTTGTGATCACTGATCAGTCTGCTGTCTTGATAAAATCAATTAGGTTTCCTATCCAGACCCCGTCTAAATTTTCAAAAAAATTCGACAAATATTTCGATATGAATTTCAAAATCAAAAATTTAAATTATTATTCTTAAAATTGTAAATATTTTTTTGAATATGGGCAGAAGCCCGGGACTATCTATATAAATTAACAATACTCCGACTGGTCCACCGTCCTTGTAAATATAAATAAAATATATTTCGGTTCGAAACCCGACCGAGGCCCTATTTGGGAGGTAAAATAAACTTAAGCACGCCGTCCTTCGGATGGGACGTTAAGCGATGGTCCCGAGCCTGTACGATGTCAGGTACTCGTTAAAGACCCCTGCCTTAGGTGAATAAAAATTTAGTATAGGCAAAATTGAGGACTCCCGAGTAGAGTCGGGCTCATGTCCACCAGAGTGACGAAAGAGCGCTCTGGTAGTAGGCCTCGTAGTTAAAGTCATAAAACCTGGTAGTCTATGACCTCGTAGTTATCATAAAATCTAACCTAAATAAAATATTTTAAAAATATATCGATATATATGGCCTGATGTATCGAGTATAAGAATATAAATATTTTACTCAAATACATCGATATACCGCCACTGGCTTTGCAAGTTAGAATTGGTGATTCAATGTAAAATGAGTCATCAATACTCATTTTGTAATACAGTGGCAGTTCTTAAAAATATTGTCAGAAACTGGTAGCAGTCTAAGCTGAATGGTAGTGGTAGGAGGAGATATCTATGAAGGAAGAGAAGTAGCTATCTTAATTTCTGCTATCAGGAAAGGGCCTAAGATTAGCAGCCTACAGGAACCGGAACAAGCTTCTTAATCTTCTTAGTTCAGTCTAATTGGGATTAGTTGTGATAACGAGAACGGAAATGGAAAACTGTAGACTGTTTTGAAGTATTGTAAATCAATTGAATCCTATTTATGGTACCATCCAAGGCGGTAAAACGAAACGATTGCATGACGTCTTTTCCGTTAGTAATAAAAACCGATGCAATGTTTTTTTTTTTTTCTACAATTTAATACGCAATTTTCAACAACAATAAAAAAATGATGTGGCCATTAGACTTTCTTATACCAATCACCTTTCAGACCACTCTCCCTCTCCTCCCCGCTCAGATTTCATATGTATTATTCTATCATAGGTATTATCATAGAGGTAGTACTGGGTATAGGTTAGGTTTTATGACTCATGCCCGGGCTTTAACAACGAGGTCATATCGCCTACTAACAGATCGCACTTTCGTCATTCTGGTGGACATGAGCCCGACTACTGAGGGAGTCCTAAATTTTGCCTACCCTAAATGTTTCCCTTTAAATAAATTTGTTTCTTGCCCTTTTCTTAGGACTCTCTAGGACTTTCGGTAAGTATATCGTAAACCGAGCTGCCTTTGAAAAAAACGTATTTCATAATTTATTTATTTATTTTAATTTCATAAAAAATGTGTATCTCAGTTTTCTCTATAACTTTTGTTTATTTTTTTTTTATTATTATTTTTTTTTTGACCTATGTGCGGTGCATTTTAGCCATGTCAATGTGTTATCTAGTTTTTTACAACAACATCCATGGCCCCAGGAGGGAGTTCTACCTACCAAATAAAACTTACCATGAGACCATGCGACCAAAGCCCTACGCTCTAACCCGCACGGCCACCATGACTCTGATTCTAAATTTTTGTTGTTTTATATTCAAATATGGTTTGTTATAAAAAATTCACTTTTTATTAAATATCATTGAAAAAAAAAAAAAAAAAATTTTATCTGTATAAATTCATTATAATTGTTTAAACAATATAAATACTTGAGTCTGCCTGTCAGAATGTTTCTGACTTCAAATGATGTATTATAAGAAAAAGTTTTAAAAAAATCATCTTAATCCGACCTGTTCCTGAGAATTGTGAAGCCAAATCTTAAGACTTGGTTGAGGTAACTGCACTTTCAAAATGTTGCATTTATTATTAATGAATTATTTATTTCAAAACTAGTTTTGACGTCTTTCTGCCTGTCTTAAAATGGCAGACAAGAAGTTATCCAAATACAAAAGATGGTATAATGGAGATACGTACGATAGTTAGGTAAGGTTCGACCTTTTGGAGTAGGTCCGAACTGTACGCTCCAATCCATTCTTCATGCTCTCCCCTGAGCCAACCTCCAGTCTTGCTTCATTTATTTCACCTCACCTCACCGACCTCCTATCTCAAAATTGTCCTATTTACCTCAAAAACATAACACAACTAATATATCATTTACCCCATTATGTCGAGACCAAAAGGAAGGGTTATGATTTTGGCAGTTTCCCTCCTAATTCCTAAACCACTTGACCGATTTTAATAAATTTGGTGTCATTCGATTATGTATAGGTTATAACAAACATTTTAAATTCCAAAATGGCAGCCGACTACGCCATCTCTTGCTTTTTACTTCCCCAGCTGTACGAAGTATAAGGGAAGTTATATAATCGGCCAAAAATTTGATGCGGAGTTTTCAATGAAATTCCATTCATATTTTCTGTTTGTATGTGTGTGTGTCTGTTATCACGATAACTCCCGATAAATATAATTTATCGACAAGAGGGCGCCAGTAGCTCAGTGGTATGCGTGCTTGTCTTCTGAGCTCAAGATCGTGGGTTCGAAACCCGACCGAGGCTCTTAGTTTATTTTATCTGGGAGTTTAAAGCCCGGGCATGAGTCATAAAACCAAACCAAACCTAATTTATCGACACTAGATTTGATATGTGTATCTAGAACCCTCTAAGGATGACACCCGTTGGTTTTGAGATAAATCTGCCAAAGTGAAAGGGGGGATTAGGGGTGAGGTTTAATACAAAAACTCTAATAACTACTGTTGTAATGAAATTATTTACACGAAATATCATTTGTGAATTCAATGCCATCCTAAGGACATCACCTATTAATTTTCAGCAGAATCAGTCGAAGTGGACGGGGGATCAGAGGGGGACTCAACTCAAAAATCTCGTTTTTATATTT
The DNA here is from genome assembly GCA_963662175.1 of Aradus depressus. NCBI lineage: Eukaryota > Metazoa > Arthropoda > Insecta > Hemiptera > Aradidae > Aradus > Aradus depressus. Next base: position 27,045,224 of record OY759215.1, read on the forward strand.
CAACTTATTATTTTATTTTTTTTATTCTTTTTTTTTTTTAAGTCATCGGTACCATAGAAGAAGCCTGCTTGTTTTCTGAGCTCAAGATCGCGGGTTCGAAACCCAGCCAAGGTCCTTAGGTTTTTTTATCTGGAGGTGGGACTGTCATGAAGGGAGGTGACTTCACTTCACCACGCACCCTCCACTGTCGCGGCCAGGCCGCACAGGCCGCCCCTCTCCACCCGAACTCTAATTTTTGCACTATTGCCCACTAAGCCATGTTTTATGCCATTTTTATTCACCTTTTCTTTACTTTTCGATGGGGTGATGGGTAGGGATGGCAATATTTCAGAATGTATAGATACATCGAACAACTGATATATCTCTACAAATAAATTGTAGCGGCCGAAATATCGGCCAGAATATATCGATGTATAGGTAGTTAACGATATATCGTAGTTGGTCTTGTTGGTTCTGCTGTTTCTTTTTTTTTTTTGCCTTTCCTGTCATCAAGCTTTTAAAAATCTTTTCATGCTTTTGTTTCAAATGGGAAACCAAGTTACTTGTCTGAGAGATGGAAAAACTTTGAGTATGCCTCCTTTGGACGTTAAACGCTCGTTAAGCGATAGTCCCAAGCCTGTACGATGTCAGGTACTCGTTAAAGATGTGTGACTAGAACCCTATATGGATGACACTTATTAATTTTCAACGGAAATGGCAGAAAGGAAGGTGGATCAGAGGGTGGCGGCATAACTTAAAAACCCTAATAACTGTCGATGTAATGAAATTATCGACATGAAATTTCATATTTTAAGTCAAAACACAATGAGTACATAACTTGTCAAATTTCAGCGATACCGACCGAAAGGAAGGTTTGGTTCAATTCAAAAACTCTAATAACTACCGATCTAGTGAATTATTCGACACAATATTTAGTACGAAGATTTAGGAGCCCTTATGTAAGTCAACTGTAATTATTAGCGCAAATGGTCTACTGGTTTTAGAGGGGGAGCGAAAAGTTAATTGAATAATTCGTTCTGGGGAAGTTCGATGCTGGTGCTTCACCGACAATTTTTTTTTTACACCACGGAACTTCGACCTCATTTAAATTGAAAAGATACTGTCGACTCTATCAATCATTATAAATCATCCAGTTCCTAAAAAGTCTGGAATTAAAGTGTTGACCATGTATACAAAACTAACAGAAGCTTGTGGTTTAACAGTGAAGTAGATGTGAAAGGTAGCAGTTACTGAGTAGAAGTGAGTGAGGGAGGCACAGTAATCCAAGGTATTAGCTACGTCGAGTGGTCACCTGGGGAAAGTGGTGATTATAAAAGTTCAACTGAGCACCCAGTCATCCCTTAGAGGTTTACAGTCCTTCTTGTGTAACCTATGGAACTAACCACCTTCTTAATGACACTGGTGCATCTAAAGTGCATTGCGAAAGAACACGAACATAGATAAACCTATAGAAAATACAATTTATAACCTTTTCTTAGCATGTCAGTATACTTTGGTGCAGCCAGTGACTATTGAAATAAAGTTAGACTTTCTTTTGCAAGTAAAAAAAAGGTGAAAGGTGAATCACTAGCTATGTACTACTTCCCCAGCCCGAATTATTCAATTACATACCCCTTTTCCCCTTGTCGGAAAATTAATAGGTGCCATCTTTATGAAGTTTTGAATTCACATATAAAATTTCATGTAGATACATTCTATCGGGAGATATAGTATTCTGGAACGCACTCACAGATATTTTTTTTTAAATTTTTGGAATCAGGAGATAGGTAAACATGAATTTCTGATCTACTTTTTTTTTTTTTTTTTCGAGGCACTATATTACCGCGGCCAGAATGGGCCTATTGTGTGCCCCATTCTACTATGAAAGTCCTAAATTTTGCCTACCCTAAATTTTTATTTCTTCTAGGGAAGAGGTTTTTAACGAGTACCTGCATCGTACAGGCTCGGGACTATCGCTTAAGGCCAGCGTGCTTCAGTTTACTTTACCTCCCAGATAATACAAACTAAGGGACTCGGTCGGGCTTCGAACCCGCTATCTTTGGCTCAGTAGGCAAGCACGCATACCACTAAGCTACCGGCGCCCTCTTTGTGAAAATTGTGAAATGCAATAGTAAGTTCGAATATTAATTTTACTAAATAGTAATTGTCCCGAGCGAATCTAGATGAAATGACCAAAAATAATGCTGATGACACATGGTCTTTTCGCAGGAAATGGCAAAGAACGAATGGTTTTTGCTTTAAAATAATAACTACTTTTCACTCGTCTCTTTCGTGTGTTTTTCACTTTAGTATGCAAATTTCTAAAAAGAACTAAATCAATATATAAAGAGAATGCCTTGAAAAGATATTTTCTATGTTGTTTGTTGTGTTGCCTTGAACAGTTTGTGTACGTTCACTAATCACATTTCATTTTAGTGGAACAGTTCGAATCTATCACGCAAACAAACGTGAGTGATTCTCAGAGTGACTCAATAACACATCTGTTCACTGTCACACTGCCACTACTAGCTGGGATACCCGGCGCTGCTAGGGAAATTCAATAATAATGAAGCTATCTCGAGCTTTATTAATAGAGAAAAACTTGACATTTGGTAATATTTATTTTATTTTTATAAAGTATACGGGAAGTTATGTAGTCGTTAAGTATATCGTGTTTTCACCGGAATTGCATGTTTTCCCATCCACTATTTCCAAAAATGAAAAATAAAAAAATCATCGGTTATGTACTTCCCCAGAACGAACGCTCCTAAATCCCCAAACTAAATATGTCGATACATTCATTACAACGGCAGTTATTAGAGTTTTTGAGCTAAGCGTCTCCCCTATCCCCTTCCCCTTTGTCCCATTTGGCTGATATATGGAGAATTTTAGATTGAATTTTTTTTTTTTCAACATATCAGCTGTGAATATTGTGTAAAGAATCGGACCCAGGGTATTTACTTGTGGAACGCCAGCGGTTTTTGGAGAGACGGTAGAAAGGATAAACCCCTAGCTCACACAAGCGGTACTTTCTGAAAGGTAGGATTTTAGGATTAGGAAGGATGTGAAGGGGACTGCTTTGAGCTTCCGCAGTAAGCCCGAGTCCAAACTCTGTCTAACGTTTGTTTTGACGTCGAGAAATGCCTCCGAGCTTATGTGTGACGTCTATAAAGCAGTGGCACTCATGTATGGGGTAGATATTTTTTTTTTTTAATTCCAAGAAATATAAATTTTACTGTGAATTTGTGAAATGAGTATTTGTGCAGTCACCGTTGGTGAATCACCAATATGATAGTAGTGAAACAGTATATGTCGAAAACTGCTAATTTATACTAAGGAAGTTCCTAAAAAATTCCTGTTACTAATTTGGAACAGGTATTTCACGCATGCGCATTTAACTGAGAATCTGAATCTTGCAAAACCAGTGACCAAGGAGTTGGAGAATAGAGGTGGAGTACTTGGCGCTTAACTCGGCGCCAATGCATTCCTCACAATCATTTACTTATTTATAATAATTGACTTGATTTATAAACAAAGTTGGTTGTTCGTTTATATTTTGTGTCTTACTTATTTATCTATAAATATGTCTCCACAAATGTGTGGACACAGGGAATTAATTGGTAAGTCTAAATTCGTAACTTTTCAGGGCAGCACTTTTTTACTTTTTCATTAATCGTGTAGATCCAGTTTTTGGAATAAAAAAAATTATGTTTGCATCATTGAGGGTATTATATTATGCTTAATAATGATGCAAACATAATTTTTTTATTCCAAAAACTGGATCTACACGATTAATGAAAAAGTAAAAAAGTGCTGCCCTGAAAAGTTACGAATTTATATTTATTTATATTATACCTTCTAAATCTATAGGAGTAAATGAAAATGAATATTGTTAATTCTTTCTTGGATTTTCCCTTAATTACCTAATCATTCCCAATCACTTCCTAATTATTGACCATACTATTTGAAATACTCGTGTATGATGCCTCTCTAATGTTGAGCAAGTTGATTTAACCGAAAACACCCTCTTCACTTGGAATAGTTGAATAAATGGTTAAATGCAGTTATCTCGTGAATGATTCCTCAAAGAAGTAGATTGAGTTGATTTAACCGAGATCATACACAATTTTACGAGATACCAAGAAACCCACCCACATCTTTATAATTCCGAAAGTATTAGAGTTCTGAGCTCTCAACTTCTTCCCAATGCGCAGATGGCTTGGGAGATCAACACAGTACACTTAACTCATTGTGGCCATTTTACGACCTAACAACTTATTCCCAGGGACCATAGAAATATTCTAAATTATTTATAACCAGGCTTTGTTGTTCGTTTATATTTTGTGTCTTACTTATTTACCTACAAATATGCCTTCATAGTATACTAAAATATTTATAACCAGGCTTTGTTGTTTGTTTATATTTTGTGTCTTACTTATTTACCTACAAATATGCCTTCATAGTATACTAAAATATTTATAACCAGGCTTTGTTGTTCGTTTATATTTTGTGTCTTACTTATTTACCTACAAATATGCCTTCATAGTATACTGAAATATTTATAACCAGGCTTTGTTGTTCGTTTATATTTTGTGTCTTACTTATTTACCTATAAATATGCCTTCATAGTATACTAAAATATTTATAACCAGGCTTTGTTGTTTGTTTATATTTTTTCTTGGCCTGTATCGCCCACCTGGACTTGGGGTCCTTGAACCTGTCCACTGTGAATTGTGCAGATCTATATTCAAGAAACAGTATTGAATTTAAATTTTTTGTAAGATGAATGCTTATAGACGCGAAAAAATCGTCGGTGAATCACAGGCGCTACCACTGCACTAGCGCGAGTTACACAACTAAACTATTTATATAGATATTTTATTTATTTATCTATTTCGTGTCGATACATTTAATATCAGCAGTTATTGCAGTTTTTCAGTTGAGCCCCCTCTTCCCTTTGGTCGATTTCGCTGAAAATTTATTGGATGTGATCTGTATGGAGTTTTGGATTTATTTACTTTTGAAATTTTTGATCGATATGTAAGTCAATAGGTGTCATCCTTATAGGATTCATTCTATCAGCAGATATCGTGTCCACATAATATAATTTCCCTAGTTGTTTTTTGCAGGAACTGCGTGAGATACTGACGAATTTTTTTTTCATATATCGAATCTAGGGGTCAGAAAACATGAAATTTTGATGGAAACTCAACTTCGAATTTCTGACCGATTGCATAATTTTATTATGGCTAGTGGACACAAGGGCCGCTCCCGCATTGCACAAGGTCAACATTTGTCCTTTTTTTATCAGAATAAATATTAGTATTGAAATACGAATCCCTTCACTTTTATTATCCATTCTATATTTTTTTCCTTCCTTTTTTTCTTTGTCTCTCATTTTACTTCCCCAGTTATACGAAGTATAGAAGAAGTTATGTACTCGGAGGCGGAGTTTTCCTACCTCTAGATTCCAGATATGAAAAAAAAAGTGTGTCTGTGAACACGATAACTCCCGATAGAATGAATGTACCGACATATCATTTAGTATGTGAATCCAAAATCCTCTAATGGCGACACCTATTGTTTTTCAGCCAAATCAACCAGAGGGAAGGAGGGATTAGGGGGGAAGCATAACATAAAAACTCTAATAACTGCCGATAGAATGAATGTATCAACTCGAAATTTTATATGTGTCACCAATAAACCATAAGGAATTCCCTTATTAATTTTCAGCCAAATCGTTCAAAGAGAGGGAGAATTAAGGGGAGGCTTAACACCAAAAACTCTCATAACTGCAGTTTTTTAAAATATATTGACACAAAATTTTATATGTTAAATCAAAAGCATATGAGAACTACACCTCCTTTTCACTGGAATCAGCCAACTGAGGGGAGGGTTAGAAGCGAAGCTTAACCCCCAAAACTCTAACAACTGCCGTTGTAATAAATGTATCGGCACAAAACTTCATAAGCAAAAAAATCCCATAAAAATGACACATTAATTTTCAGGGACAGGGGGGATAAAAAAAAGGGGTCAACACAAAAAACCTTTATAATTGCCTATGTTATGAATGTATCGACATGAAATTTCATATTTAAAAACAAAATTACCTGTCAAATTTCAGAGATATCGGCTGAAGGGACTGACTGCCGATTTATTAAATTTATCGACACACAATGCATGAGGATTTAGGAGCCCTTCTGTAAGTCAACAGACTGTCGACTGGTTTTGGAGGGGGATTGGAACGTTATTTGATTACTTCGTTCTGTGGATGTACATTACCAGTGATTCACCGACCTTTTCTGTATGTTTTCTATTTTTCTGTGTCTTTTCCATTTCGCATTTTAGGACGATTCGGTCCTTCTTGTTCCTGGAGCACGTCGGACAAGAAGGCGGAGAGTTTGTGCTCCATTTCCACGAAGCATATGTTCTCCTGTTGTTGGGCTGAGTTGGTATGGGGAGGTACACTGTCCTGAGAACAATAGACTTGTATTGCTGCGAGCTCATCACGTTCCGATCCGGTGTCTCCACCCTCCCTCATCCTTCGCTTTCAATGAGCCGCGTCCACTCCTGGTGACAATAGGGCCGTGACGAAGACTGCTCCCCCTGGGTTCGAGGAAGTCAATTAATCAGAGAAGATGAGAGACCCACGGGGGCAGAGACCTCTGTGGTCGCTCTCAGAACTGGTGTGGTCAACTAATGAACCTGAGAATGATCTTAGCCCGCCGAGTGGGTCGAGGCCCAAGAAAAGATGAGGCGAAAAAGTGAAAATCTACAAACTTTTTACTTTCTCAGCTATACGAAGTATAAGGCAAGTTATGTAATCGGTCATAAATTCGAGTTGAAATTTTCAACGGAATCTCATGTTGTCCGACCCCCTAATTCGAAAAATGAAAAAAAATGTCGGTGTGTTTGGACACGATAATGTGTATCCGGAACCTCATGAGGACGACACCTATTGATTTTCAGCAAATCGGTCATAGTGGTGGTTGCAGATTAGGAGGGAGCTTAACATGAAAACTTAACATAAAATTTCATAATTTAGTCAACTAAATTATTAATAATTATTATTTTAATGTAATGGCTTTTACATAACTGTCTATGATTATTAAAATGCCTATGCATCTCTGCGTACCTCCCCAGCTACACGAAGTGTGGGAGAAGTTATAATAAAATTTGATGCGAAGTTTTCAAAATTATGAAAAAAAAAAGTCTGTCTATGTGTGTTTTTGTGAACACGATAACTCCCAATAGAATGAATATATCGACAAGAAATCTAGAACCCTCTCGCGTGCTTGTCTTCTGAGCTCAAGACCGAGGCCCTTAGTTTATTCTGTCTGGGAGGTAAAATGAACTTAAGCACACCGTCCTTCGGATGGGACGTTAAGCGATGGTCCCGAGCCTGTACGATGTCAGGTACTCGTTAAAGACCCTACCCTAGGTGAATAAAAATTTAGGTTAGGCAAAATTTAGGACTCCCAAAGTTGAGTCGGGCTCATGTCCACCAGAGTGACGAAAGAGCGCTCTGGTAGAGAGCGATATGACCGCGTAGTTAAAGCCCGGGCATGAGTCATAAAACCTAAACCTAAACCTCTAGAACCCTCTAACGATGACACCTACTAATTTTCAGCAGAATCGGCCAAAATGTAGTGGGATTATAAGAGAGGGGCTCGATTCAAAAAATCCCAATAGCTGTCAATGTAATGAACGTATGGACACACAATTTAGTTTGAGAATTAGAAGCCCCTGTTGTAATTCCACATTGCCGGTAGATTGGTTGGAATGTCGATAGGCTGTGTGCTCTCTTTAAATTCCTCTTCTTGTCTCTATCTCTGGTTCCTTTGTGCCTGCCTATTCTTCCATATGTTTATCACTGTTGGAATGTTTCTGTGTGCGAGTAGCTCTCTTTTGTATCATCCTCCATTGTTCAATAAAGATGATCGTCTCTCAAAAAGTATACCTTTTGAATTGCTCACAGTTACTTCCCCACAGTGGTCAGAAATTCGAATTTGAGTTTTCACCCGAATTTCATGTTTCCGTATTCCTCCCCTCATTAAAAAAATTAAAACAAAAATTCATTAAGTTTTCGCTCTTCCTCTGAAACCTACCGATCGTTATGGCTAAAAGACAATAGTTGACATACACAGAGACTTCTGAATCGTCATTCTAAACTTCGAGTCGATATATTCATTACATCGGCAGTTATTACAGTATGTTTCTGTGTTATGCACTCTCTCCCTTAGACCGAGTTGGCTAAAAGTCAATAAGTGTCGTTGTTTGGGCCTACTTTTGCTATGGGTAAGGCGGATAAATACATAGGTGAATTTCTCCCCAACCTTTGCACCTAGGGTACAGAGTACAACCCTAGCCATCTCAGTTTCGGCCCCGGCGTCAACGTGTGTGGTTGACCCTGGTCGTTCTCGTGTTCAGTTTCGGCCCTGGCGTCAACGTGTGAGCTTGACCCAGCCACTCTCGCGTGTTAGTCTCAAGTTTGTGTGAGTCTAGTGGAGTACCAGTCTAACTGTCGTGGGTACAGTACGGCTTTACGTCCCGTTCTGTATTATAGTTAATGGTTACTCAAAGTGTGCCTATCGTGTAAGAGTACGGTTTTACATGCCATCTCTTGTGGAGTCATAGCCACTCATAGTGTTATAGTAAAGCCCTGTTCTTTCTGTATAGCCTGGCCAGGCAATATATGTAGTTCAATTATTACAGTGTTTCTAGCCCGTTGTAATTTATGGACCAGCCTGGACCACAGACTGCAATCTGTAAGTACCTAGTTTAAGAGAATATTAGAATAATAGAATTTGCCTCAATTTATGTTAAGGATCAATGTTTTGGTCCTGAGTTGCCTCAATTCATGTTAAGGATCAATGTTTTGGTCCTGAGTTGCCTCAATTTATGTTGAGCTGGTCTTCTCCCGGAACCAGCACTATCGAATACAGTCCACTACAGAGAGCTTGCCGTGTCTACAAAGTTGTGCGTAGACAGTCGTCCTTCTGGATACAGATACACAATTTCATGTCGATATATTTATCCTATTGGGAGTTATCGACCGTTTAAATTAACATTCAATATTTGATTGACTTACATAGTAGGTTATGAATCCTCATACTATATTTTATGTCGATATATTCATTACAATGGCAGTTATTAGACATTTTGTGTTAAGCCTCCCCCCTTATATCCCTCTTCCCTTTCACCGATTTGGATGAAATTCAATACTTGTCGTCCTTAGAGAGTTCTGGATAAAATTCATGTTTATACATTCATTCATCATGTTCACAAACACCCAGGGAAAATATGAAATTGAATTTAAAGGGAAGTAGAAATTGATAGGATTTGTTTTATGCTAAATACTTATGAACCATCATGTGTTCGTATAACTTGTTTAAAAAACTATAAACTGGAACAATTAGTTTGAAGGGAAAATTGTTGAGTATATAACTTGAACATGACACGGCTCTTGTCTTCAATTAACAACATAGTAATGAGTTAACACATATAGAGCCCCACTCACAATGAAACGTCCCTGCTCTTGTTTGAGCAAAACACTATTGTTTTAGTATTCAAAGGTTTGACCTTATTCCATCCCACTAGTCTAGTGGGTAACTTTGAAAAGGTTACCATACTGTTAACATAAATTGCTGTTCTCTACGGAATTTACAAAGGCGCCTATTCTTTATTCAAAGGGTACATTGGACCACTGGGAATTGCAATCACATTTCTATATAACATTTTTCTCTCAGTTTGCAGAACTTACGTTTTGTTCCAGTTCATCTGAAAACTGACAATAGCCAATGGTGAGAGGACCAGTAGCGTGCTTACGTACTGAATTCAAAAATGGTGAATTTTGTACTCCCACAATAGTCGGGCTTCTGTGGACTAGCGACGAAAGAACTCTCTTGTAGTAGGCGATATGACCTCATAGTTAAAGTCCTGCCATGAGGCAGGCATACAAACTATTATCCATTGGTACCAAAATTGTCTAAATTATATACATCAACAGATATTAAATCTAAACACATATCGAGATGAATAATATATTTCTTTCTTTTAAATTATTAAATAATATAAGTAAGATACAAGAATATAAAATTCATAACACAATAAGTAATATTTATATTTTTTATTATAAATATTTTATATTTCTGTAGATAAAACTCCTCAGGTCACAAAGAGCAATATAAAGATAAAAAAGAACGAAAGCGATGTATATTTTGAAAAGTCGTCGACGAATCACTCATTGGCTCTTTACTTCCCCAACACGAGTTAATCAATTACGTTTTAGATCCCCCCCCCCTCCCTTAGCCTGATTCCGCCGAAAATAATAGGTCGTCCTTACAGGACTTTGAATTTGTATTATGAAATGTATATGAAATTACCGGACTTTACAACGAGTTTTTGTGTTAAGCTTTCCCTCAATCTCCCCCTTCTTTTTGGCTAATTTGGCTGAAAATTTATAGATGTCGTCCTTAGAAGGTTCTGGATACACTAAAATAACTAAACCTGGGTAGACAAAATTTAGAAATAGAGCTCACGTCCACTAGAGCGACGAAAGTGCACTCTTGTAGTAGACGTTATGTCCTCGTAGTTAAAGACAATAACTATGTCAGCACTGAAGGACCTTCAATGTAATTTACGTGAGTTTTTTGTTATTCTGGTTACTATACACCTCGAATAAGCAATTTGGGGGGAACTGAGAACGAATGCTCAGCCTACAGAGACAGAGTTCTGTTTTGGAGATGGCAGCTACTTCACCTTGACTGGGTCCTTTTTAGAAGTCATCCGGTACATTCCTGATTGAAAAACGAGGAAGGAGCCAGACACTCAAACCTAATTCAGACTTTTTTTTTTTAGATGGGACGTTGTCCTTCAAATAATTTTTCATCGACGAGGCTTTGAGGCCCATAATCATCCTCAAGGTTGTCCAAATAAATGTCTGTGCATCATCGCCGAAGAGTTACACATATTTTAATGACAATTTTCAAAGATGTGGCTAGACGGTGGATATTGGGCGAGAGGAACCATTTTCTCTTCTTCGCATCCCATCCTCCCTTTGGTTAAACATTAATGAATAAATTTCTTGCAAATAACCTCATTCCTTTCAAAGTTATCGTTATCGTTATCGTTTTGTGCTAAGATATATTCTATATGTTTATTATTTATGGATTTGAAGATTACTATCATCATAGGCGCTACAGTCCATCAAGAGCCTTGGCCTCCTCCAGGAAATATCCCCATGCAGCTCTGTCCTGGGCCAGTCTCCACCACCCCACCGCACCCACCAGACCGTCTTGCGTCTCTGTTCACGGTCTCCAGCCATCTTCTTCTGGGTCGTCCAACTCTTCTCCTACCCTCCGTTATCATATTCATGAGTTTCCTTGGTATAAGGTCCTCGTCCATCCGTCTTACGTGTCCAGCCCAACGGAGTCTGGCAACTCTGATCCAGTGTGACCATTTTGGCTCGGTGCGCACAACTCCTGGTTGTATCGGATGCTTGAAGATCACTATGTCGAGAACTATCGTGTCCACAGACAAACGGTTATACATTTTTACTATAGGGGAGGTTAATCGGGAATAGGTCAGAAATCTGTTGAAAATTTCTCTCTGTCTGTGTGTAAACACGATAACTCCCGATAGAATAAATCTTTCGAAACGAAACTTTATATATCCAGAACCCGATAAGGACGACACCTATTTGTTTTTAGTCAAATTGGCGAAAGGGATGGGATGTTTGGGAGGGAAGGGGGGCTTAACACAAACAATCTAATAACTGCCGTTGTAATTAATGTTTTGACACGAAATTTCATGTAAATTCAAGACCCTGTAGGGACGAGGATTTTTTCAAACCTTGAGTATGCCGTCCTCCGGATGGGACGTTGAGCGATGGTCCCGAGCCTGCGTGATTTAAGGCACACGTTAAAGATTCCTATCTTAAGTGAATAAACCTGGGTAGACAAAATTTAGGACTCCTACAGTAGAGTCGGGCTCATGTCCACCAGAGCGACGAATGAGCGCTTTCGTAGTACACGATATGACCTAGCAGTTAAAGCCCGGGCATGAGTCTTAATAACTAACTATCTGTACATATCCGCTCATTCAAGGCGCTTTTTTTTTGTTACTTTGACTTACAAAACCCTAAAGTTTCCCGTCCTGTGTCTTGTCTCTGCGAGCAGGCTTTAGCCCACGCACATTTTCACAGTTCCCACATCAAGAAATTGAGAACCGGAATGTATTTGTATGTCGGTGTCAACTATAGACCGAGCATATCGGTGGATTTTAGAAGATATCTGGGTCGAGGAGGTGAGGTTTGAAGGACTGACTCTATGGTGTTAGTCACGGTACCCCACAGTGGGTTACGGCAACCAAGAGTGAAAACCTATCAAAACCTTCTTTTCTTTTTCCTATCCCTTATCCAGTCTCGAACTAGTTTTTTTTTGTGGACCAATTTCTCTTCTTCCATTGACAAGCAGACAACCGCCGCGCCGGTCTGCATCTCCATGGTCATTGTCGAAGGAAAATCTAATGGAGAAAATGTGAAAGGGCAGCGTATCGCTGTGGCGTACATACGTACATTCTTCATAATTTTGTTACGAACTGAATCATTTGTGTTTGTTATTTGGTTTTTTTATGTATTCATTGTTCATCTGGTGTGACCTGGAGCGGTTTCATCTTTGTAACAATATTGGAACTTAAGCACGCTGTCCTTCGGATGGGACATTAGGCGATGGTCCCGAGCCTATGCGGTGTCAGGTAGACGGCTACCCAAGGTAGGCAAAATTTAGGTCTCCCATGGTAGAGTTGGGCACATCTCCACCAGAGTGACGAATGAGCTCTCTGGTAGTAGGCGATATAATTCACAATAACAAGGTATAACATTTCTGGATAATGCTGCTACCTAGCGATGACATGTGGAACGCAAAGCTTCACATTGATCCCGCTAGACGACAGTGATGTAATCCGTTAACTTTTTCGTCACAGATTCATGAAATACAATTTTTTTTTGTACGGTTTATGTGAGCTATCATTTCTGTGACAATATATATTTTGTAATATGCCCATCCGTTGGTTTTCTACCTATCAATAATAAAACACTGTACAGCCATCGGGTTCATCTTATGGTGCCTACTGAAATCCAAACAAACATTAAATACTAGTGTGAATCCTGTTTCAGAGGATGCTGCAGCAGATCTTGGATGAGATGTGGATCGATCCGGAGCTGCTTGCCGAGTTGGACGAGTCCCAGAAACAAACACTGTTCTGCAAGATGCGAGAGGAGCAGGTTCGTCGGTGGCAGCAGTGGGACGCTACCAACCCTCCCCCCTCCCCAGCTCAGTTCTCCTTTCACAACAAAGGTACACCCATTATATGCATTTTTAGCTTGCTTATATGCTATCATAGCTTTTTTCATTCACTTCTAATAGAGACAAAAGGCCTAAACTTGACACATATTTCAGCCAGATCAGTCGTACTATTCACCATGCAAGTCGTATCATGTCATTCTACAAAAAATATGCTTTTTTCTATTATGTTTGTCATTTTGTAATTGATTGCTATTCACTCTGAAACGATTACAGATATGACGTTAAGGTTAAATGTCCCGTATTTTATTATGAATTTATTTCAACAGATAGCACCACTATAGTAGCAAAAGTATTAAAGGTATTTTGGCTAAACGGGTCAACTTTTTTTAAATATTTTTTTTTCCTTTGTACTCAATATAAATGTAGAATTGATATGACACTCCGTTTTTTTTTAAATTGTAAATTCCGAATTTTAGGTTTTTTATGTAAATTTACAGGTTCGGCGCCGAAAGTAGACAGTTCAATGAGTTCAAATTATTTCTCAGATTCAAAATCGGATAAATAGATGAAACGGGAACAGAAAAATACGAAATATGTACTGGGGGTCCGGGAGGTTCGAGATGAATGGTGGGGGAAGGGTTGTTTTGATTTGAACGCAACACTAATCCCTTTTCTCTAGAAGCTTTGTTTATATCTGTAGGTCCGCCCCGCCCGTTTTATGTTCATACTAATTCATATGTTGTCTTCGAACACATCTTACAGTTTGAAATCGTGGTGAGTTTTGAATTTAAGTTATTTGTGAATTAAATATGGTGTCAAAGGTACAAAGGAAAAAAAAAATTTTTAAAGTTAAGCCGTTACCCAAAATACCTTTAATGCTTTTCATTAAATTTAGAGCGCGACGTGGTGGCCGAGCTGAGAACTAAAACCGGGACTTTTTTTTTTTTTTTTTTTTTTTTTTTTTTTTTTTTTTTTTTGCTTTATGAACGGTGCATATTAGCCATGTCAATGTGTTATGTATAATTATTTAAGACATCCATGGCCCCGGGAGGGAGTTCTATCTACGAAATAAAACTCACTCCCTGACGGGATTCGAACCCGCAAACCATGGTGAGACCATGCGACCAAAGCCCTACGCTCTAGCCCGCACGGCCACCATGGCCCCCCAACATTTAACCTTAATTGTTGAGCATGAAATTTCCTATCAATTCAGCTACTTTTCAAATTTCTGCAACTCAAATGAAAGCTCTTCCAAAAGGAAATTTTGTCGACATTGAAAGTAGCTTCTTGTATTTGTTCGAAATTAGAAAACGCTAAAAAGTACCAGGTTTCCAAGACTGGACTTCTAAAATCTCTAAAATTAAAAGAGAAAATCGTAAAAAACGCTAAACAATTTTACCGGATGGTTGATATTAGGTTCAGCCCATGGCCCTAATCCACCACTAAGTGACTACCGTTATAACTGAAGATATATAATTAAATATATACTGTAACATTTTTTATATATTTATAATATTTATTATATTACATGTCATATAACAAACAAGTCAACAGAATTAATTATATTTTATATTTGTTTACTTAATTTGTTCGTAATGACTTTTATACAACTGTATATGACTATTTCTTTGTCTTAGCGTTTTATTAAATTGCCTAAACATTTTTTTTTACTTCCCTAGCTATTCGAATTATGCGGGAAGTTATGTAATCAGTTAAAAATTATGTTTTCATCGGAATTTCATGTTTGCCGACCTCCAGATTCCAAATATGAAAAAAAAATCTGTGTTTGGCTGTGATCACGATAACTCGCAATAGAATGAATATATCGACACGAAATTTCATATGTAAATCCAGAACCCTCTAACGATACCTATTGATTGTTAGCCAAATCGACCAAAAGCAAGAGGGGGAGGTTTAACACAAAAACTTTAATAATTACCGATAAAATGAATGTATCGACACAAAATTTTATATGTGAATTCAAAATCCCATAAGGACGACACTTATTAATTTTCAGTAGAATCGACATAAGGTTAGGGAGGCTCAACTGAAAAACTCTATCAACTGTCGGTGTAATGAATGTATCAACATGATATTTCCTTATGGGGTTCATTATAACATTTCGTATCGATACATTCATTATAACAAGAGTTATTGTGTTCATAGACACTTGATTTTTGGATTAAGGAGATCGATCATCGAATTTCTGACTGATTACATAATTTCCTATATACTTCATAAAGCTGAGAATGTAAAAATAATCAGTACAAGGTTAAATCAATGCGCATTATTTGTCATGGTTCATTTACAACTCTTTTAATTGTGTTATTTTCTGTTATAGGAGTAGGTCGACGAAAAAACTGCAAAAAAGTTGATTTTCTGAAAGGAGCGGATGGAGAACCCTGGGTTTGGGTGATGGGAGAACATCCAGACGATAAGAGTATAGATCAGATCCTGGAGGCAGAAGCGAGGGAGGCAGCACGGAAACTGGCGGAAAAGGAGACTCAGTCCCTGAGGTAAGACGGCGAGAAAGGACTAGATTAAACAATTTTTTTTAAAAATTATTATATATATATAATCTTTAAAAAATTTGTTATATATATATTTTTATATAATTTATTATTAAATTTTTACTCACTGTATTTAATAATACACCATGTGCTGTTGTAGCTCTGTAGGTGGTATGTAGGGCTTGGAGATAGGTATACATTCAAAATCTTCGTACATATATTTGTTTGATTTTTTAGTTTTTGATTAAAGACCTTCCCGAGACTCCGATTGGTCGGATTGTTTCCAACAGCAAGGGTCATAAGCACTCTTGTTTCTTTCGTTTGTAGAACAGTTAGTTAACTAAATAAAAACAAAGAACTTGTTTACCTTTTATATTTTTAGTGTTCCGTGACAAAATTAGCAAAAGAGAACACTTGTGTCTGTCCGTTCGTCCGTCGCAGGCGATTTTCTCTGTAACTATTCGACGTAAAAATGTGGAATTTAGCACAGAGATAGAATGTGGTGACGCAATTTTAGACGTGAAGTACATAAAGTTGAATTTTGATTGTGGGGGTAAATTGTTTATGCATTTTTTTAAACATTTTTCGGGAAAACGCTTAAAAATTGCTGTCTCCCACTCTTATCACCAAAAGGATCTCTCAGATAAATCTGGAAAAAAAATCACGAACACTGAGAATTAGGTGTAGGTTGAGCCAAAAATATTAAGATTTAAAAATTCTAGTGCGATCAATTGTTATAAACAATTTAATTGTTTATTTCCTTATAAGTGGGGGGCTGATGGCACGGAACACTAATTGCACTTGACCTATTTTTTATATATCTAATTCCACCAAAATATAATACATTAAGTGTACCGGTTTCGGCTTGCGCCATCGTCAGCACCAAGTTCTTTAAGTGAAATGTGTGGTGACGATGGCGTAAGCCGAACTCGGTACACGTTATATATATATATATTTGTGTAATTAGACAATATAAATGGTAAACAAGTTCTTTGTATTTATTTATTTCGCTTTCTATTATATCGACACAGATGGCAGAGATGTATTAGGTTGTAATAATTATAATACAATAATAATAATTCGTTAATTCTTTCATTATACGAAATAATACTAAGTTGCTTCCTTTATTTTCAGATTGAGTGCCGTCGAAGCTGAGCTTACTGAACTTCTTGAACTGAACAAACGGCAAATTGAAGAAATCGAAAGCGCCAAACAACGACTCGAACCAGAAGACATCTATTGTTCTGCTGATGAACTCAGGCTTTGTGCCCTTCAGGAAAACACTAACTTCTTCAAAAGGGATGCCCTTCAGGAAATATCTTTTAACAAAGTAATTTTTTCTCTCTAATTATTCTGTAAATAAGATTGTACATAAACCTATCAAACCATAGATTTATTAACTTAAACTCATACACATGATTGATTAGAAAAATGCTATCGTTTACCATGTTACATTACAAAAATGTCATAGGTGAATCCCTGGCTATGTACTACCCCAGCACGATTTAATGAAATACGTTTCCGCTCTCCCTCAAATACACTAAGGACTTACATAGTGGCTTCTGAATCCTCATACTACATTTTGTGTCACTATTCATTACATCGACCGTTCTTGGGATTTTTTGTTGAGCCCCCTCTGATCCCCCTTTCTCTTTGAAGGATTTGGCTGAAAATCGATAGGTGTCGTCCTTATAGGGCTCTGAATTAACAAATGAAATTTCGTGTCAATACATTCTTTACGACAGTTATTAGGAATTTTTGTGTTATGCCTCCCCCCTTACGTTCGGCTGATTTGTGCAATTATGTGTCGATACATTTATTCTATCGACAGTTATAGTTTTCATAGACACATTTATTCTATCGACAGTTATAGTTTTCATAGACACTTGTACACACATGTATAGATAGATTTTTTTTGACGTGAAAACGTCTATTCGCTCGTTAAGCACAGTGATAGCTCAAACTTTCTTGTGTTACAAAATACCGTCAGATTTCAATCGATAATAACTATGAGACTAATAATGCGATAACAACGGTTGTGGTCACAATGGATAGAGCATGTCTGTACGTGTTTGTTGTGCAGTGTTTGTTTTGCCTGTGACGTTATCTGGGCTAGTATGGGCGCCGGCGGATGATTATTGCGAATTAGCGTTGTGTAAAATTAGAAATTAGTGTAGCTTGATAACGCGTTTAGATAGGACGTGATTCGGGTGTCATTGTAAAGAGCTTGAGGAGGAGCACTACTAGGACTCAAAGTGAAACAATAAAAATATTCGCCGAAATATATATGTAAAAATCTGTATTAAATTGAAAATTGCAAAAAATTTAAAGATGTCGTCTCATATGAATCGTAAAAATGCGCGGAATTCGACGTTTTCAAGGAAAATCTACGGTGTGGACCTTGACTACACCTTAATGTTTTTTCTTAATTTTTGGATTCTGGGGTCGGAAAAAATTAAATTTCGTTGAAACCTCTGCATCTAATTTCTGACCGATTACATAACTTCCCCTACACTTCAAATAGCTGAGCAAGTAAAATAACATTTTAATTGACAAAGAAAATATAAATTTAAGTGACCCAAAACTCAGTTGTATTACTGACAAATTATCTGCCTTCAAGTGATTTTCAATTGAGTATTGAGTGTACATTGTAATCTCTATTTACACTTATGTTTCTTCAACGTCAGTGCTCAGTGGAGTATATAAAACGGGGTCACGACCCCAATATTTGAACGTCACCACCGTGAACCTATTCCGTTATTTTCTTTTATTGAAAAAATAATGAGCGTTGATTATCTGTTTAAGTATACCTCTAGATTACTCTCAATAAAAGATTTATACAATGGCTAAGTTCTATCTCTGGAAAAGTTGTATTGTAATAACTGCAGAAATATGCCTTGTTTTTTAAGAAATCCAATTTTACTTACATAAGTAGTATTTTTGAATTTATTCGCTTTTAGTTTATATATTTCTGGAACTTAGGCCAAAAATTAGTTCTTCTTATGTTTGAGAAAACATATTCAATACAATTCCTCTTTTAATATATTTTATTAGGCTATCAGTGTTGCTCCTTTCCCAATAACATATTAATTTTTCAATTGAATTTTGTTGTCATTTAGTTCTTTAATTTTAATGTAATTATTATTTTTTTTTCATATCAGAGTACTCACAAGTTAAAAATCGAAATTCTTATATTATAAGATTGCTGAACATTTCTGAAATTTCATATTTGAAGTCAAAACCAAATGAGGACATAATCTCAAATTTCAGCGATATGGACTGAAGGGGGGGGGGGGGGGCTTAATTCACAAACCCTAATAACCGATGTATTGCATTTATGGATTTAGGAGCCAAAGTAAGCCCTTATTGGTTTGCATGTAGTAGTTTAGTAGACTTTTCAAAGTTAGAGTTTGTTGTTTTTCTTAAATGGGGGACATTTACTTGTAAAAAAAAATTTAGGTAGATAGATACTCCTGAGTTAATCAGAGAAAAAATGTTATTCTTCCCATATTCAGAACATGACGTAAATAATGTAAAACAGATTTTGTTATAATTATGAATTATGCATGACGTGAGTACACCACACCTTGAATCGATGAGAACATTTTAAAAGGGGGCAAAATAATGTCATTAACTTTAAGATCTCTGTTTTCGATTTTGGCGGATCTTTGTTACATTGTGCTTCCCTCTTGCTCGACTTTTTTTCATGCAAAAAGTGGTTTATCAGGTCTTGTCTTCAAGATCTAGAAGCTGAGTTGTAGAGACAAGCCGCGGAAAAACGTAGAACGTTAGAATAATATATCTTTTTCAATAGTTGGAGATATTATTCTACATTTTGTAATATTAGATGTCAATGTTATTCATTTTTATCAATATCTTTTTGGTGGATTTTCTTATCAAAGAAGTGGATTTTTTTTATTTTATCCTATTCTAGAACAGTCAATATAAATCTATTTTTCTAATTTGAACTATACTTTCTCGTGTTCACATATATATCTAGAAAATACAAGAATACAATTCTATTTATACTAACATCAAATAATAAATTGTAACATATTTGCCACTATTGAGAGTATAAAGCGTCCTCTGTTTTCACGACCTGCGTCTTTCCTGATTTGTTTATGTGTGGAAAAGCCGCATCCGACATTAGACTCACAAATGTTATTAAGCCCGAATACATGTTTTCGATCTGTGTTCGGATAAAAAATAGTTTTTTTATTTTGCTGCAAAACGCGTAGTGGCTTAGATAGCTGCTTTGTGGTTAGAAACTGGTTATTGTTTCTTTAATATTTTTAACTAGAAATCAACTGAATAAACTAAGAAAAAACTGACGTTTCAGTAAAGTTAAATTTTGGAGCTAGGAAACGATAAAATTTCGTCTTTTCTAAAGCTCAGAACAATCCGTGAATCATGATCGGTCAGACTTAAATAATTCAATTATTAAACTCGATTTATCTAGAAGGTCTTGAATCTGAAACAATCTTTTACCTAAATAACAACACTAACATAACATTAAAATTATAATCTCAAAACTGTGTACTTTTATTGATATATTTATTATTGTCATCTTTGATTTATTTCATATGCACATACATATTTTTATTTCAATCAGCACTGATACTATTTCAATTTTGTTTTATTATTAAGATTTCAATTTGAGACGACATTTTATTTTTAATGTTTTTTATGTTTTTACGACTTTATAGGAGAAAAAACAGGGAAAAACCCTGTAAAGGGGATAATTCGGAAGGTAAACTTGTTGAACTTCCATTTTGTCGTGACTGAAGATGGTAGCAATACTGAAAGTACTCCCATATATAAAATGTAAAATAGACAATATTTTTAAAAACATTTGTTTTGCTTTGTTTTTTATTTTTAAAAAACTGCTTTTAAACACAAATGAGTTACTTACAATACGTTATTTTGAATGAAAGCAATTAAAAATATTTGAGTAAACTCAATAACTAAATCTATTTTACATAAATGAACATCAAACAACGATACTATGAATATATGATATAATCTAATGATAAAAATAAAATTAATGATTCATTTCGTAACAATATTATTTTTATTTTCTTTATTCAAATAGAACAAGAAGTGCATTAGCAATTTGGTTCATATTGGTTTTCTGTGATTTTAGCAGCACAAAGTTTCACAACGAGTCGCACAATGGGAAAAGAGACTTGTGGAAGAACGAACTACAGAACACTACAAAAGAATACAAAGGAAAAAACAGGAAGCCGTCAAGGAAGCTGAAGAATATGAGAATAAACATGAGGAGCTCTGGAGAGAACAGCGTACGTTATATATCTCATTATTTGGTTTATATCGATAGTGTATGTATGGGGTGTGGAACCGAAATTATATGAGAACTGTATTTCAAAACCTCTTAAACAAAATAATAATAAAAAACGTCGTCGGTGAATCACCGGCTATGTACTTCCCCAGAACGAATTAATCAATTAACTTTTCGCTCCCTCCCCGAAACGAGTCGACCGCTAGCGCTAATATTCAATAGTTGACTTACATAGAATCTCCTAAGTCCTCATACTAAATGTTGTGTCGATAAATTCGTTACATTGGCAGTTATTATGGTTTTTGAATTGAGCCCGCTTCCCAAAACCCCCTCTTCCCTTCAGTCGATATCGCTGAAATTTGACAGGTTATGTCCTCACTGCGTTTTGACTTTAAATATCAAATTTCATGTCTGCACATTCATTACATGGGCAGTTATTGGGGTTTTTGAGTTGAGTCCTCCCTCTGATCTACCCCTTCTCTTCTGCCGATTCCGCTGAAAATTAATAAGTGTTGTCTTTATGGGGTTTTGATTTCACATTTGAAACTTTGTGTTGATACATTCATTACAACGGCAGTTATTAGAGTTTTTGATTTAACCCTCTCCCCTTTGAGGTAGATTTGACTGAAAATTAATAGGTGTCTTCCTTAGAGGGTTATGGATGCACGGTACATTCATTCTATCTCTTGTTATCATGTTCATAGGCTCACACACACAAACCAATTTTTTTTTTTTTATATTTGGATTCTGGAAGTAGGGAAACATGAAATTCAAATTTAAATTTTCAATCTGAACAATAATGGAAGTTGCTTTCACTGTAGAAGAAGCCCTGGTCCAGTTGAGGTCACTTACTCATAAGGTTTGTTCTTTCCTTTTTTCTATAATCCGATGTAAAACGCAGATATATTACTTCATGAATACATAAATATGGAATTGTATGTTCATATATTCAATGATTACTTCATCTGTTTTGGGATTCTTCATTAAAAATTCCAGCAGTGAAATAATCTGCTACTTTATTCATTGTTGCTTAAAAGTAATCTCGTCAATGTTAACAATAAACAAAGATTTTTCTCTATGTGTAGAACGAAAAGCGAAAGAGGCGGAACAACAGATGAGGGAAATTGCGAGGAGGGCCCGGGAAGAACATCGAAGATCTATCACTGAGGCGCCACTGCAAGGAAACCAGAGGTAAGACTGTGGTCAATGTATCTTCGTCAGTTATGTAAGGTTAACCTGCCACAGTCGAGCAGGTTCCTTTTTTGGCTTTTCTGGGATGTTTTCGTTCCATAATTTCGGAAAATCTTCCAAAGATGTCTACTTTTTGTTTTCGGGTCGATTTTACTGTCCTTTTTCATGTCATCGGGAAATGAAAGTGAACATCTCTGAAAGATTTGTCGAAAATATGGAACAACCATCCAATCATTCTAATATATGTTATTTTGATACTTTTGAACAATCAATTCGTTTTGACAGTAAGTGACCTGTTTCCCCTACAGCCAATACAATTTCAGTAGTTGTAAAACCCCAAAAAATGTTGCGCTAAATTCGTTGAGCAGAAGTCATCTAAAAATGATTTAATTTTCAACATAGAATCATAATAGATTGATAATGCGAGATAATGATGTACAGGCAATAGTTGGTCACCTTTGGTGGCCCTAAGAAGGAACAAGTGTCACAAGGTGGGGAGGACTTGCCTTCTATTTACAGGCTCCCTGGGAGAAATGGTGAGTCAAACACCGTTCAGGTACGGTCGTAACATCGCCTCTTCAGTTTTATCTTGTCTAGATAATGTGTTTATTGATTTTTGTGTGTTGAATTGTTAAAAATGAGTGATAGTTTCAAGAATGTGAAATCGGGCTCCGGTATTCGAAAGAATAAAATGTTGACCATCCCGTTGGTGGTTTTAGTGAAGCAATATAGGTTCTGCAAGTTCGCATAGGAATCGTTAAACAAGGAAAAAAAAAAAAAAAAACAAGGAACAAGCCCGGGCATGATACTTGCCGAAGGAGCTCCATCCTCCACTCTTGTCGGGTTATGCTCCTCAGACTCCGAACGAATCATTCTGGGAGAGCTACTGAGTTAAATATCTACAAACACATTTCGTCTGGGATTTACGTGATAGTTTAAAAACTTGCGTGGATTGACAGAATGCACATTCTGATTGCAGTTTACTTGGACTGGGTAAAGAGAGAATGGTTTCGAAGCCTGCCAAACCTCCGAACAAGGACGCCATTGTGGAGTGGTTCCAGTCGAGTCAAGCTGTGAGGAAGGCAGGCCTGGACCCCACCACCAACAGTCCAGCTCCTTGGTTCCATGGTAGATATCTTATCTCTTTTAGCCTCGAATATTATATGCAGTTGACTTAATTAATTAGTACACTTATGACGACCCATTCTATGTCTGGTTAGGCCAGTGTTGCTAAGTCAAGGTTTTTCTCCTTATATTTACGGGAGTTTTCTTTCAAAAGGGGTAAATTTAGGGGGAATAATTTTTTAGGTTTTTTTTTCAGGGTGGAAAACTGTTTCTAGGGTTTTTTTAGGGTAATTCTCCTTTTTGTTCAGAATAAAAAATTAAGCTTTTGTGACCATCGATGTATTATTTAGAACTTGTTCTTTGTTCCGTCGAGGTGTCGCTGAAATCGGAATTCGGATCGATATGAGTTCATCGATATTCACACCATCAACAGATTCGTCGCCTCCTGAGTTCTATTTTTGTTTACAATTTTCTTGAATCTTTTGGCGCTTTTGGAAATATTTAATTTTATATTTTATTTCAAAAACTTTACAACATAAAAAACATCTTTATTTATTTTGTTCATTTGCTATTACATTTATTAATTTTTTTTATAATATTTTTCTTATTCATTTCTCTTTTTATTATTAAGACTTTTATATATTATTATATTCTATTTTTTTAACGATGCATTTAAGTTTCTACTATTAAATAATTCATTCTGCTTATGTATTCTAGTTTGCAACTTCTAAGTTGAGGAACGCGGACATATTGTGGAATTTGTAATAAATAAATAAAACAAAATTATTTTTTGAAATATTGTCTATTCCACTAAAGCGAAATATTGTCTATTCCACTTTAGTGGAATAGACAATATTTCAATAAATAAGTTTTATTTATTTATTTATTCTAGTTTGTATGTCATGTATGCTTGCGATCAATGTATATTGGCCTAACTCCAATAGTATGGGAGTAATTCTACAAACTGTAACAATAAATGAAATGTCGTCGGTGAATCATCGGCTTTGTACTTCCCCAGCACGAATTAATCAATTATGTTTTGCTCTCCCTCCAAAGTCAATCGACCGTTTGGGCTAAAACTGAATATTATCCTCATGCTAGATTTTGTGTCGATACATTTATTACATCGGCAGTTATTGTGATTTTTGAGTCACCTCTCTGATCCCCCTCCCCTTCAGCTGATTCCGTTGAAAATTAATAGGTGTCATCCTTATAAGGTTTTGAATTTACATAGGAATATTGTTAATGAGTGGTATTGTTTTGTGTCAGGGCTGATCACGAGACAAGAGGCGGAGAGCCTGCTGGCTAACAAGGCCGCTGGAAGCTTCCTTGTGAGGGTCTCAGAACGGATCTGGGGCTACGCCATCAGCTACAAGGACGCCGACCGATGTAAGCACTACCTCATCGACGCCAGCAATGGAACCTACCAGTTCCTCGGAAGCAACCAGAAGTCACACACTACTTTGGGTAAATTTATTGTAACCGTGCGAAAATCCGAGAATCATTTGACCATTTTCGTGATGATGTCTGTTCATGTGTGTCTGTATGTGATAGAAAGTTGTGAGCGCTCTAACTGAGACATGATTGTAGCTATGAACGTGAAATTTGAGATGAAAAATCACTGCTAACTTAGATTGATTAGATTTTGGCCGAAATCGGACGAAAATTGAGACCACATTTCTTCAGGGCCTAAGTACATTTTACAAGATACCACTTATATTTACGATTTATGACCTAATCAAGACAATTTCAAGAGAGATACATGCCGAAAAACATTCCTGAAATGTCGTTTTGAAGCACATATTTTTAGACGTTTCTTTGATTTACCCGAAAACTGTCAGTCCTATCGCAAAATTATTTCTTACCAAAAATGTTCCTTATCGAATTTGCAATCGCCAATGTAAACTCAAATTTGAGATAGGGCCAATACGACAAAAGTTATAGCGCTTCAAGGAATGTAAAATAAAATAAATTTCCGTGGGATATTTCAAGGTTAGGTTTTATGACTCATGCCCGGGTTTTTAACTACGAGGTCATATCGCCTACTGCCAGAGCGCTCTTTCATCACTCTGGTGGACATGAGCCCGACTCTACCTAGAGCAGGGGTCTTTAACGAGTACCTGACATCGTACAGGCTCGGGACCATCGCTTAACGTCCCATCCGAAGGACGGCGTGCTTAAGTTTACTTTACCTCCCAGATAAAATAAACTAAGGGCCTCGGTCGGGTTACGAACCCACGTTCTTGAGCTCAGAAGTCAAGCATGCATACCACTGAGCTACCGGCGCCCTCATGTGGGATATTTCAAAGTAATGTTTAAATTATATCGCGTAGTAACGAATTATTATTTTGTAGTCTTTATGGAAAATTAAGAAAAAAATTAAATATATGGGGTATGGTCATTGCAGGACTTTTTTATAGCAACCACGCTCACAGATCTCTCTCTCTCTCTCTCTCTCTCTACCTCCCGCTTCACAAAATTAATTCATACTGGCATTACTCAGAATCACTCTCAGAATTCTCAGAGCGCCAACTCATTACTTTTATATACCCAATAAGGCCAGTATGAAATGATTTTGAGAAGGGAGAGGAGAAGAAAGAGTGATCTGTAAGCGTGGTTGGTATAAGAAAGTCCTGTAATGGCCACAAAACATATATTTTTTATTCATGTTCTAGTAGTTCTTTTCATACATCACTGGAACAATTTAACAATAATTGTTTAGAATTACATAATATTGCTGTAAACTATGTTACTATATATGCCGTAAACATGCTCATCAAAATATCAAACATTATAAGTATCCAATAAATCAATAATTTCTATGAATAAGTTACCAGAAACGATCATCAATAATTAATCATAGTTGTTGTGAAATGTAAGTAGGATGCAGGACTTTCAGGATTAAATTACTAGTATGTCGATTTGATGTTAAATAATCTATATTGATTCCATTATTTTCAAATAATTTATGTTCTCCTTCATCAACATTTTTATTAATTTTAATAGTTTTTTGGTATTTTATAATTAATTAAGGGTCATTTACTTATATTGAAATTTTCTTGTTAGTTAAATTTAATTTATTATATTTTTCAAGATATGTGAATAATGTTATCCTATGACTAAACTATCTGTTTTATAGTTCACAGTATTGGTAAAATTTTAATTTAAGTATCAGTCTGCTATTGTGAAAATAACAGTTCAAAGATAAAATAGTTACAGTCTAGTGTAGTCTAGTGGTGGGTAACTTACACCTTTGAGTGTAGTATATATGAATCTTTGATCTGAGCCTATAACGACACTTTCTGTTCAGGTGATCTAGTGAAATACCACGGTCTGACCCCGATCACAGCCGAGGGTGGAGAACGTCTCTTCAATCCTTGTCTTCGACTCAAGCCTTTGCCACTTGTCTTCCAGGCTCACACCATCAGGGCCAGATGAACAGAACGCCACCCTTCCTAACTCTAATATAATTAATCATAACGTTCAGACTTTACTACGGAACGTTATATTAAATAAATTAGCTATAATCTACAATATTTTTTTAATGATGATGAAAAAAATAGAAGCTATTTATCTAGACTAGTATTTAAGTTATTTTAAAAAACTAAATGAATTAGGTGTAAGTGTAAAATGATTTTCATTGTTTTCAATTAAAGAAAACGTTTTTATACATAGATAATTGAAATGTTTTAATTTGTACATAATTTTATATTAATATGAAGATGGCTGATGTAGTGAGAAGTGGTTATTTCACAGGTTGTCAAATAAGATGTAGTCTGACCTCTCACAGATTTTTTATTTGTATTAGCTAGCTAGTCTGATTAATAAATAAAAATTTAAATTAACCTAATTAAAATAAAAAATTTTATAATAAAATTAAACTATAAATAAATAAAACCATCTAAAAACTTTAACAATTTAAAATTTCATGCATGGGGACAGGAATAACTTATCTGTCATTTTAAATTGTTAAAGTTTTTAGATGGTTTTATTTATTTATAGTTTAATTTTAATATAAAAAAAATTAAATTTTATTTACTAAAATATTTTAATTAAGTTAATTTCAAAATTGTTTATTTAACAGACTGTCTCATGATGAGGGCAACCTCGAAAGCTAATACAAATAAAAAATCTGTGAGGTCAGACTACATCTTATTTAACAATCTGTGAAATAATTTTATATTGTTATGTATGTTTTATATTTGCTTTTCTTATTTGTTTCTACTTGAAGTCAAACTGCCATATCATTTATAAATATTTTTATATCATTTCTGCCATAGAGTGCGTATTATGTGCCTTCTTATGAATTATCGGGTTAAGGTGTTATGTGTTTCTTTGAGGAACAAATGCTTTGTGATATTAATAAGAAAATAATAAAAAGAACAATAATTGTTAGAAGCTTCTCTCCTGTTAAATAATAATTAAGTTATTTATTTTTATAAAAGAAAAGAAAAGAAATTTGTATTTTGAAAATGTATGTTTGTATGTAACTGTTGTATCTACTTATTAAAATTGGATTAAAAAACAAGTTATTTCAAGATATATTTGCTATTATTTATTTAACCTTTTGGGGAGGAAAAATAAACGTTTGAGTCCAATTAGTTATGTGTAAACATCACGTGTGTGTATTCTATTAGAAATTAAGGAATGAATAAAGTTTCAGAAGCAACATTTTTAATGTAACAATATTTTATTTGTTCTATATTTATAATATAGTAATCACGTTATGTAATTTTGTGTTCTGGATTTAATCATTTGTTACAATTAATTGTTTACTAAGTCGCGCAATTACAATTAGAAAATCCGGAATAATTTTGGGAATATTCAATTATTTTACGGTTAACTTATTTAAAAATTGTTGACAATAATTGAGGAGCAAGAGCGGACCAACCCACAATTTTTCGGAAAATGAGTTATTACCATCCTGATGTTGGCATAGGTTCCCTTTTTCAAAACCAGTGTGATCACTTAGTTTCTTCACTTCAGTGATAGATAGCAGCACTTTAAGTTTAGTCCACAAGTATTTTGTGCATATATTTTCAAAGTCACAATGGATCATACGGCCTTCAAAAACTTTATAGAACACAACAAGGGATCACTCATCCAATACTATTCTAAAATTTCAAACATAAATAAATATTTGGGGCCCATTTATGGAGATAAACAAAATGTACTCAATTTTCAATTGCCATTTTCTACCTGTTCAGTTTCAACCAGTTGGTCCGCTCTGGCTCCAAACTCCTCAATTCAGAACGAATTTCTACAATATAACTTGATGTGACCTGTCATATAAGACGAAAATGAAGTAAAGACGCCCACAGAGCTAGAGCCAGCCACTATCACTCTACACTGAAACTCACCTATCCCTGGGAGTGCATCGGCTTTGCTGTGCATGATGTACCCGTTCGCTTTTTCATCACAGTTTCATAAGATTATTATAATAAGATTTTTTTTTTCCTTTTTTATGAGGAAGGTGTGCTAAGATGTTAACACATTAAAAAAAAAAAAAAGTTTGCAGTCTATAGAAACACCGCGTTTGCCTCAATAGTCTGTGGTTTTAAGTCACAAATGAGCTCAATAAAAATTTAAATAGGTACTTCCAATAAGTTGAATATTGCTATTTTTGTGTTGAGCAATGTATTTTCGAATAAATCTCAGCAAATTCTATTAAAAACTGATGGTTTAGTTGATGATTAATGATAGATATCAAGCTCGATTGAACGACAATTATTTATTACTTTCATTTCGCTATATATAAGAAAGTCTTCCCGATATTCTGTCTGGAAAACTGATCCAGTCGCGAAGTTTCAATGAATTCTACAACATATATCGTAATATTGTCCAAGTTTTGCCGTAAAGCAATAACAGGAATGGATAATGTGTTTTCATAAAGAAGGATTTCTCAGGCATTAATTGAATATAATAACTTTATTTCAAATAATACTAACATATAAATACACAATGTACACTTTTATGCAACCATTTATTTCAAATTACTAAGTAGATTTGAAATATGGCTTGAATATCTCATTTTCGTCATCACAGTCCAAGCCGAGGGGATGATGTTTCTTGACTTCCTGTTCACATTTACAGACTCGTAGTAGATCTTCTCCCTAAAATCATTCAATAAATTAAATATAATAATACATCTGTAAGTATAAAGAATGATAATAATACATGGATGGCTGGAGAAGCCTATCAGCATGGGCGACGTTTGCACAATATACTTTAATTTTCACATGCAAACAATAAAAGTTAATAATTGCAAATTTCGAAAAAATGGAGCGGAATTTGTAATGGCACTAGTATCGGAAAGGAAATGAAGGCATATCTTGTTTAATGATTAATAAAAAAATGAAAGATGATTAATAAAAAAATGAAAGAAGTTGTGAAGGTGATCGCCTCCAGCCCATCTTAGGTTGAATACAGCGTCACTCTATGGCGCACCAAGAGAGCTAAAGATCAAAGCGGTGGGTGCATTTTGGCTGGTTTAATACCATTGTGCTGCATTAGGGACGATCGCCGCGGCGATAAACCAAACAATGACAAGGGGCGACGGTCTCTTGGGATAATAATTCTAAAGAGGCTTTAATGGTTGGTTAATGTTACTATCCTAGAGGAGCTTTAGTGAACGGTTAGTGTTACTATCCGAGAGGGGCTTTAGTGGTTAAGTGTTACAATCCTAGAGAGGTCTTAATGGTTTGGTGTTATTATTATATTGGGAGTTTAATGGTTAGGTGTTACTATCCTAGAGAGGTATCATGGTTAAGTGTTACTATCCTAGAGAGGTTTTAATGGTTGACTTATCCTACTATTATTACTATCCTATAAGGGACCTTAGTGGTTAAAAGTGGTAGATAAACAATTACAGAATTTTCTTGTTTGCAGAAAATAAACAGACTTGGATGAGTTGCAGCAACTCAGCTGGCCAAGGTAAACTTTTTGGTATTTATTAACAAAAATATTTTCTGATAGAACCGAGTAGGATGTCGTGACAGACATTATGGAGGAACATGACGTGAGAGAGAGACATGACGTGAGATGATAGGCACACATGACGGACAGATAGACACATTAGTGGTGAAGTAATGAATTATTGAAAAAGTCTAATGTATTTTTTTTTTGGAAGGGGGGTTAAGTGAAGCAACAGTTCAAAAGGCTCCATATTATTGGACTTTTCAGTGTATCTTTAATACAATAACATATAATAGTAAAAGAGGTAGCTCAGTGGTATGCGTGCTCAAGACTGCGGGTGAGCACGCCGTCCTTCGGATGAGAAGTTAAGTGATGGACCCGAGCCTGTACGATGTCAGGTACTCGTTTAAGACTTCTATCCTAAATAAACAAAAATTTAAGGTAGGCAAAATTTAGGACTCCCGTAGTAGAGTCGGGCTCATGTCCACCAGAGTAATGAAAGAGCGCTCTGGTAGTAGGCGATATGACCTCGTAGTTAAAGCCCGATGAGGAGAGAGGTTCAAAAACCCTAATAACTGTCGAAGTAACGAATAAATCTCGGTAAATGGGTTTCAGAGGAGTGCAAAAACCAAGTTTGTTAACTCGTGCTGGAAATACATTCCCGGTGACACACCGACATTTATTTTTGAGTAGTTACTGGAATTAGGCTCTTGAGGCCTAGAGAACAGAGAATAACTGTAAAACATTTCGTAAGACAATTTTTTTTCCTATCATTACAGGATTGCAAAAAAAACAACATTATTTTACTCAATCTAATTACAACACTACTCATTTAGAAAGTGAAGCATGCATTATCTTAGAAAAATGTGTGATAATATTTTTTTTAAAACTAATTCAGATCACTAAGTACATAAGATGTGATATAAAATTAAACAAAAACAGATCACTTTTTAACATGCCAATGTTGCAAAAACACTTTATTTTAATATTGTCCGAAACAAAACTATTAATAAACTAGACTAAGTGATAATCAAAGATGTAGATTCGTAAAATAATGAAAAGTATAATAAACATAAAAAAATGTTTTACATAAAGATACAGCCAATACATTTGAGATACTGATAATGGGAGTTCTACCACTTTATATTTCTTTGGTGGTAAAAACCGAAAAAAATAAATGGGAGAAAAATATAGCCGCTGAAAAATATAATATTGTAAATTCAGAATCACCTTACACAACACAAAAGTGTTAAACAAAAAGAAAAAAACTATATTTGGGTTCCGTGCCATTTGCGTAGAAATCAGTTAGTTTTTGAGGATACTCAAGAAATCATTGATGCCTAAAATTTCACAGAAATCCCGAAATGTTTTCACTAGTAAGGTGAGTAGATACTGTACATTTTCAAGTTGGTATAACTATTTTAATGCTAATCTAGCTAACTGGTTCAAAAGATGGTCCCTAAGGTGACATAATCTTCTAACAAAATTATTTTCAAAAACGTTTGAGGGAGTTAGGAGTTACAAGACATTCAAAAACTTGGAAATCTATAAAAACATTTTGAAAAAGAAAAGTTTCCTCCCTTTTCATTGAGCAATTTTTTTTGTCAGAATATCTTAGGGATAGCACTACTTAAAATATAATAACATAAATATTTCAGCAGCTATACATTTCTCTAATTTATTTGATTTGTTTTTACAAACTAGCATATATAAACCTTCTTTGAAGAACTCCTATCATCAGTATCTAAAAAAAAAACTGTTATACGATCAATAAATAACATCGTATGATGTTCATCGTTAATTGAATATATTAAATCTTAAGTAAAATACAAATGAATTAACATCAAAAAATGTAAATGTTCTCAGGTCTCGTAGAAAAAATATAATGAACAACATGAAAAAAAAGGCTTACATCAGCAAATAAATTACTGAGATCAATTGAATGCTAAAAAGCTGGGGCCTAAAAGAAATACCTCTCTCATTTTTGGAGGTAACGCCATCTTGATTTCAGTTGTTTCAAATTCCATTTCCCCTGCAATTGGTTGGCAAATGCATATTCACATGTGTGGGTTTTTATACATTTATAGTTTAAATTAAAAAAAAAAGTATTCTTTTAATTTGTTGATAATTAATAAGGAAAGATAATTTTCACAAGATAAAAAAAAAGTAGGTGGAAAAAAGGCTATAAGAGGTTCAACTATATTCATGTATTGTTTTGACTAACATAATGAAAATATTGACTTTCAGTTCTAAATTAAGAGTTGGCAATAATAAATATGACTTATAATAAAACAAATAATAAAGACTTACTCCAGTTTGCGGTTTAAAAAAATGAATCTGAGTTTCTGGGGTACGTGATTCATCCACATTCCATTTTGAGGTGGCACCAGTACTTTGGAATGGAAAATCTAAAACAACAAATGAAATTAAAAATTAAAGGCAAATATAAAATATTAAATTATTTTCTATGTACAATACTCGTAGGTGTAAAGTTATATTTCGATACATTCATTACATTCTTTGGGTTTTTCAGCTAATTTCCGTTCTGATCCCTCGCAGAAAATTAATAAGTGTTGTCCTTAAGTGTGTTTGAGTTAATGTTATTTCGATAAATTCATTAGAACGGCAGTTATTAAAGTTTTTGTGTTAAGCCTAGCCCCTAATCTCCCCTTCACAAAAAATAATAAGTGTCGTTCTTATTGGGATTCCTCTTACTCCCTTTTGGCCGGCTTACCTTGAATTTTAATGTATCATTCTTATTGGGTTTTGGATAAAATTTCGAGCCGAGTGATCGTGTTCACAGAAAGACAGGAAATGATTTTTCATTTTTGGAATCAAGAGGTCGGTAAACACGAAATTTTCAAAATTGAGTTTTTCTGACCGATTACATAACTTCTGGTACCTTTAACATATCAAATCCATTGAAAATATGTTAGTGGGGCTACCTCTAATATATCAAATTAATTGAAAGGGTATTAATGGGGCTACGTCTAACTTATCAAATTAATTGAAAGGAAATTGATGGGCCTACCTCTAATATATCAAATTAATTGAAATGATTTTAGTGGAGCTACCTCTAACATATCAAATTAATTGAAAGGACATTGATGGGGCTACCTCCAATATATCAAATTAACTGACAGAACGTTGATGAGGCTACCTCTAACATATCAAATAAATTGAAAGGTTGTTGGTGGGGTTTCTTCTAACGTATCAAATAAATTGAAAGGGTGTTGGTGGTACTACCTCTAACATATCAAATAAATAGAAAAAATGTTGGTGGGGCTACCTCTGTTGATCCTGGGCAGACAGAGGTCCTCACAAGAGGGTTTCGCCAGTCCCTCCTTACACAGCAACTTGAGGTCCTTGTCGAAGTGCAGTCTCCCTCCGACAGGCTTTAGGAAGATTGTTTTAGGAATCATATGCCTCTTATAGCTAACTTCGTACTTCTTCGGACCAGTCGACTTTTTAGACGTTCTCTCAATGTTTGTTCGCTTTCCATCAGGTTCACTGCTTTTTCTATATTTACAAAATAAATAAAAAATGTTATTTTGGTTTGTATCACTCAAGTTGTTAACTGTTGATATATATTCAAAGTTTCATTCGTTTTTTTAACGAGCTCGATCGCAGGGTCTTTCAAATGTCGATTTATGAAAAATGTACAGAAATAAATAATAAGTAATAACATTAATAAAATTTGGCTACAAGAAAATGTAGAAATAAGTAAATCTACTTTAATTTTTTCTGTACTTATCATCAATATGTATAAATATCCTGTCTTGTCAATAACTCAGTACAGTCTTTTTTATTGTTTCGAAAATGCCCGAACGTTAAACGTTAACTGATGTCTGAAAAATAAATATATATTTAGAAGACCGTAATGCCATTGAAGTGTTGTTTTAACAATCATCTTTTACTGTTGAAGTGACAACTGGTCTCAAAAGACATCCTTCCTCTTCTAAATCACTTATAATGAAAACATATTTTAAATATATTTATTTCTTTATGAAGTCTTGAAGGTGGTGACAGATTTAAAATTTAACGAAAAAAAAATTAATCGACAATTTATTATTTAGAGAAAAGAGAAAAAAAAATCAAATTTTAAAATAAAACATAGAACACAAATGAGGAGTTTGGAGCCAGAGCGGACCAACCCACAATTTTTCGGAAAATGAGTTATTACCATCCTGATGTTGGCATAGGTTCCCTTTTTCAAAACCAGTGTGGATCACTTAGTTTCTTCACTTCAGTGATATATAGCAGCATTTTAAGTTTAGTCACAAATATTTTGTGCATATATTTTCAAAGTCACAATGGATCATACGGCCTTCAAAAACTTTATAGAACACAAAAAGGGATCACTCATCCAATACTATTCTAAAATTTCAAATATAAATAAATATTTGGGGCCCATTTATGGAGATAAACAAAATGTACTCAATTTTCAATTGCCATTTTCTACCTGTTCAGTTTCAACCAGTTGGTCCGCTCTGGCTCCAAACTCCTTAAATGTACTTGCCTACTGAGCTCACGATCGCGGTTTTGAAACCCGCCTTAGGCCCTAAGGTTTTTTATCTGGGAGATCAAAAAACCTTGAGCACGCCGTCCTTCGGATAAAACATTAAGAAATCTTGCCGTACGATGTCAAGTACTCATTAAAGACCCCTACCCCAGGAGAATAAAGCAACATTTGAGACTCCCACTGTAAAGCCGGGCTCATGTCCACCAGAGCAACTAAAGAGCTCTCTGTTAGTAGGCGATATGACCTCGTAGGTAAAGCCTGGGCATGAGTCACAATAACTAACTATATTTATCATAGCAAAAACCTTATTTGAATTTTTGAATATGCACAGTATTAGAAACAGACACTCGATTTATAGAAAATGTTTTAAATATGTAAAGATAAAGTACTCAGAAAGTGAACAAAAATTCATCATAAGAAATATGTATAAACTAAATGTATAAGAAATATGTATAAACTAACCTTGGTGAATCTTCACTTCTGCAAATTTCTTTAAGAACACTCCCCGACTTCTTTTTTACTGAATTTCCTTCTTTAGTTTCTTTCAACTTCAAAGCATCCATATGTTTCTACAAATATATCATTTATGCATGAGAAACATTCAAATTATGTCTACGTATATACAAAAGTATACACATCTCTTTTAAACTCACAGGATCTGGAAGAACAGGGTCGTGGACTAAATCGATGGTCCAGTCTGTTTTTGTCTCAATTGGCCTCCTCGGACCTGGCTCATCTGAACAAGAACATATTTCTTATTATTTAACATTATAATATTATTTTAACAAAACTACATGGCAGATGATAAAAAATAACCTAAAATATTATGAGTATTTTTTGTTTTAGCTAGGTACATATTCAGTTTGAATATAAAATCAGAAAAAAATCAAGGAATAATAAATAGATAATTTACTGTCCAATATTCATCTTCGTAAATGATAATTTTATTTATTAATTTTTTTTGATCTGTTGGAGATGCACAGAACGTTCCCATAGGTATGGAAAGTTTGAGTAACGCTCCCAATTCGATTAAATGAATTTTAGAACAGTAAAATACTAGTAGAATATATAAAAAGATTTTTAAGAATAAAAGAAAATTTTAAACTCGCTGTCACATAAAAAAAAGTCGTCGGTGAATCACCGGCAATCTACTTCCCCAGAACGAAAAAAATCAAAAACTTTCCGCTCCCCCTTCAAAACCAGTCGACCGTTTGCGTTAATATTCAGTAATTGAGTTACATAGGAGCTCTAAATCGTCATACTAAATTCATTACATCTTCAAATATTATATACTATACTTGGACAGGTTATGTCCTCATTGGGTTTTGATTTTATATATAAAATTTCAAGTCGATATATTCATTACATCGGCAGTTATTAGGGTTTTTAAGTTGAGCCCATCCTGATCCCCCCCTTCCCTTCTGCCGATTCCGCTGAAAATTAATAAGTGTTTTCCTTATGGGGTTTTGAATTCACAGATGAAATTTTATGTTGATAATTTCATTAAGACGGCAGTTATTAGAGTTTTTATGTTAAGCCTCCCCCCCTTACCTTTGGTCGATTTGGCTGAGAAACAATAGGTATCGTCGTTAGAGGGTTCTGGATTCATACCTATATACAATATCGATACATTCATTCTATAGGGAGTTATCATGTTCTCAGAACACAGACAAGCAGAATATGTTTTTTTATCATACTTGGAATCTAAAGGTCGGAAAATTTAAAACTATATTGAAAACTCCGCTTCTAATTTTTGACCGATTACATAACTTATTCTATACTCTGTATAACTGGGGAAGTAATATATTTTTTAGCATTCTCAAAGTGTGTATTGGTTATCTTTCATCTGCTGATAAATGATAATTTTGAAATCTGTACTTCTGCCAATCCATAACAGATAGACGAGGCCCAGACCTCACCAGCTCCGAGGCATACATATGTTTTGTG
Organism: Aradus depressus; assembly: GCA_963662175.1. Lineage (NCBI taxonomy): Eukaryota > Metazoa > Arthropoda > Insecta > Hemiptera > Aradidae > Aradus > Aradus depressus. Next base: position 27,081,959 of record OY759215.1, read on the forward strand.
TAGTACTTTATCGAAGTGCAAAGGTGTAGAATTAATGGATGAATCCAAAAAAGAACAACTGAGTTGAAGAGAGAGAAAAAAATATGTTATTGTTAAGAGTTGTTCATGTTTTATGCAAGAAGAGATGTTTACAACTTGCATGCAAACCCAAAGAAAATCTCATTTCTAAAACTTCTTGAAGCAAAGTCACAATTGTTCTAAGTTTGGAACAAGTTCACATTTTCTAAGCATGTCAGATGTAAGTTTTTTAATGTACTTGTTTGTTCATTTAAGAAATCGTTAATCGGGCATGATTCTTTAAAGAAATTTTAAAAGTAGATGATAATAGTTCAAACAAGAAAGGTCAGGACTCATGAAGGAGTGCCAAGTATAAAAAAAAAAATTAAAATAGTCCAATTTCTAAAAACATAAAGTAATAATAGTATATTATAATATTAGTGATAATGTAGAAAAGTAATAACACAATGTAATAGGAATAATGTAATGTTCACTTCATTAAACTACATTAAACGGGAATATTATAATCACGAGAACATTTGAGGGTAATATGCCCTTTAACGCCCTTGTCAACGATTTAAAACATAGTACCCATAAAGAAGAATTGAACATCGGACCAATTGAAACTTTTTAGCGCTGTTTTGATTGTGTATGTGTAGGGAAAGTCAGTGCTCCTGTTCACAAACCAAGAAAGAAATGAAATTGAAATTTTTAATGTTGTCTTTTATCCTGAGTCAGATGTGATTCGATTTTGGGTAAATTTGGACGGAAACTAAGGCAACTTTATTTGAAGGGCGTAACTAAATTTTAACTAATATCTCTTAGATTTTTTATTCAATTAAAAAATTCTTCAAATAAGAGGTTTATATAAAATTAAAAAACATTCAAGGTATATTTAACATAAGTGCATATTTTCTCATTAAAGCAATATTATTTAATAAATCAATCAATATAATAATTAATTTATTTTATTTGTCAAAAAATTATTATTGATAAGGAACATGCACATTGGCTATAAAGATATTTTAGTATTGATTATTGCATCTGGAACTCACTGAAATCATTCGCTACGTCTAGGAGTTCAGTAAGGCTACAACCATGACAAGTTTGCACTCTTGGGAGAGGGAATCGACCTCTGGCTGCTTGCAAAAGTGAAAAAAAAATATGTACCAAAGATATCCCGATCTTCATAAACGATAAAAAACTCAGTTCAATACAAATGACAGATAGATATTATAGATTTTTCATTTATTTCCATATAAGAGAAAATGATATTAGCATGGAAATAGAAAGACGAATCATGGCTGCCAACAGAAGTTATTATGGACTGGGCAATTAAGTGACGCTTCTTGTCTAGAGACCAGCATCATACTCTATAAGAAAGTCCCTGGGGAGGAATCGTCCTCTTGAACGGATGAAAGACCTTTGAACACAGGAAGGCAGACGAAAAGAGATTTAATAGAATGGAAACTATTATGACGAAAATAAAGGCCGGGGAAGTGTGAAGGTTAATTCTACTTTCTCTATAAAGAAGTCAAAATGACAAAGTATATAAAACTGCTTTGATTCCATTAGTCGGGCCATGTACTGAGGAGGGTGAATACCGTGCAGATGAAAATGATAAACCTTTCTCTGGAAGGCAGTAAATTGGAAGGGATGATAGAAGAGAACTGGGGATCAGAAATTGATGATCGGTGGCTTTGGAATTCCTTGACGGGTTTTAGTGACGAGAAAGAAGAAGAATTGAATTTTGTGAGACATTAAAAAAAATATAAAACTAAATATTATCTTTCTTACCTGTGTAATAAGGGTCCACCCATAAAATACGTCACGCAAAATTCACGCATTTTTGACCCCTCCCTCCCCTTTTGTCACGATGCATCATATTTTTTTCAACCCCCTACCTAATAATACGTCTCATTAACAATTTCATTCATATAATTTTTATTAATACAAAATTATTGTTATTCTTTGGCGATTTACTACACTAGTTATTAAAATAGAAACTATTGAATAAATTATAAAATTTAAAGCAATCAGCAATTACTGTTAATATTATAATTCTCTCAGTAATAATCGTGAACAATATTCAATTCTTTATAATTAAAATATCGGTTTGACAAGAGGTCTCAACTCTAGCCTTGCTCGTCAGCAAGTATCGAACCATTCCCCAATATCATCCCATTGGCATCACTTCATGACTCTATGATTCCATCCATTCTTTGTCCTAATGTTTTAATCTCTTTCTTTAGTATTGTCGCTCTTGGTTTATATTAATAAAATAAAACATAAAGGATACTAGGAGTATAAACATTCAAGACAGTAATGAAAATAATAAAATCTATAGTTTTTGAAAAATATAAATAAAATTGATATAGGTATTTCAAACGTCATGTCAAGTCACGTTTGTTCGGATCCCCTCCCTCCTCCTCGTCACATATCATCATGTATTTTATGGATGGCCCCTAACAATAAACAGTTAATTATTCTAAAGATTTAAATAATATTTGTAACTTAAAAACATGAAAGGGCGCAGAATAGTATAAGGAGTGAATGGACTGACCCTGATGAAAAGAGTAGATGCAGGGTTGTTCGGAGAGGGGCTGCTTTGTAGACCATTCCACAGAGATGTTCTTCTCAAGTTCTGGAAGGTACCAGATCAGGAACTTATCCCGCGTGAAATATTTATGTTTCAGAAGTTCCTCACTGGTCAATCTTTCTTTAGGATCAATTCTATATGTGAAAAAATATAAAACAAAAACAAAATTAAATATGAAAGCTCAATTTCTACAGTTTAGGGAATCTTGTACATTTTAACATAAAGTGAATTATTATTCTATAGCACTCATAAATATTAAATTTTGAGAAACTAGGAGAAAACCCGGCACAAAAATATTTTTTTTACTACACGGTAAGGGGTGGGGAGGGGGGCTTGAAATTCTTAGGGTGAAGGCTAGGGGGAGGGGCTTATAAACATTTGAGCCCCAACTCCAAATCTCTAGCTGTAATAGAGGAGATCTCTACACAGGCTCTGATGAAACCTAAAGATCTTGGAAACCGGTTTCCACCAAACATGGCTAACAACCTTCTTGCAAGTACCAGCTTTTGAAGAAAAAAAAACGCTTTGAAATCGGTTCAGCCGTCTGGGAGCTACGATGCCACTGAAAGACACACACACACAGACAAAGGCTTCACTTATAACACCCCTCCTTTTTCGTCGGGGTTTAAAAACAAATTGTTTTCCTAATATTATTTTTTTGCCGAGTTAATTACCTAGGTATATATTCTGAAGCAAAAAAAAATCGGAATTTATCCTTTCTAGAAATTATTTTTCTCGACTTAAGTCGAGTTTTGTCGTTATTCAAGCATTGATTGTCAAAATATATAAAATAACCCAATAAATGCAAAAGTAATAAATGTATCAACATAAAATTTTATATTATAATCCTAAACCCGATATGAACTTCACCTAATTTTCAGTCAAATCGACTTAAGTTAAGAAGGGTTGTTCTCAAAAATTCTAATAACCAGGCACGTGCCCCCCCTGGCCAGAGCAAAAAACTAAGATAAAAATTAAATAAACTAAAAAAATAGTTTTTATTAAAAATGGATTGCTTGCAAGTTACCAATAGGATCTTCAAATTTCCCGTGCGTCTGATTTCTAAATCAGCAATCAGCTGTTACTTAAATGTACATGAACAAAACAAATCATATACATTTATTTAAATATATATGAAATTGATCATTTCATTTCCTCGCTCAAAATCGTCATTTATGTAATACTTTATACTCTTAAAGCTGATTTTACATGCGCAGTAAAAATGCAAAGCGCAGCAGCAGCAAATACTTAGTTGTCGTGTTACTTTACTGATGTCACAAGAAATTATAAGTGTTGTAAAAATTCGTTCTGAATTATTGTCAACAATTTTTAAATAATAAGTAAAATAATTTTATATTTCCAAAATTATTCCGCATTTTCTAATTGCAATTATATTGTAGCTGCACGACTATCGTAAGGATTGTCAAACAATTAATTGTAGCAAATGGATTATTAATGAATAAACAATCGATATGGAGACATATTCATATTTAACATAAGACAAAATTACATAACATATTATATATATACGTGAAAATGCATGATCTTCAAAAATATTGCATTGAACAAACGGCACAGTAAGTCCGTAGCTAGATAGGTACCTGATACAAGTGTAAACAAAATCCAGCGTTTTTTTATCAATGGAAGGAAACTTGTCTCGTATATTAAATAAAGCACTCGTTTCTGATCTTGAATGAATTTTGTTCACAACTGGATCATTAATTTCTGTCGAATTTCGGCTTTCAACATGTTCAGTCAAACAATTTTTCATGTTTTCTGTAAGTCCTCCTGAAATATGTATATATATAAACAATAATTAAACACAATAAAAATATTTTTATGAAATTATGATTTGAGATCCTGTGTAGAAAATTTTCGTTTTATTTGCTCTTCTGAATACAAAGTAAATTTCAGAATATTAAATTAATTTCACTTTTATTTAATTTCTGCAAGTATCGTTAATATTTTTATTAGGCGCATCGACTGCAGAAGCGCCAGCACAACTATTATTACAGTAGATAGGGTGACATCATATGTTCAAGAGGCTATCTCTCTGGATATTAGCTATTCCTCCGTGAATGGCACCATATAATTTTTTGGTGATATAGTCCAGTGTTTCGCAAGAATTCCAGCAGCTGAGATGTGTAGGCCGAGCTATCTTTCAGCACTGCTTGAGCATCGTGAGACAATCCATCTCTTTCTCGGTAGGGTTTGAGAGCTTCACAGGATTATAGTATGTGGAAGACAGTAGGTTCTTCCTTGCATAGTGGGAATCTCGGTGGGCGACTCCTCAACAAAATGTGGACATGGGTTAGCCAAGTGTGTCAGATTCTTAGCCTCGTCAGGACCATTAATAGTCTATTATTATCTATTTTAAATTATTGTATATAAAATGTATATATATATATATTTTTTTCCTTCTTCTAAAATGTGTTTTAATAATTTCTTTCTTATTGTATTGTACCATTGTATCCTTATTATATCTAATTTATAAAAATATGTTGTTTAAATTAAAGCTTTTATTTTATATTCAATGTTATTATATTATTATTATCATTTCTTGTTGAATATTCAAGCTTAATTATTGTTATTCATATGCAGTTATTATTTTTTTTTTTCGTTTGTTAATTTATTGAAATAAATATTCTAACAAATTGTATATTGGGCTATTTTTAAAACCGATATATTAGAGAGAAAACGCATTTAAATTATTTATCGCAAACTTTCCCTAAAGAGCACTTCCTTAAAGTTTCCTATCTCGCTATTAATTCCCCTCAGTAAATCCCCTTCACAAATACAATATATACTCCTATTTGTATTTGTGATTTATAAAAATTTAAAGTATAGTAGTAACAAGACTGTCACCTGCCTAGAAGTCTTGTGATCTGGAAAAGTTGGTCAATGTCTGTGTCTCCAGCAAAAAGTGGATCTCCTGTTAGCATCTCAATCACAATGCAGCCAACAGCCCAAATATCTACTGATCTAAAAAAATATACGTATATTGTTACAAACTTAATAATTTATTTTTTAGTAATTTCATGTATTCATCTAAAATAGCCTGTGGAAAGTCCCGTTCATTTCATAATCTATTTATTGAGTACCGTTTCATTCAAATAACCTGTTGCGGTCGTTTTGTGTTTAGAAGTAATTTTTTTGATGTTATTAGTTAGTTATTGTGACTCAGCCGGAGGTCATAACGCCTACTACCAGAGAGCTCTTCTGTCGCTTCTCTGTTATTACCTATCTATTTTAAATTATTTATATATATTTTTTTTCTTCCCTTAAAATTTGTCTAATTGTTTTCTTATTGTATCAATTTTATAAAAATATGTTGTTGAAATTAAATATTTTATTTTCTGTTCAATGTTATTATATTATTATTATTATTTCTTGTTGAATATTTAAGCTTAATTATTGTTATTCGCATGCAGTTATTATTATAATTTTTTTTTTCGTTTGTAAATTAATTTAAGTAATTATACTTAACCAATTGTAAGTGGGCTAAGTACCGTCCATAAAGATTATTATTATTTTTAAAAACCGAGATATTAGAGAGAAAATGCGATTAAATTATTTATAGCAAATTTCCTAAATTTTTTATTCACCTAGAGTTGAGGTCTTTAACAAGAACCTGACGTGATACAGGCTCGGGATCATCGCTTAATGACCCATCCGAATGAAGGCTTGCTCAAGGTTTTTCACGTCCTAGATAAAAAAACCTAAGGGCCTCGGCTGAGGTTCGAACCCGCAATCTTGAGCTCAATAGGCAAGCATGCTACTTCTGACAGGCGCCCTCATTTGAGATAGTGGAGTTGAGTGGATACAGTTCATAAAGAATACGATTTCAAATCACCCGATAGATAAAGTCACCCATCTATAGAAATCCTTCCAGTCTAGATTAGACCAGAACATTACTTTATAAACAATTTTTTTAAAGAATCTGTCTGCCACCAATTCAGTTGTACATCTTCTTAATATACTTGAAAATTAGACGAAACGAACTGTATAAAAAACATATTAAACCCTAACTACTTTCAAATAAAATAAAATTAATATAAAAAAAATTTAACAAAATAAAGAAAACTATCATAAAGGGAATACCTGCCATATGTGATGTCTCCAACTAGAAGTTCTGGAGATCGGTACCACCTGGTGGCAACGTAGTCGGTAAATGGCTCCGTAGAGATGGTGGCAAAACGGGCAAAGCCAAAATCGCAAAGCTTAACCACATCATACTCCGATAGGAGAATATTCTCTGGCTTAATGTCCCGATGAATTATCTGAAATAACATTTTGGAAATCAAAAAAAAAAAGTGAATAAACAATTTAAAATTGAAAAAATTAATCTTATACAACAGAATATGGCAGCAAAATGACATTTTTCTTGAAATATATAACATCTGAAAAAAATAAATAAAAACAAACGATAAGGATGATACCTATCAATTTTTAGGGGAATCGTTCAAACGGAAGTGAGAAGGGGATGGCACACATTTACTTCAATAATTGCGGAAGTAATGAATGTATCAACATGGAATGTTATGGAACAGAAATACTTACTAAATAAAATAATAAACATAATATTACATAAATAAATATGGACATGTTCTTTAATAGAGACAGAAAAAAATGATGCCAAAAATAAAGGGAAAAGAGTTTTCCAGCTAGAAAATTAGTTAAAATCATATCTGTGATAATTTTTCAAATATAAAACAATATATTTGCAAGAATAATTAATTACATATTAAAATAAAATTAACTTTTCTCTGCAGCTTAATTTTTCATCAATTCTTTAAACTACAATAGCTGTCAGAAATATTTAGTGAAAAATCAAAATACATTGTTGATCTTTTTAACACTTAAATTCTCAAAAAACGTTTGAATTGATTCTGAGTCACTGTTTTGGTCGATTAGTAAGATATTGAGGAGAAATGTTTACCCGGGGTTACTCAAAGAAGGGCAATGGAGCAACTAGCGTAAAAGGTCGTCCTTTTAGTTTAAGGTGCACCCTGCAGACACTTTCAGGGCAAATCTGATATCTCAAACCTCAAAGTATTATCCTAACCCTTCTAGTGATATTGTGGAGAAGTATTTAGGCTAGCAGTCAGACATTTTCAATATGACAGTTTATTGAATGGTACATTTCTTGGGAGCCGAACGCACTGGACCAGTCGCTAGAGGGAATACAAATTCAGTATATACTCACTCACATTATTTGAATGGCAGTAGTCTACGCCCCTGAGAACCTGAAAAATGTACTTCCTGGTAAGCTCTTCAGTGAGGGGACCCTCGTCGTCCAGCTTATTGAGCAGATTGCAGGTCATATACTCGAAGACCAGATGGAACCTCTTGCGACGCCTGAACACTTCCAGTAGAGATACCAGGTTGGGGTGATGCAACTTCTGAAAAGTTTAAACATTAACAATCACAAGAGTAGGGAGATTGTGAATTTACAATAATATATTTTTAATGTCTATAAACAAAAATGCTAAGATCAAATATATTTGTTAATCTTTAGGGAAAAAATTGTTTAATGTTGTTCATTATATTATTTTACTGAGACCTGTGGACATTTATACTTTTTAGTGCTGATTCATTAAACTGAATTTTTTCCACGGAATTTCATGTTTTCTGACGGATTCCAAATATATATATACTAGCAGTAATACCCGGCGTTGCCCGGGAAACTTTGACTTTTCTCCCAATATCTCCTATAAGGCTATTCAGTTCCTCGACAGTACATTCATGATGTTATAATTTTCAATTATTCATACGGAATAAGGCTTATACAAATTTTGTATTTTACTTAGTTGAAATAAATTTGATTAATCACACATGTTATTTTTGGTGGTAAAAAAAAAACTAAAATAAAAAAATAATCAATAGATGTCTTATTCAGGGAACTCTGAATCCTCGTAATAAATTTAATATGTATTGCCTTTATGAGGTTTTGAATACACATGTAAAATTTCGTGTATATACATTCATTCTATCAGGAGTTTGGAGAAAATTATATTCCGGTGAAAACTCAACATCGTATTCCTGACCGATTACATAACTTTCCCTATTCTTCGAATAGCTGGGGAAATAAAAAATGAGTTAATTTATCCAAGGAATTTCTGCCTTGTACTGCTCATAAATTCTACATTCACATACAGGGAGTATTTTCGCCATAAGCTGAAAATTCAATAGCGAAGTTAATTTCATCTAGAAACGTAAGAATGATGATACAACCTTGAAAATTTTTATAATAATGATCCAAGTATAATACAGACCAAAAAATGATAGATGAGAAAAGTAGAATCGATGAGAAAGCTTTTGTGGGGTATAATATATTGATAGATGCTCTCTGGAGGAGAACTTCAATAAAGCTATCCTTTAAAGAGGGCTACAGGAAACCAACATTTATCGACCTGTCCGATTTTTGAATACATTTGAAGTAGGTCTCGATTGCCTAAGTGACATACTACTAACCTGAATCATAATGTCCATTGTAACTAAATTGGTAGGTTCAATATAGAGAGCAAATGGTAGTCAGTGTGAACATTTTTTAAAGAATGATAATACATTCCAAGATGAACAAAAAAGTTCGTGTTTTTTCCTACAAGTTGGTTTTGGATCAATAAATCGCTACCCTTCACTCTGAACATACTTTCGATACAACCAAACCTCGTTGAATTTCCTAAATGTTTCTATCCAAGGTTCTGAAGCCTTTATATGTGTCCACAAGCATTTTCTGCAGTTATATTGTGAAAAGTGTCCCGAGACGCCAAAATAGCAATTTATAAAACTGTCCTGAGACCGGTCGTCACATATGCGAGTGAAACCTGGGTCCTGATTAGGAGGGACGAAGTCTTACTTAATACGTGGGAGAGGAAGGTATTGAGGAAGATATACGGCCCTACTCCAGAGGGGGATAGATGGAGGATACGGACCAATAGGGAGCTGAGGGACCTGTACAAGAGCCCGGACCTGGTGGCCTTAGTGAAGTAGGGGCGGCTGCGATGGCTGGGGCATTTACAGAGGATGGAACCAGACAGATTGCCGAGGAGGATACTGGAGGGACACCCGGGAGGACAAAGAAGAAGAGGTAGACCCAGCTTATGTTGGCTGGAGGACGTGGAGGACGACCTCAGAACGATGGGTGTGAGGAGATGGAGACGGGAGGCCGAGGATAGAGAAGAATGGCGGAAGATCGTTGCGGAGACCCAGGTTCTACAAGGACCGTAGCGCCAGGGAAAGTAAATTATATTGTGAAAAGTTTAATAAAAATATAGAAAAAAAAAGTATTAAAAAAAAATATTGTCGATTTCACAAAATATATATAATATTGGTGAGAACGCCAGTAGCTCATGAAGTATTTCGCAGCTAAAACCGACGTGGCAAAAAGGATACAACTCTTATCTCTCTTGGATTACCAAGAAGAATTACTCTTACATCGTTTGTACATTTACTATGGTCAAGTAATAGGTACTTTATCGTACTAAAATGTGTTCAATTGAATTGGAAGCTTCGAACAAACAATATTTTCTTTTTTTTGTCCTTATGTTCGATGCATATTAGCCATGCCACTGTGTTACCTAGTTATTTACGACATCCATGGCCCCGGGAGGGACTTCTATCTTCGAAATAAAACTCACTCCCGGACGGGATCCGAACCCGCAAACCATGGTGAGATCATGTGATCAAAGCCCTACGCTCTAGCCCGCACGGCCACCATGGCTCCCAACAAACAATATTGATCATATGTTTGTTGTTATTCAGTCAACAATTTTTATGGTTAACAGTAAGAGTTAGTTAGTTATTATGACTCATGCCCCGGCTTTAACTGCGATGTCATATCGCCTACTACCAAAGTCGCTCTAATGGACACGAGCCCGACTCTACTATGGGAGTCATAAATGTTGCCTACCCAGGTTTATTTGCCGATAAAGTACCTATTACTTGACCATATGAAATGTACGAACGATATAAGAGTGTCATCTTGGTAATCCAAGTGAGATAGGAGTTGTATCCTTTTTGCCACTTTTGTTTTAGCTACGAAATACATCATGGGATTACCTTCAACATCCTGATCTCCCTGAGTGCCATCTTCCTCGTGGCGCTATCCTCCTCCGTCTCTATGAACTTCTTGATGGCAACCACCTGACCAGTGGCCATATGCCGACATTTCATCACCTTCCCATAGGATCCTTCCCCCACAATCCCTAGCACGCTATATTTTTCCATTTTCATTTAACATCTGTACAAAAAAAAAGAATAATAATAAATATATTTAAATTTGTGATGCGATGCAGGAAAAGGTATCATAAGTAGACAAAATCAATGTTACAGGAGAATCTAAAACACGACGATGGTCAGATTTGTCGAATTTCTGGTTTTAACACCAGTTTTTAGTAGTAACTATAAACGAGCACTATATGTATCTTCCATTCGTTCACAATCCACTAGAGTGAGGTGACTATGTCTTGATTCTTTCACTATAAATGAGTGCAGTACGTATGTTCGTTCCTTCACAATCCACTCTAATGGACTATAAACGAGCGTTCTACGTACCTTATTGTATTCTTTATTGTTTCGCATACCAAAAAAACTGGTATTTTATATTCAAGTTAGATACAAGTTAAGTACCAAATATATTTATTTTTTAATGTATTTTTAAAATAATGTTGCTTTACCTTCAAGATTGAAGAAAACGTTTGTTCCTTTCCTCAGAACTGTGATTTCGTTAATTCCATTTTTGAGAAATCGTAACACTCAATATTTAGCCAATCATCCAATTTAAAAAAATAAAACACTGCAAAGTTTACAGAATGTTTACATTGCATTTTTGCCCTAAATAAATGAGATTTATTTTTCCGACTTACGATACCTTTTCCTCGATTACTTTACGCTTATTGAAACTATTACCTTGAATCTTAAATCCAAAAAATTACAAGGATGTGTATCTATCAACTTTTTACAGTATCCATACAACTATGTGGAATATTTGCATAGTGGACAGAAGAAATTCTAAATTCTAGGCAAAATTAGCTCAATATTTTTCCGAGTCTAAATCTCGGAAGAAAAGATTATCAGACGATGAATCATAGCATTGCACAATGACTTGTGCCATAAGGGTAAACTATGGCATAGAAATTGTACTCAATTTATGGTATGGAGATGGCAACTAGGGGTTTTACAGGCTTTGGGCCAGGATTAGGCTTAACTCAAAAACCTCATGACCATTCAATCCAATTTATTATTGTAATGCCTGTCAAGATATAATATGTTACAACAATGATCTATAATAATATCACATATCTTGACAGAAATTACAATAAATTTGATTGGACGAAGGAGAATAATGCTGACTAACCTTAACATGGTTCCTTAACTGTCAAATCCCCTGTTGTAGTTATTTAAAGTAATATTATCCAGATTTAAAGTAGATATCATAATGACAAGGTAGCACGCAATGATTTTGTCAAGCCGACTGATATCCAACATCAATCTTAGTTTTGTTCGTGTTTATTTCCTTCAACCAAGGGGGGACAAGTTCAATATAAATAATTCTGTTTAGTTATCATACATTGATCCTGCACACATGATGGGAAATATATGTATGAGAGTCTAAATATCTTAGAAAACAAATTATTAATTAACATTGTCATTTTGAAATGCTGCAATTTAATTATCGCTTAAATTTAACAGTAGGTATTGAAAATATAGCCTTTTGTAATCAGTTGTTTGGTAGGTCTCTTTCATAGAATGGGAAGAGTATTGAATAACATATAATAAAATTCAGAACGAGAGGAATGTTGGTATTCAAATTGATTGAAATATCGCGAACAGGCTCTTTCGAGGTCACGAATGGACTGCGGCAAAGTGAATCTCGTTCTTCTCTTCTATTCTGTTCTCCTAAGTTGCATATATGAGGTCATTTTAGAGAGATCGCATACAATAAATACAAAATTTTAACATTTCATAACTAATTATTAATAACTAGTTCGGCATATTTTACATGTGTGAGAATAGTAATGGATGGAACATAAAACGACAGCCCCGAGAATGTGTGGTCAGATACTCATTAGACTCCTTAAGTACTTAAACGCAAAATAATTAGGCGATATGACCTCCTAGTTTAAACTCGGGCATGAATCGAATATATAGGTTAGGTTTTATGACTCATGCCTAGGTCATATCGCCTACTCGCGCTCTTTCGTCACTCTGGTGGACATGAGCCCGACTCTACTGTGGGAGTCCTAAGTTTTGCCTACCCTAAATTTTTATTCACCTAGGGTAGGGGTCTTTAACGAGTACCTGACATCGTACAGGCTCGGGACCATCGCTTAGCGTTCCATCCGAAGGATGGCGCGCTTAAGTTTATTTTACCCCCCAGATAAAATAAACTAAGGGCCTCGGTGGGGTTTCGAACCCACGATCTTGAGCTCAGAAGACAAGCACGCATACCATTGAGCTACCGATGCCCTCTGAATCGAATATATATATATAATAGTAATTATTACGAGAATTAAAAAAAAAAAGTCATTCCTTTCTCAGCTGTTAAATTTCTACTAAATGTGTTATCCATTTTCTTTTTTTTCCTAAAAAGGTTAAATGAATAGGTACTCTCTTCACAATAGAGTTTAATGGTAATCTAGTTTAAATTTAAAAAAATTTGTTTTAATAAGAAAAGCAACAACTCACCCTAACTCTCTTAATTTAATGTTCCAATAAACCAGGCTCCAGGTCGGTCTTCAACTGCCTACTTCTGAAAATACGAGATACAGTAATATCGATCCAAGACAACCCCCACTCCTCCAGGTTGTAGATTGCACGATACAATAGACCAAGTTTGATTGTTAACTGAAAGATTTGATTGAAATAAAACTTTGAAATTTAGAAATAAATGATAAAGAACATATGAGAACTTCAAGCTGCTTCATGAAGGTTTCTGGTTTCCATGTGAAGCTTTCCGATTCGATTTCAGAAGATGCCAGTTAATATCATCCATACCATTTCAATTTTAAACTTACATAGGCCTAATTTGAAGCTAGAATACTGCAAATATTGTAACCACTCGAACTCCGAAATTACCTTATTGACTTTCATGAAATTTGCAGGGTATGTACAGTTAGGCGTTCCATTTGTCTTTTTATAATTTCATAATGATGGTACAAGTCGAGAAAATTGTGATTTTCATATTTTTCACCTGTTTAACTTATTGTACGTTCATTTTAGTTAATTCCTCGAAAAGTACTTTATTGTTCAACATATTGGTAATGAAATGTATCATTATGGAATTGTGAACATTTTAAGACCAAGAGCGTACTGATATTATGGCACATGAAGTGTGTAATTTAGGCCAAAAGTTAGAAAAACATGAAACTTTGAACTTTTTCTCTCAAACTTTCGGTAAGGACTCAAGGGGATTTTATTCATTTATTATTTTTCATATTATAGTGCAATCAGTGAAATCTATCTGGGAAGATTCTAAACTCAATTTTAGAAGGTTAGATGTGTATTGTAGAAGCAATAAAGAGGGCTCCGGTAGCTGTGGTATGCTTGCTTACTGTGCTCAAGATCGCGGGTTCGAAACCCCACCGAAGCCCTCAATTTATTTTATCTGGGAGGGAAAATAAACTTGTGTACGCTGTCCTTCGGATGTAATGTTAAGAGATAGTCCCGAGCCTGTAAGATGTCGGGTACTCGTTAAAGATACCCTAGTAGGTGAATAAAAATTTAGAGTAGGCAAAATTTAGGACTCCCATAGTAGAGTCAGGTTCATGTCCATCAGAGCAACGAAAGAGTGCTCTGGCGATATGACCTCGTAGTTAAAGCCCGGGCGTGAGTTACAATAACTATAAGGTTAGAAAGTACCGCGGTCCCCAGGCCTAGTTTTTGTTTTGAATTATGTTGAATAAGTAAATAAAAAAACTGGTGTTTATCAATGTCGATTTTAGAGACAGAAAAGGCCCGCTACCTAAGATCTGTTTCTTTCTGCCCCTAAATACATTTGGTGTGCTGTACACCTAGGGACCTAAGCATCCAATGCTCTTATCACTTCTCAGTTAGCTGAATCAGAGTATGCCTATTCAAGTTTATTAGAATAGTTGTAGTCTTTAATGGGTAAGGCTTTGTTACCTCCTAGATAAAAAAAAAAACCCAAGGTCTTCCAGACCGGTTGGAACCCGCGATCTAGAGCTCTTTAAATCATTCTTAATTTTCACAAATTTTGGCCTTCTGAATCCATAACTGAAATCCGATCTGGATTTTGCAATAATTACCATCAAAGTTTCGAATGAAAACCAAAAATCATCATTCAGGTAATCATGAAGCTTTCATCTTCCGGTTTGAACCAATGAATGTGCCAAAACCTAAGACCAAAAGACCTGAGCATGTCTTCCATCAGGTAGAATGTTGAGCGATTGTCCCGAGCTTGAGCAACGTCAGGTACTCATTAAAGACCCCCTACCCTGACTAAACCTGGGTAGGCAAAGGACTCCCAGAGTAGAGTCGGGCTTTTGTCTAATAGCCCTCTAGTAGCAAGCGATATCTCTAGTTTAAATCAGAACAAAAATATCGCTACCTTTTACCTGAAGATTTACAGTCTAAACATGGATCTCGGCGAAGTAGCAAACGAGGAGAAAACATAAATTAATTAATACACAAATCTGGTTTCAGTCCAGGAAAATAAAGCTTATATTGTAAAGGAATGACGAAAGCATTATTTTACAAGTTCTATATCTTACATTAAAATACAATTTTACATTACATTATTATATTCATGAACCTATATTTAATGTCACAACTTCATTTACATGGAAGACGATTTAGTTAACATATATTCTGTTACGAATAAAACAAAAGCTGAAAAGAATAATGAATTTTAATAAATAACACAAATAAATTTAATAAAGAAATTTGCTCTATTATTGTTATTGTCTAATTAAAAATATGAAATAATAATAAAATGTTTATTATATTACTATATTATTTTATTTTTACAGGAAGAAATTTCATTTAATAGAATGAAACTTGAAAATGTTATAGCTTTTTGCAAAGCAGCCCCACAAGCCAAAAATTATTTTTAACAGTTTCCTTAACCGTTATGAAAACCTGAAAGCCAGTTTAAGATGTAGTTATAATATGATACGCAAATACATGACGTAAGTCATGAAATAGGCGAAGTGGCGCAATTTGTTAAGCAAAAATCATGATTTTTTATTTTTTTTTCAATTTCACGAAATAGTTTGCCCGGGCTTTAACTACAAGGTCATATCGCCTACTACCAGAGCGCTCTTTCATCACTCTGGTGGACATGAGCCCGACCCTACTTTGGGAGTCCTACATTTTGCCTACCCTAAATTTTTATTCACCTAGGGTAGGGGGGATGTTTAACGAGTACCTGACATCGCACAGACTCGGGACAATAGTTTAACGTCCCATCCGAAGGACGGCGTGCTTTTAGTTTATTTTACTACTAGGCAACATAGTTAATTCATTTTTAGGGTGTGTAAAACAAGTGTACAATCAAACGAGATTTATAAATGCCTTCTGAGGTGATGAATGCGGACTTACGAACTTCCTTTAGAAATATTTACTATTAAACAAACAATAATAACAAACACTACTCGTTTCGCCATTACACCTAAACCCGTTGATGGGGTATTATATTTTTTAGGAAATACACAATATCTGGAAACGAAGTTTGTTCTATTTATTTAACTTAAGCCCTTTAAAATGTTGCCGCAGAATGGATTTTCATATGAAAACATTGTAATACCAATTTTATGAGAAGAGGAGGAGCATTGACAACCATTGAGTCGCTTTTATGCTTTGTTTAAAGTAAAACGTTTTTTTTTTTAGTTTTTAAAAATATTTAACACAGTGGAAGAAAATGATATAAAAATGATATTTTATAAAGTTACTCAATTCGCACTGTCTTAAAATTATACATCTGTCTAATTTTGTATACATCTTCTAGAACCTGCGTAGGTAAATGTAAAATAAGTGAGCTGAGGGATCCAACAGGGCGGAGTCCCCCAGTAGGGTTGTGAGGGCCGAAGGAAGAACGCGGAAGTCCAATTGATGTTATACAATTATTATAAACAATATATTTTATATTTCATGAATTAGGCAAAACATACACATTTGGTAATAATACCTTATTGGTTTATGAGTTGACAACTTCCCGTAAATAATAAATATTTAAAAATAATATTATAAATAAAAGTAGATAAACAGAAATGTAACTAGAGAGCTGAAATGATTTTCAACTTTTATTTATCTTAAAAATAAATAACAATGAATTTCGGTCAAACAACAATAACAAATCCAAATAAATAAAACATTTTGTTTTAAATATAAAATGTTCAAAATGAGAGTATTGCACTTTAATAATAAATGGTTTCTTTTTTAATTTTGGTAATTGAATTTTTATAACATAGATATCATTTGAAGCATGAATTATCGCTCTTTTTAAGGTCTCCTTCTGATTCATAAAAAAATAAATAATAAACAAATAAAAATAAAATCTTTAAAAAACTAAAAAAATTGAGGAAACCTCGCTTCAGTCTCTATTTCGTGACTCGAACAACTTGAAATACGGTTTTTTATATTTAAAATTATTAAATAATTATTTCAATAAAAAATGTAATTAACAACCAATATATGTAAGTGATGATAAATGATGAAATGAAAGACATCGTAATTTTAAAACAGAACAACTGTTCCAGCTTGATCTCACTCAAACTGTATAAAATACCAATTATAATTCCATCTAATGTATTTCCAAAAATACTTGAAGGGATCAGAATTTTAATTTAGCTACTGACCAAAATACACAAATTTATTTTTTAGTTTCGTTAAATGTACTCTAAAAAAAAATTAAATCGTTTCAAAACAGTGTGTCTACCAATCTATGGAAATAATATTACATGAATTTTCTATGCATTTTTTTTTCAATTTTCCAATTTTACATTCCAAAGGATCCTATACAGGAATACATTGATGTATAATTTTTTTTTTGTTTAATATAATTTTTTCTATAGTATAATTAACACTAAAGTATAATTTTTCAAAGAAAATCCCATTTGTAAAAAAATAAATCATGATTATTTCAGGTCGTGAAGGTTTTCCTCATCGCTAGACACTCTGTTTTTATCAAAATTAAAACCACCGTTTAGGCGACAGGAAAGAAATACAGTTCAATGGTTTTATGTACACCAAACATCCTTTTCTGACGAAACTGCTCAAGTCAGTTTTCCCTCGAGACTCCACTCAAGTACTGTCAGAGACCACTGCAACTTGAATCATTTTTCTTTCCTGATTCAAATAGAAATCAATTTAGGAGAATGTGGACACAGATCCATAAAAATCTATTGTATCTTCTTTCTTCCCTGACTCGGGGAAATCCTATGACGCCTCATCCTTATATTAGAACACAATTTCTCTAGAAAAATGTTAGAAAAAGGTCAATAGCCCAGTTAAAATTCTGAACCGTTCCATTTTAATAAATATATTAACAAGTATAAGTCTTAAAATTATTTTTTTAAATATAATCATATTAAAATAATTTATTACTAGGCACAGTAGACTCCCTCTTATCCGGCGCGCCGATTTTTTTTTTACGTCTCCCTTAATTGTATGTGATTTTAATTGGGGCTAGAGGATGAAGACTATATATTCCTTTGAGATAAACTTTCATTGGAAATTACGTTTCCTGTCAAATTCATATTTAACAAGATATACAACCTCTTAGATTCATTTTTTCCAGAGATGTCCCAGTTCTGATAATATTTCGAGAAGATTCTAATCCTCTTCTTCAGGTCCATCCCCATCGCACACTGGAACCGTCTCGAAATATTGCCAGAACGAAGACACCTCTTCTTTTAAACGGCCATTTCTCGCTTAACAGGTAGTACCTCCGTTCCGCCAACGCTGGTTAAGAGGAAGTCTACTGTATATAAAAATGAGCGGAATATTCTGGATAGATCTGTTTATTGCTACTGATGTTGGAGCTAGTGTACAGTGTCATTTAGTCTTAAAATCCCAGGTCCATCGCTGGGTGGGGACGGACATACAGGGCCGGGTTAGGATGGGCTTCATCGATTCCAGCCCTACTGTGTCCAAACACAGCTCGCTAGTCAGATGCTCAATACCACCGTCCTGCAACACAATATGCACGATACTAGACATTGCTAAATTTATTTCTATCGTTTTTCAACAGCTAACCATGACCTAATTTCGAATTTTAGGGCCTAGAGGTTGGAGAAGTTCGGATTCCTGATGTGGCAGACAATTGGTGGGGAAGGAGAAAAATATATCATTTATATCGAAGAGAACTATCCGCGGATTTTGGTCTTAGAAGATGAGAAAAAAAAGGGAAAGTATCAGATATCAGAAAGAACAAAAGTTATATTGAATAAATAAAACAAATTTATTTTTGAAATATTGTCTATTCCACAAAAATGTGTGCATGCACTACCGGTTTTGGCATAACATCGTTAGGTTTAGAAGACACCAGTAGCTCAAAAGTAGCATGCTTGCCTACTCAGCTCAAGATCGCGGATTAAAACCCGGCCGAGGCCCTTAGGTTTTTATCTGGGAGGTGAAAAACTTCGAGCAAACCGTCCTTCGGATGGGATGTTAAGCGATGGTCCCGAGCCAGTACAATGTCAGGTATTCATTAAATACTTCTATCCTAGGTGAATAAACCTGGGTAGTTAAAATTTAGGACTCCCACAGTAGAGTCAGGCTCATTTCCACCAGAGCGAAGAAAGAGCGCTCTGGTAGTAGGCGATATGACCTCGTAGTTAAAGCACGGACATGATTCGCAATAACTAACTTGTCATATTTACAAATAAACTAAGTCAGTTTGCTGATTGTGAACAATTTTTATAGAGAAAAATATTTCACACAAAACGAAATACCTAACGCCACAGCTGCGGGGATTTTCAACCTCCTTCCTTAGCTCCTGTATAAAAAGGGACCGCAATTAGCGAAGTGACTTAGTTTATAACTAAAACTGACGTTGGGATATGCCGGTAGTGTATATACACAATTTTTGTGGGATGATAATCTTTCAAAATGAAGTTTGTTTTATTTATTTATCATAAGTTTCTTCTCTCAACTTATATAAGTGTATAAGATTTAACTTCGTACTTCTATATGCCCATTTGTTATAATTTTCCAAACATAGTAATTGAAATGTTTAATATTGCAGTTCATTCCAATGGTATATAGTAAGTACATATATATATATATATATATATAATTATCAATTATTTTGCACCATTGCACAAATATCAAAGATAAATCACGCCGTAGAAAAACATCAAAGTTTTTATTAAAATGTCAAGGTCAAATATGCACTCTAAATAAACAGAATAAAAACTTCACATATACAACACCATACTAAAACCCTTCAGGACTTACTGTATCGAGATATGTGGATCAGCCAAAAAATCAAATATACAACGCCTTCAGTCACTACAATCCATTATACTACGCCCCATTGCCGACGCGCCATTTTACGTTTCCAATCTCAACTAGTATAATGACCTTAACATGCCATTTGCACCCTCTGTCATCAAGACACGATATCAGAATTTTCATGACTCCATCAAACTCCATCATCATCCCAATCCACTTATACAGCAATTATCCACAAACACTCTCGCCACAAATCCGCCACGACGCCTCAAGCGGGTATGGCAGAGGGACGTGCTCCAGGACTAGCCTGGACTCCCTCTTCGGTCACGTACCTCAGCAGTAACAGCCACGCACTTGACAGTGCACTACTTATCGCAATTAATGGCAAATGTTATGCCGTTGTTAATATGTAAATAAATAAATAAAATAAAATAAACAAAAATTTACTTCTCGTATTTTCCATTTTTGACTTTCAGCTCCGGTGCATTTATCCATTTCTACTTGTTTTGATACTACTTGAGCACATTGAAACTCTCGTCTCAGTTCCCCTTCGTTGCTCAAAGAGAAGAACTGAAAAAATAATATAAATATATATGAAGTATTGTCTGTATTTGGTCAAAAAGATGTTTTTTTTTAAACTTAAAATTGTTTCATGTTATATACAGGCTTTAAATACCATCAATTTAATTTATTTCTGTATTTACGCATGTATGATTGTTTGTTCGGGCTTCAGAGGAAAATAGCTGAACATATATTCACTTAAAATACAGGCTACATGCTTGCTTATTGAGCTCAAGATCACGGGTTCGACACCCTGGGCCCTTACGTTTTTTATTTGAAACTTGAGCACGCCATTCTTCGAATGGCGTTAAGCTATGATCCCGAACTTGTACGATGTCAGGTACTCGTTAAAGACCTCTACCCTAGATGAATAGAGATTTAGGGTAGGCAAAATTTAGGACACCCGTAGCAGAGTCGGGCTCATGTCCAACAGAGCGACGAAAGAGCGCTCCGGTAGTAGTCATCTGAACATATTGAACGGGAGGGGAGTTGTGCGGGGCCCAAAACATGAAATGGTGCTAGTTCTTTAACATTTGAACGAATTTTCATGAAATTTCGCACGAAGCATCCTTATAAGCTCAATTCAAGCATGCGCTACATAGCATCTCAACACATAACGGGAGAAGGGGTGTATTTCAGACCATACTTAGGTACTTGTCTGTTAGACCATACTTAGGTACTTGTCTGTTAGACCATACTTAGGTACTTGTCTTTTAGACCATTTAATTAGGTGGTATGCAAAAAAAAAAAAAGTTTAGCTCTCCCCAAACATAGACAGACTACACAGTGCCTCCCCAGTCCAGATGGACCACTTTTTGCAGCCGACCTTGACTACTAATCTTTGGCCGACTTGGCTGAAAATCAATAATAGTTGAATACAGATATAAAATTTCATGTTGATATATTAATTCTATATTCAGTTATCGCGTCCATAGAACCATAAACAGATAGAATTATGATTATGTCATTTTCGATCGGAAAACAAGAAATTACGGTTAAAACTTAACATTAAATTGACTGATTATACTAAAAAACCTCTTGAATCCTATGTAAACTATTTTCTTTGAATATGTTAATATTTGTCTGTAGATAACTTCATTTACATAACACAGTTGTCTACACAATAACACTCCCCACTCTTTAGTTATTCAGAAAGTGTCATGCTATGTTACAGCTAGGAACTCTCCTCTTTTCATGAAAAAAACAAGTCAGACATTTATCAAGAATTACTTTTATTATGTATCTACACTAACCTATTAAGTATCTCAAAAGTTACGTTTCTGGAAAACAGTCTCATTCAACGATGCACTCCAGTTATGTAAGTAAATTTATTTATTTTTTAAATTCTGCCTGCATGTTCAATATAAATGAAGCGACTTCATTCATACGCAAATAATATAAACATTAATACATTATAGTATTAGGCCTTTCGAGAAATTGCACTTTCACGTCACTTGATGAAAATTGTTAATAATTATCATAAATATGCATATAGTGCTTATTATAACCAATGTCGGTTAACTGGATGTAAATTGTAAATCGTATAAAACCTATATTCTTAAAAATTTAACAGATGGGTCATTACACGTCGAATTAACCATAATAATAAATCCTCCAGACCTTCAGGTTTCGGATTCGAGTCATTTTCTACCCTGGGATAGATTCTACCGAAATATCATAATACCCTCGTTAATAATCAAGCGGTCTATTGATGGAATCTTAAAAACAACTGACAAATATCTAAAAGCACATTTTTATAATCGGCGGAGTTGATATAACGTTTATATGAACCACCCGGAATTTTCGATGCCTTTATCGATAGAAGAAGTTGTAGAAAAACAATTAATAGACGGCAAAATCTTGTCTATAACAATAACTCACTTAAGCAAATGCTCTGGCGCAAAAATATTTCCAAAAAAAGAAATTTTTTTTAAAATTTATTGAGAGGCATCTCGGTTGAAATTTAATTTCCATGTCGCTTTGTGATTTATAATTTTAAAAAAATATATCTTAAATGAGTGATTATTTTTACTTTTTCAAACCGCTATTCGGGCCTGATCAATCGGAATCTATATCTTCATATTAATTTGGTTTACAGAAGTAATCAAGAATAAAAAAATGTTTTAAGGCTACCCTAGTTTTAGGATAGACAAAATTTAGGACTCCCATAATAGAGTCAGGCTTATGTCCACCAGCGCAACGAAAGTGCGCTCTGGTAGTAGGCGATATGACCTTGCAGTTGAAGCCCGGGCAAGTCATAATGACTAACTATCCCTTCCCTGTGAGCTCTACTGTTTGAGTCCTACATTTTGTCTTCAGCCGGATTCGAATTCGCAATCTTGAGCTCAGAACGCTAGTACCCCCGAACTACTGGCGCCCTCTTCGTGTAGGTTTTTAAGAACAATATTGTCCAAACATCAATAAACACACAAACAGAGGCATAAAAACTGCTGATTCGGTCTCAGAAGATTCAATTTAGTCGAAAAAGATCAGTCTCATGGTCTGATTTTTCCTTCATAATAATAAAAAAGAATTAGTTGTTTTTGAAACATATAAGACAATATAGAAGCCATTATAATATCCTATCTTAATAATACACCATAATGTGCATATATAATACAGCGTACAAAACACACTAAAGTATATAATATTTGTTTTTTAAATTGTAAATGAAAAATTAAAGAGAAAAAAAAAAATTAAAAAATGTCTAAATAATGTTTACCTGACTGTTAAAAAGTTCACCATGACAAGAGTATACTCCAAGAGTAAATTTTTCTTCTTCAGAATTTTGCAAATTGTCCAAACATAAACGGTTAACAGACGTCATTACCTACAAGAAAAATGGGTATATTTTATGCATACTTTAAGCATACGTACATTTTTTTAACGTAGTTAGATGATAAAGAGATGCTTTACACATATGATTTTCAGAGGAAGAGAGAAGTACGGGTCCACGAAAGGCATGAGTTGTCTCTGAAGAATGTGCTGTCTCAATTTATTTATGCTTTAAATTTGTTGGTAACTATGTCTTGCAGTAGTTCTCTAGGATCAAGATCCTCCAACTAAGAATATAGGACCAGCCAAAAATTTCAAATTGGAGGGGGCATTGTAGGGGTGGAGGCCCCAATTCAACATCGGGATTAATTATTTTCAACCCTATAGAACTAGGCTGCCAAAACAAACTAAGTATAACTAATTAGAAGAATAAATAGAAAAAGCAAGTCCTTAATGTATAGAAGTTATTGTTATAATAAACTATCCTAATAATAAACCAAAGTGTGTATATAATATATTATAATGTATGTAAAAGACTGAAGAAGCCTCTTTATATAGAAACAACTATACTATGACCAAATGTTATCACATAGATAAGATGTGTCCGGGGCAAAATTAATATAATTTCGTTTACTACTAACGTGAAATAATATAAACATATATGAAATAAAATTGTCTTTTTAAAATCCTTAACAAGAAATCATAATAATTAATAAATATAAAAATAATACTCACTCTTCCATATGCTATAACATTTTCATCAGGGATAAATTTAGTCTTATAAATATTATTCAAGTACCATTTGAAATTTTTACAATTAAGTCTCTTCTTTAGGTCTAATCGTTCTGATATGTCGCCAATATCAGTAATCTGTGAAACAAATCAAAAACAAATTGAAAGATATACATTTAGGATGCAAAAAAAAAAAAAACTTAGTTGAAAATGATAAAATATTAAGTTATTTAAAACTGAATACATAAATAAGCTTTTTTTTTAGTTCCTCGCATATTCGAAGGACAGAGGAAGCTTTATGATAGTTTTCTGAGAGCCAAACATTTCTTTGGCATTGGTTTTCAAAATTTCCATTACAAATTTGTGTTTCAGGTCAAAACAAACACTTTGGTTCGGTATCTGTCTAGGGGCACGCTGGAGTATGCGTATCTCTCTGTCCCCTAAAGCCTTGTCGCACACCTAATTTAAGAACCTGTGAACGGATTTTTATGAAACTTCTTATATAAATTAGGTGTAGGTTCCGATAGAATCAAAGCTCTGCATTTTGATAAACTGAGGATCTGATGCAATCTTTAACGGATCTGTGACGTTATTAGGAGTCACCAAACACCAATTAGAAAACACACTTTGTAAACAATGTACTTGCTACATAACACATTTTAGTAGCAGATTATCCATTGCTATTATCTGCTATCTAAAACCTAGGATTATGGAGATTGTTAACTGATTCTAAGAGATTCACAACTAATGACGTAAGGAAACTTACCTCAAGTTCAGGACGGTGTTTAAAAAATAACCTCTGATACTCATCCATCCAGACCCTGACCAGACGGGCAGTGTTGATGCCATGGGTGTCTTTGTTGCCGGGGAAGGAGTAGGGATGAAAGCTGCGGAAGATGTGGCCCACCCTGGAGCAGGGGATCGTCTCTAGAAGGCCGCCACACTGCCATACCTGTCACGTTACAGCCAAATGTCCTTAAGTAGGAGTTCAATAATGTGCTAAGTACATTAGATAGCAAGAAGTGAGGCAATACTTACTCTAAATGACATTTCCAAATTTTCACCTCCCCAAACATCCATAAATCGGTCGTAGGATCCCATCTCCCAAAAATAGTTACGGTCGATGGCGAAGAGTCCTCCGGCCATCGTAGGCGACCTTAAAAAAATATATTAAAGTCAGGTGTTTGTATAGCAAGATACATGACAGGCCGACACCATACAGATCACTGTGGGCATAACTTTCACTGGCAATACCATGATTTATTTTTTGATCCACGCCTTTTCATAACTTACATAAATTTATATTTGTTAAAGAGAACGGTGCAGTATAGTCAACCATCAGAGGTCTTTGATGCTGCAACCTTATTTACTAGATGTACAAGGAGGAAAACAGTGTTTTGCAGCATTGTTCACTTTTTCAATTCCCTAGGAAGGGAAGGGACCCAAATTAAATTAAAATTTTTCCTGTTTTCCATCAATTTTGATTGTCAAGAGTGCATTTCTTCAATGTATTTTATTATATCATTCTGAATCGCCTGAATCAAACTTAACGATTCTATAAAGATAAGAAGTTCGAAATTATGTGAACAGGATGCGTAAACTTAAAATATTGCATTAATTTTAACAGTCCCTCAGAGAAAAAGCTGTATTTTTGGATAATTTATCTGAATTCGACAATGTGTGACAACTGTCTACTCCTGTCTCTTCCAACAACTTTGAGCAAAGTTTCAGTTGAATAATTTAAGTAGTTCACTAGGAGACGAACTAGAAACACTCGGTAACCTAAGAATAAACAATAAAATTAGTATACCTAGTGGGAGCTTCTGGTGAGCCTCTTCGTATCTTCTCCTCCTCGGAGACGCCGATCCATGTGAAGTGACCACTCCATGTGAATCCGCCCACCTCGAAGTCATACGACCCTCCGTTGTTCTGGTACTCGAACGTATCATCATCTATAACATCTATGATAGGTACCACCACAGCCTTCCTGTCTTCATGGATCCTTGCCACCAGAGGCTCTAACCTGAAAACAGACCGTATGCATTTTGAAGCAAACTATGTTGCGATCAGAAGCAGCCAAAGATTGTGTTTCCAAATCTTCTTGCAGGAGGTTCTCACGCAGAAACCTCCCTATCCACCTTACCCTGGACTGCACAAGGTGCTCCAGCGGAGTGAGCACTTTCGCATTAGACTAGCGCCCCAGGAGGCAACGCGCACAGCGGATCGGCTCATCCCTGATTTTCAGAGACGATCTGCGAAGGTGCTCCAAACAAAGCCTACCGAAAGAAAGCCACCACAAAGCCTCCATCATCGTTTGGTGCTAACAACGTTTCCACTCTTCATTTATGTTAAGAAAACAACTTCAAAAAAAGAACATATAAAAATAAAATAATTTGATCGGCTTACCAATTAACGCCAACTTCGCAGTGGGCATCCAAAAACACAATCACATCGCCGCGAACTTGTTCAGCCCCTTTCAAACGGGCCCTTATGAGACCGGATCGGTTTTCTAGTCTGTACAGGCGAACCAATTTAGGAAGCCTGGTGCCAACATAATAGTCCAATTTTTCTTTTAATTCCTCTGAAAAATAAAATAATTTAAAAATAATAAACAAATATTTGTGTCTACTATCTTTGCTATATATTAGGTAGACTGGCATTATGTTAGAAAAACAAATAGACTCGGGAGAAGCCACTCACAACATCAGGGCCGCCTTAGCCGTCGTAACATTTGGACAATTAGGCACGGTCAAATCAATGGTTTGCAAAAATTAGTTGGTCTATTGATTTTACTTCCAAACGCTTCATGTTTTTGAGAAACAATACATCAAAATTGCATAGGAAAAATGAAAATGGGCTATATATCCAATATGAGTACAAGAACCCTGTATTTTTAATAAAGCGCAAATGATGTTGTTTTTATAATCTGAACGTGGATATAAACATGTTTTTTTGTTTATTTTAAGGATTATGACAAGACTGATTACAGGAATGTTTATTTTTAATAGGACATTCTTACACCAAACACTTTTGTTCCCTCCCCCTTTTTCCCTTTCAGGTTCTTGTCATACATGAATATCTGAGTATAAGAATATCACAATTAAATACCAGTTTCAAATAATAATTAAATATGTGTTTCAAAACTACATTTCAAGACGGTTTTCTGCATGTAATTCGAAAAGTGGACGACCTGCAAAAAAGTCTTTCAGTTTTCTCTGCAACGTTTACTAGAAACAATTTTTGATTACGTCATAAACAAAAGCGGTATCTTGTAGAATGTACTTAGGTCTCGAAGTAAAGTGGTCACTATTTTAGTTCGATTTCGACCAACATCTATTCAGATCTAAGTTAGCACATGTAATCCCTTAATTCCAAATTTCAAGTTCATAACTAGAATTGTTTTCGCTGTAGAGCGCTCACAACTTTCCAACCTCATATATACACACACAGACAGAAAACACAGCGAAAATGGTCAAAACATATTCAAGGAACCTTGAAACGTGAAAATCTGTCGATCTCGGATTTTGGCACGATTAAAATAATCTCTTAGGTTAGGTTAGGTTTTATGACTCATGCCCGGGCTTTAACTACGAGGTCATATCGCCTACTACCAGAGCGCTCTTTCGTCACTCTGGTGGACATGAGCCCGACTCTACTGTGGGAGTCCTAAATTTTGCCTACCCTAAATTTTTTTTATTCATCTAGGGTAGGGGTCTTTAACGACTACCTGACATCGTACAGGCTCGGGACCATCGCTTAACGTCCCATCCGAAGGACGGCGTGCTTAAGTTTATTTTACCTCCCAAATAAAATAAACTAAGGGCCTCGGTCGGGCTACGAACCCACGACCTTGAGCTCAGAAGTCAAGCACGCATACCACTGAGCTACCGGCGCCCTCAATAATCTCTTATATTATAGGAATAAATAAGAAAGTTAAAATGGCTTACCATGGTCACTGGCATCGTCTACTAAAATGATCTCTTTCAATATCTTCTTTGGACTTCGATTGAGGACGCTGTGTATAGTTCGTATCAGAGGTGACCATCTCTCGTTATTAAATATTATCACAATACTAGCAGTGGGAAGATCTCCTCCATACACCTTCGTCTTGCAACTAAACATACACACAAAACGTAAACATTTCATACAAGAAAAGTAATATGAAGAAATAGTTGCGATTTCATTGTCATAGATTACATAAAAATAATATTTTATTATTTAGTAAAACCGTCATCATTATTTGTCTTACTTTCTTGCTTATTTTAAGAGACTTTCAACTGAACTTTGAACCTTCAAAGCTTGCAGTTTGAATCTTTAGATAAAGGTTTGTAAGATTCAAATTACACTGAAGAAGAAAGACTGAATCTATTGAAACAATATACCGGCAATGTATTTTCCCAGCAAGACGTAATAAAATTTTTGCTCTCCCTCTAAAACCAATCCATTCCGCTGAAAATGGGGTTTTGAATTTACATGAAAAGTATAAAGTTATTATATTCAATTAAATATGAAAATATTGGAGAAGCAACTAAATTCTTTTATGGTTTACTAATGAAGAGGGCGCCGGTAGCTCAGTGGTATGCGTGCTTGTCTACTGAGCTCAAGATCATGGGTTCAAAAACCTGACCGAGGCCCTTAGTTTATTTTATCTGGGACGTAAAATAAATCTAAGCATGCCATCCTTCGGATGGGACGTTAAGCGATGGTCCCGAGCCTGTACGATGTCAAGTACTCGTTAAAGACCCCTACCAAATAAACTGCAAAACATTTAAAAAAATAATTAGAGATACTGATCATGAGAGGTTTTCCCGAAACGTCTATTTGCTAAGTTGTAAAGACCAAAAATAAATTGAGAGATACAGCTATGAAAAATATATATTAATTAATACATCAACGCATTGATGACTAAATTCAGCATATTTGTTTTAATCCGAAAAATTAAGTTGCCTCAAATTCCTCAAAAAGTTATGCTAGTCATGCCCGGGCTTTAACTACGAGGTCATATCGCCTATTATCAGACAGAGCGCTCTTTCGTCATTCTGGTGGACAAGAGCCCGACTCTACTATGGGAGTCCTAAATGTTGTCTATATAAATTTATTCATCAAGGGTAGGGCTTTAACGAGTCCTTGATCGCACAGGCTCGGGATCATCCGAAGGACGGCGTTGCAAATACATACTTGGGATGCCTGGCGTCTATAATAGTTCTGTTGTATGCTATCTTGTTGCTGAGGACCAGGTTGAAAGCTTCCTTCTTCTTCACTTCTCCCGCCTTGATCGCCTCCAGTCCTGTCAGAGTCACCCCGTCTCCTTTTTCCCCCAAACCAGCCACTACCCGCTGCTCGTCCATCTTCAGCTCAGCCTCCAGCTCCGCATTCCAGGTCACTGTCAAACCTTCCCCTTCATCTGGAATAAACGGAAAATGTATCAATCGACTGCAAAATATAAATATATGGAAAAATAACTTTAAGGAGTACTAGCTAAAAGTGTATCTCATAAAGGAATCATTTTCTTTGATGCTCTTCCCCACTTCTTGAAAGTAATAGGTACGAATATTCAATCAAAAACGTTTATGTTACAGAAAACCCTCTACTTTGAAACGGATTTCTTTTCTCGTTGTTCAAAAAAAAGAAAATAACCATCATATAAATTTCGTATTTCCTACATAAAAGCTTTAATTCATACTTCGCTTCAATTTTTATTTTCTTGTCAGAGGTCCTACACCAAGGTCCTAGAAAAAAATGCAAGAGTAGGTATTCAAAAGAAAAAAAAATTAATAATTAAATACAATTTTATACATATAAATAATTGTATTTAATTATGTAATATGTGTGTCTGAAATGTAATAAGGGAAATAAATATACTTATAATTAATTATTAATTTAGTTTTTGTTTTCTTCCGATTATCGTTATATTTTTATTTAATTGTATTCTATATTTCGTTTTTTGCGACTTGGTGAAGGGGTGCGAAATAGCCCCGAAATATCGTCTTGAAAGAAGATTCTCAAAGAAATATAAATATAAAATATTGGTAATTTAAAAAAAAAAAAAAAAAAAAAGGAATAGTATTTGTTGTATTTACTGATATTCATTTATCTTCTATTATTATTATTTTTTTAATGATTATTAATATTCATTCCGTGCATGTTTGTATTCTGAGATTCGATTATATAATTAATTAATTTTGATGCACAAAATTGTAGGACGTATCTAATTACTATGTTATAGTTTAACGGAAATAATTGTTATTTTTACACATAGGGAAGATATATAATCGGTCAAACATTCCAGTTTTTCCGGAATTTCATATTTTCTCCATGACTCCAAAAATGAAAACAAAACCAAATGTTTGTGGTTGTGAACACGATAAATTCAGACAGAAAAATATTTTATATCTTTTTTCAGAGGACGATACCTATTGATTTTCAAAATTTTTTTTTTTTTTCAAAATTATTTTTTTATTATTAACTCCAAAACCCTAATAACTGCCGACGTAATTAATGTATCGACACAATATATTGTCTGCGGAATGAGAAGTCCTGTAAGACCTATTGCAATTGGGCGAAGAGAAGAAGGGTTAAAAGGGTATTTGAAAACTTTGTTGTTTACAAATAATTGGAGCTGAGGAAATAAATTGTCGGTTATTTACTGAAGACTTTTTGAATAAAAATTTTTTTTTTTTTCCAAAATATTGAAATAAACAAAATTTATATTCATCTAAAGAATATCTCTCCCATAGACCAAAACTCATTAGATACAATTTATTGTAAGAATACATTTCAACAAACCAAAAGAGAAGTTGAAACCAATTTTTTTTTTTTCAGGTAAATTTTTTGATATCATGACAGCCCATCCAGACAAGATTTCAACGAAATGGTAATATAAAAGAAAACAATTCCTGTTTGACTGTTGATGAATATTTTTAGAGTTAATACTTTTCATTATGAAACATTTTCTATAAATATAGTTCAGAAGTGAAAATGTTAAATGTATCCCTACTTAAATGTGTATTGTACTAGGCATAATATAAACATTTTCATACTCACTTCCTTGGTTCCTATAATCGCCGTTAAACCTTGTACTACTTGTTTACGATTACATTTATAAACGTATAATTAAGCCATATATCAATAATTTATGTAACACGTGCAGTAAATTTAAGTGTGTCGTTAATTGATCAGTACCTTAAATATACTATACCTATTTATTTATTTATTTTTCGATTGCTATAAGTGTACATTTATATACCAATTAAAAATAAATAAAAACAAAGAACTTGGTTAACTTTTATATTGTCTAATTCCACAAAAATATACACACAAAGTGTATACACTACGATACATCGGTTTCGGGTTACGACATCGTGAACACAAATTTTAAGTTTGCCAGTTTCATATTTATACAATCCTCAGTTTGCCTGAGATTACCTAAGACTGTGACACCCTGTCTCCTCAGGAAGTTCCTGGAGAAGAGGGGAGTCCTAACTTAACATAACATTCACGAATATTTGAGTTATCAATAGTATAATAAAATAAAGACAGTATAATATTAAGAAATTAAAATATATATAAACTATAAGAATGGGGTTTATAATAGAATACATAGTATTTATATAAGAAATAAGGGCTATATGGCATAATATCAAAGTAAAAGACGAAAAATAAAAATCTTTATAATAAAAATGATATTAGACAATATAAAAGTTAAACAAGTTCTTTGTTTTTATATATTTTATTAGCCTTCCACTGAAGACACAGATCGCAGAAATGTATTCGGACACCAGATGTACGAGTATGCCAATTATTGGCGTGAACTCTCAATTAAAGTAGAATCATTTACGATAAATGTTGTAGTTCAAGCTGGCATTATCCATTTTTCTTACCGCATGAGTATGTACTTTACTCTGTAAAATTTATTATTCTTATTTTCTCAAAATATCACTATTATTAGTGTAGTTTCGGGATAAGATTATCCTATAAGTATCTTGATTTGCTTTCTGATTATGGAAAAAAACATTTGATAACTCAAACGTTTCACTGGTTACAAGAGTAGGGGTAAATGTAGCAAAGTGCGAAGGATTATTATACGCAGGATAGAGAGGCAATTGGTAACCCTATAGTCGGTACACTCAAGTAGGCTTTTCTCCTACCTCAACACACAACCCACAAACATAGCTTGGCGCAAAATGACAACTTGCCTTTTCTCGATCTAGAGTTCCCAGACAATTTTCCACGAAATATCTTAACCCAAAGAGCCAAAACAAATGCCATTATTTATGGTTTATCGATGAATCATTATATCAAAACTTGTTGAAATGTTGGGGGCCGCCAACCGTTCCAGCTTTGTTTTATCAATCACACTACATCTTGTTGGAAAGCAGATTTTATGTTGAACAAAACAGTGCGAACAAAATTTCAATTCAATTATTAACCAAAGATATACGTTTCATATATGCATCGCTGGTAAAAGTTACAGGCTCTGAATATAAACTCTTTTTAATAACGAGCTGCTTTATATCAATAGAATAATTTATTGTTTAAATGAAAAAGCAAAAACTTCAAATTAAACGATTCAAAATTTATTATAAGGAAAAAACCTGGCATAAACTGGTTTCTCTAGTCTGGCTAAAGACATAAATCAGCAGTGGGCTGC
The DNA here is from genome assembly GCA_963662175.1 of Aradus depressus. NCBI lineage: Eukaryota > Metazoa > Arthropoda > Insecta > Hemiptera > Aradidae > Aradus > Aradus depressus. Next base: position 27,114,691 of record OY759215.1, read on the forward strand.
AGCTCAGTTGAAAAAAAAAAATGGAAATCCTAGTCAGTTAGTATGCTTAGTTTGATAAAAATTGCTGTTCTCAATACATATAACTTCTACCATCCGGGCATGTTAAACGTGATATCTTATTACGTATTACTAATTTATTTCGGGTATTTCTGAGACCTGAAATAACCTTTCCAAGGATATATCACAAGTGGCAAAAAAAAAAAAAACATGGACCTCTGGCGGCCTCTCATAAGATTATAAGAAGAAACCCCAAGTAATTTTACAAGAAAAAAATTAAAAGGAATGGCCATTCTCCAGAAAAATGTACGGTCCTTCAAATGTCACTGTAGAACGAAGGGCAGATAAATCACTATGAATTACCTGTCCTCCACATTGTACTGCTCTTCTATGTTCTATAGATCACACATTATAAATATAACACTGTTTGTAATTAGCTAAAAATATTAGTTCGAGCTGCTTGAGGCAACCTCATAAGAGAAATGCGAACCGCACATCGTTATTTCATTGCATGCAATTTTACTTCTAATACACTCTTGAAAAAATCTTGCAAATTGTTGACCACTTTTGAAACACACACTAAGAACATATTATACATTACAACACTATTTCAAAATAATTTTTATCAAAATAAGGGAATCCATCTGTTTTATCAGTCACTTATTGTGCCTGTTATCTGACAACTTTACAAACCTGCGATCTGAATTTAAACCCAATTGCGTTTCGGCCCATTTACAGAAATTCATTTACAAAAAGTTATCAACATGTGAAACTGTCTTGTAACTGTCTTTCTAAATGAAAACCGTAACAACAATAGGAAAATTTAGTTAAACATCTAAAAAAATATCATTGTATAAGATATTATTTCACTTCGAGACTATTTTCTCTGTTTACAGGTTGAGACGAAAATCTACAAAAGTGTGATCACACCTGAAACTAGAAATATACTAATAAGATAATAAAATACTGAAATATACCTTACCAAAATCAGACAGCTCACCCGCCTCGTCAGCCAGCCACTTGTTTTTTTCAGGAGTAAATATTATAAATCCCATTGCAATGAAAAATAGCAGAAACAATGCCTTATATACAAATTTCTTCCTACCTACTCCAATAAAAACCATAATTATTTAAAAAATAAATATACGAAAGCTGCATATAATATACACTTCGACGTAGCATAAAAAAAAATTCGATAGATTACTGGGCACAAAAAAAAAATATATATATAGATATTTTTATAGTGCAAAATTGTTAGCGATTCAATTCAGATCTTCCAGAAGGGAAAGTCAAATATTGGTAACACCTTTGTAACCTTTTTGGTCTTTTATCACATGGCCACTCCCCCCCTTAAGACTGGTCAAACATGGCAAGATAACATTTGATGAATTGAATGAAATGAGTTATAACTTCCGTAGTAAAGTAAATACGAGTGTATTATATTACTATTTAAATAATCCTAATTTTATAACAGTAAACACCCAAGTCAAATATTATTACTGCTTTTTATATGATAAATATTTGTTGATTATATTTATAATCATATTGAAATTGATGTAGGATTTTATATACCATTATTTCAGATTTGTAACTTTCTATTACTATTTATATTTTTACATAAAAAATAATTAATAATTATATACAATATACAGCTGATCAAGGAGGAAGGAAGAAACGCATGGTTCCGATTTATAACATTTTAAGATGTTCTGCGGGGGTCTCTTCTATTTATCACAATTTCATCTCAGAAAGTTTTCTTTTAAAAAATATTGGCCCCTTTTATAGCCTCATTATTAAACGAAAATGTTTTCTAAAAAATTTATGTCTATAGTAACTTCTGCTGCTTATTACTTCTTACAGAAGGTATTAAATAAAATCTAAATTTGTTTTGGAGAGGCCTCTTTAGGATTAACCTTACGGTCAGAAAATTACACGTGGACGCGGGCTCAAATAGAGAGATATCTGTATTTCATTTCGCCATATCTTAGGTCAATATGCATTAATGTTTATAATAAACATAGAGAAGCCTTCAGAGATGTTTGTTAATTTCATGAAATAACACAATTGAACGAAGCGTTAAATTGAATAACATTCTTTAAGTCATTCTTTCTGACAACTTAAGGAAAGACAGAAACTTGAAAGATTGACAGTTCAAAAACGTGAAACATTTATTTTATTGACATAAATTAGTCTTGATTACAACTTGGCTAACATGGCTAAGATGTATGCTGTGACTTGCAGGCTCAATGTGAAGGGTTCGGTACACATCAGTGCCGCTATCTACGTATGTAGTAGTGGGGCGCTTATAAAAATGTTCTAGAGAAACATTTCGAAATTGTCAATTCAAAAATTTCCATCGACTGTCAATTTAGATTCAAAAAGAAAAAGAAAAAAGTAGTCGGTGAATCACTGGCAATGTACTTCCCCAGAATGAATTAATAAATTAACTTTTCGCTCCCCCTCCAAACCAGTCGGCCGTTTGCGTTAATATTCAACAGTTAACTTACATAGGGGCTCTTGAATCCTCTTACTAAATTTTGTGTCGATAAATTCATTACATCGGCATTTATTAGGGTTTTTGATTTGAGCCCCCTCTTCTAAACACTGCCTCTATATTCCCCTCCACTGCTTAGCCACAACCATTTTCAATCCCCTACGTCCATCTCACTGATACCACGCATCCTTAAAGATTAAATATTCCGTTCTTTCATTTACCTATTTGTCCTCTCTTAGCTCACAGGAGCGGCATAAATGCGAATTATATTTATATTTCTGTCGCATGAAAATAAAAAGTATGAAATAAGTTCAAAATCAAATTCTGAGAATTTAGAATGGGCAATTTTCTTATCGCCTCTCCTTCTTATTGATGCTGTTAAGGTATCTAGAATACCAGGTAAACATTATGCTAATTGTACCGAGTGTACCGGTTTGGACTTATGCTACCGTTAGCTCAAAGTTCAACGGTAACATTTAAGTTTGCCGAAAAATGTAATAATTCATAATTATTATGAAAATATATGGGTTTAAACATAAAGTTCAAAAAATAATAGGAATGTGAAAATTATGTTTAAGTCCGTTTCATAATTAGATTTTTTCCGTTTAGGACAATAGGACTTCTCTCGTCTGGGTTGGAGCGTCATGGCCACAGATAATACCAGAATAATTCTATAAATATGCCAACCATATTTATAACTTTTTTTTTTTATTTACAAATAGATAATTTACAACTGTATAAAAAATAAATACAGGCAAATGTGCTATGAGAGAGATAATGGCAATGTCAAAATGTAAAGAGGGGAGAAATCATCCAGTGGTGACATTCCCTAGTCATTGAGTGTCTCTTATTTGTAACTAATCAATGTCACTGCTGCTGCAAAGAAGGTCTCTAGGCCATTGACGCTCAAGCCGTCGTTGCGGAAGTGCGGCAGAATGGAGGGCACGGACTAGAAGATTATGGTGGGAACTAAAAGAGGAAAATAATTTTTTATAGTTGGATTTAGCAACATTGGTGACAAAAGGTATGATAAAGTCAGTGTGAAGAGATTTGTTTGAGACGTAGTAAGAAGCATTGGCTATTGTACGAAGGATTTTGGATTGAAGGGATTGAATGCGCTGGAGATTGGAAGCCTTGGCAGAATCCCAGAGTTCAAGTCCGTAAATCCACATAGATTTGAGTACTGCGTTGTATATAAGTCGTTTTGTTTTCAAAGTTAATCTGGATTTTTTAATCGTTTGTCTAGTATGAGGCCTAGATAGCGGACTTCGTTTTTTAAAGTGTGAGTTTTGTTAAGGTACACTGGAGGACGTTTATTTTCGACGAAGGGTGAAGACGATGTGAACTGACTTCTTGTCGTTCACTTTTTTGTACCAGGACTGAAGAGATATCAGATGTTCTTGGAGATTAAATGATATTTAAAACAAAAAACACATGAAATGATATTTAGGACAAAAAATATGCAAAAACCAGTTTTGGACGTACATATTTGGTGACTTGCGGGCTTCCTCATTGGCTTGGGCAATCCAAACTTGTTCTCCTTGTCCCATTTAGAATCCAGACATAACTAAAGTATCAAACCCTCAGACCTCAATGGAAGATCTCTGAGCTGTTCACGGATACAAAAAAAAAATTCGTCGCTGATTCACCGGCAATGTACTTATACGAATTAATCAACTAACTTTTCGCTCCTCTTTCAAAACCAGTCAACCGCTTGCGCTAATATTCAATCGTGTCGACAAATTCATTACGTCGTTAGTTATTAGCGATTTCGAATTGAGCCTCCTCCCCGGAATCCCTCCTTCCATTGGACCGATATCGCCTTCCTCATTGGGTTATGACTTCAAATATGAAATTTCTTCTGCAGTTATTGGGGGTTTTCGAGTTGAGCCCCCTCTGATCCCCTCTTCCCTTATGCCGATTCCGCTGAAAATTATTAATTGTCGTCCTCGTGGGGTTTAGAATTCACATATGAAATCTTGTGTCGATACATTCATTCTATCGGGAGTTATCGTGTTCAGACACACAACATTTTTTTCATTCAATTTCGTCAATCAGTAGGTCGGAAAACTTGAAATTCCATTGAAAACTCCGTATCGAATTTCTGGCCGATTACATAACATCCCCTATACTTCATTTAGCTGGGTAAGTAAAACGTAAAACCCTGTTTTTCTTGTTTTTCAATCTCGTGTATCTTCCGAACAGTTGGCGGTCGCAATATGGAGCTATGGGAGAGTGAGGTAGTTTGTTTTACCATCCACATTACGCCTAATTTTAAAATTGCGGGCAGCATAGTACGATTTTGAAGCCTAGATTGCATATTAAAACAAAATAAGTATTATAAACAAGAAATAATTTATAAATTACATTGAAATTTAATAATTTTTAACAGTTTACGTTCAACCATGACTCAGTCAGACTATATTTCTATACTTTTTTCACAGATAATCTGAATTTTCTCCAAAATAAATAAATATACAGTATGACACAGATGGTAACTGATCTGCATAGAACTGCCACATCGGTTTCATCCAATTCATCTATTAACACCTCTCGCATCCTTGTTCAAATGATTAGAGAACACTCTCCACAGGACACTGATAATTCAATTTGTTTAAAACTTAAAACAGGGCATGGAAGGTTAATAATTATGATTATAATAATAATAATATAATAATTTTATGAAGCTAATCGGGGGAAAGTATACAGGAAAGGGAACAAATATCTGTTTACATTTTGATATGAAAAGTAAGAGAAAAAAAAGCTTAGAATCCTTGAACAATATTATTCTCGCCAACCAGGGAGTCAAATTTCATACTCTAATATAAAGGCATAATTTAAACTCTACAGTTACAGTTACAGAACAATATAATTTAAAAGAAAAAAAATAAACCATATCGATTGTAATATATCGATATGTCATTAAGTTTAAACCTCACTCATAACAAGTGTGTAACCTTCTCGATGTTTGGTTGAATTTCTTCAAAACTATTTCCAAGTCTTTTCTATTATTATATCTCCCCAAACGGGAAAAATATGTTTTCTAACTTTTTCAAAAGACTGCCATCTTTATTTATTTCTACAAGTGAGATAAAAAATTATCTTTGTATGAGCATATACCAAAGGTGAAAAATGAGGTATATTAATTCATGATAATTTTTGTTTTTTAGAAGTTCCTGCAAATTTGTACTCAACATGTAGGTTGGAGCCTTTTGTAAAATCGACTGCTGGTAGAAGTACGATTTACAACCCTGTACTATCCGATCCGTCATTTATAAATCAGAAAAACAAATTGAATATTTTGGATATCCCAATATCGGTAAATAAATTTATTATAGATGTACCCAAAGTGATCACACCTCTTCAAGAAAACTCCAAGCCAGTGGTTATAGATGATCCAGGCAAAATTATTGAGAAACAAGCTGCCCGGCTTATTGTCATTCGAAGACGGAAAATGAAAAGGCATCAATTGAAAAAATTACGAGTAAAAATGAAATATGTCTGGGCTAAGGTGAGGCAAAGACGAGAAATGAAGAAAGAAAAGGCTTTTCAGGCTGAGCTGATGTGTCAAATACGAGAAGCCGAAAAATTCAATGCTGCTGCATATGTTAGTGACAAAATTGCCCAGGCAAATTATGTGCCAACTCCAACACTTTGGAAGGGAAAACCCTATCCTGTGGAAGTTATTAAAGATATCCTTTACAAGAAGAAGCGGAAAATTACATTACGTCAAGAAGCTATTGAAAGGAGAAAAAAAATGAACGTAAAAGTTTCAGACTATAAATTTTAGTGTTTTCACATAATTATTGTTATCTGTATACTGAAACAGGTGATCTTCGCAGTTATAGTACTTTTTAATGCAACAGTTGTACATTGGATTAATGTCCTTATTTTTTAATAAATACAGATTTATTTATTGTTAATTTTCATCAGGTAAAGTAACAATAAACTGTTGAAGTTGATGAAAAATATACTTGATTTTAGTCCAGTATAATGTTCACTTAATGATGGTGATTTAAAACAACAGATTAGCCTTCGGTCTCCCCAAAATTTATTTTTATTGACGTTTGGCCGTTATTCAGGAATCATCGAAACTTTTGTGACAAAATAAATCATTATATTCCATATATTTATTCGAAGCTACAACTATACGAAAAATGCACAACCAACGGTGTACCATAAATAGAAGAAAATTAAAAGGCTTGAGAAAAAACACTCAGCGGTGAAACCTCATGGCTATACTTTATAAGAGGAGATCTCTATGCCAAACTCACTTTAATCTTCTTGCGGAGTTGTAGGGTAAATTTGGATTTCAAATTTTGCTAAATCGGGATTGGTGTGTAAGTAAATTTTGGTGTAGAAACGTTCGTGTAAGTGTTCCCATGGTTGTGATTCTTAAGTCGCGGTATAAAGTCTTGTTGCTAACATATGGTGGGCATTGTATGTTCAGTCGTGAGTGTACTGAATAATCTGTATTTTTTCCATGTTCGAAGTCTTGGCTGTACTATATATTTGTAAGCCTGAATTGATTTGAACAATTAAACGTCATGTGGTCTGGTAACTCACATTCTAACAATTAGTTACGTTATTGTGACAAATGTTCGGCTTTAACTAAAAGGATATCGCCTATTACCAGTTTGCTCTTTCGTGGCTCTGTTGGACATAAGCCTGACTAGAGTGGGAGTATTTTTTAAATGAAAATTTTACCTACCTAGGGTATTTAATAACTGACATCGCACAGGATCGAGACCATCGCTTAACGTTCCATCCCAAGGCAGACGTGGTCAAGGTTTGTTCACCTCCCTAAAAACCTAAGGGCCTCGGCCGGGTTTCGACCCTCAGTAAGCAAGCACGCCTACCACTGAGCTACCGGCGCCCTCAATAACAGTAATATTTACTACCATGTGAAATATACTGGTTTATTTTGTCACAAAAGTTTTGATAATGCCTGAATAATGGCGGAACGTCAATAAAAAAATGTAAATATATTCCAGGGAGACCGAAGGCCAATTTGTTATTTGTTTCAAATCACCTTCATCAAGTAAACTTTCTGTTGTTCTTTGAAATGAGTGGTGTAACGCCTATCGTATTCCCTTACTTAATTTAATTTTCTTGTTTTTATAATATGGAATCTTTGAAAATTTTTGAAGCGCATGTTGCACAGTGTATTCTGCCTTTGTCTAGGTTTTTTAAACCTATAAGAGGTTTTACGCTGACATAAGAGACGTCTCTCTGAAAATATTGTTTTTGTATTTCTTAAACTTCTCTGGGATGTTGAAATGTTGATCTTTTCCGGCATTTTTTCCAGAGGTGTTTTCTTTTTGTCAATAATTTGGGACACTTACACGTCCCTTCTTCTGGTCACTGAACGATCATAGTGACCAGAAGAAGGGAAGTGTAAGTGATCCGAAATATTGTCAAAAAAGAAGACACCAATATTGCTTTTGTTTTATTATTAGAAATATATAATTCTAGATTTTATCATATTACAACTTATTTTAGGTACTTTTCCAAAATTTACCCTCCACTTCACTTTTTTAATGACCTCACAGATTTCATTAATATGTTCTAGTCGTCTTTCGAGGTTATTCATCATAATAAAACATAACAATTTGAAATGTAAAATGAATAAATAAAATACAACGGTTCAAATACATTGAAATAAGGAACAACTCAAAAATTAATAATTTCGTGGCAGATATGTTAGATGGACGTGTCACTCTCAAGTTATTTGGACAGATTTATTCATTTTACTCTTTAAATTTATAACAATACACACAAAGTTATAGATAAATAATCAATCAGTGTTTAACAGTGTACAGGAATATTTAAAAAAAATTATTTTCTCGCTTGACTAAAACTTAATAACCTAGATGGATATGCCCGAATGATTTCAAAACAGGAAATTAAATTTATACAAATCGGTTTCTCTCAAAGTATTTTTCATTTAGTTTTATTTAAAAAAATAATAAATACATATTGTTAAGAAATTGTTGTTGAAAATCAATGTAGGAAAGTTGAAAAGACATGTGAAGTATATTAAGTACCTTTATTGACGTTTAATTTTGTTTATTTTGTCGAAGAACATACTTGAGTATAAAAAAAATGACTTAAAAAAATGTTAACTTATAATTTTATAGAAAAGTACCTTCTGTTCTACAAGAAAAATTGTCATTTCAAAGAGATTGACTTATTTCTAATGTTTGAATCTCAATTTTGCGGCTGGACTGAAGGAGTTAGCAAAATGGAAAGTTTTTTCAACAATTTTATGTGAATTGTATCGTTTAAAACAATGATCAGACTACCCAAAAAGGTCAGTTTTTATTTTTCGACCTGTGAACTTACAGTTAACTCTACTAACTACATATATTTCGTCCAAGCAACCTGAAGATCCAATGTGGATGATTTCATCTCAAATGAACCAAAGTTTGAACCTTGACCTCCGATTTTTTTTTTACATAAGTTGTACCTAGTGAGAATACAACAAGTGTAAATTCATATATTGTTTAAAGCGACGAAAGAGCGCTCTAGTAGTAGGCGATATGACCTCGTAGTTAAGGCTCTGGCGTGAGTCACAATAACTAACTCTCCGAAAGTATTGCTTCAAATAATTTGAAAACTTGCACTTTTTTTATTGTCATTTAATGACACAAAACAAACCTTAAAGTTGTTTCAAACGTATCTTGATTTGACGTGGAATGACATATATAATATTTTATAAAAAAAAAATTACCATTTAGAGTGAGATCTCCCTGAATTCTTACAATATGATATTTTAAAGTCTGTTTGGCTATTTCAGAAAGATGCGAAAACACTGTTTTTGGTTGAAATCTAGGCTTCTTTTTTTTTTTTCTTGTGAATCAGTTAGTACTGATGATTTTATTAAAACGGTTTTTTTTCTGATTTGATTGAATCAGCATAACTGCACTGTCAAAAAATGGACTAGAAATTGTAAGAAAGACAGTGAGTTCTCCGGACAACACCGGATAATGCAGATAGTTAATCAATGTACTCAGAAGTTGTTTGATTTGTATTTATAAAGAGCCTGATGTACATCTTTGTAGACTAGATATCTTTTAGTTCCTATTACTGAAGTTACAGGTTGAGGTCTGGAAAAAGGTCCTGCTCCCATTGTTTTGCTTCAAGGTTGGTTCCTAATGTTGGTTCTGGAACGTCCTGGTCCTAAACAATTTTTTTTACAAGGTCTTCTATAATAAATTTAGTAATTAATTGTTAATTTTCAGAAAAATTACCAATGAGAAAAGAATCAAATCAGAAATCAATGGCAGCTTTTTTGCCAATTTGACTCCACTAGTGTCAGTACACCAGGGGCCAAAGGTTTATAATTCAGGAACATATTTTGGCTACGAGAATTAGATAAAATGTTTTTTAAACATGGTTTTGTGAACATTTCCCCGACTATTTACAGCCAGAAATTCAAAGTTTTTAAAAACTGTTGCAAATTATCTCGATTAATGTTTATCTTTAAGTAAATAACAATAGTAGTTAATTAAATTATGAAAATAATTAATGCCTTCTGATGTCTAAGTTAGATGTTACTTCTGTGAATCATATGCGCGTGACGGAGGGTAGAGCGACGAGCCCTGTGTAGGTGTTAACATCCAACCTACGTCACCAATCTGCCTCAATTTTTGTTATGACATCGTATTTCTCATTACATAATGCTTTACATTTATTTCGAAAATATTTTGTTTTGGATGAAATTTATTTTTTGTCGCTAGGCAACAACCCATGAGTTCTAGAGTCATTGCATGCATTCGCTCCGTCAATGGGTATCATTTTGAGTATTTTATAAAACTAGATCCTGATTCACATTGACTACTTCAATACCTCTAATTTGATACCCTACGTTTATATTATGCTAAATATTATATTCGAAAAGCTTGGGATGAGGGCTGCGAATTTGCAGCACATATCATGGGTAAGTTAGCCCTTCAAGAGAGGGCCGACAAGGAACAGAACGAGGCCTCCCAATTACATCAGTAGCGGCGACAAGAGCAGCAGAAGAAGGGGCGTTACCAGCCAACCATCCTCCCTTCCGCGAAGTAATGACGCCGTCTGTTCCGCGGAAGGGGAACATCAGGATCGTCGAAGGAGGGAGTTTTAGTGGGTTTTGGGCCAAGGCTCGAGTCCCACAATATCCAGGGCTATCTTCCCTGGATATCTTATAAGTCGCACCTCTTGCCAAAAAAAAAAAGTTATTCGAAATGCATCGCAACTTAGCGCATATTTTCGATGCTGAATTTTTCATGAAATTGTACGAATTTTGCGGTTGTTGGGCTCCAAAGAGGTAAATCAAAAATATTCGTCTCGCGAAATGATCAAAACAAACCGCTGCACAATAGATTATATTCCAGCTTAAGATAACGACTTCTGGTAACTCCCAGCACCCCTTGAATTATCAAGAAACTCTAAGAATTCCAACACTCCTGAAACTATCAAGCAACTACAAGTACTACAATATCAGCACCCAAGAAACTATTAAGGAATTGTGGTGGCTTCAACGCTATTGGAGCTACCAATATAATCTGACTTTTGAAGAATCTAGTATTCCGGGTCTCCTGCATTTTTAGCATTCCTGGAACTATCATTGTAACGCGACTTTTGGTGACTTCCGAATTTCGAGCACCCCTGGAACTATCAATGCAATCTGACTTTTGAAGACTAATGCAATCTGACTTTGGTGACTGCAGCAATCCCGGAACAATCAAGATAATTCGATTATTGATGACTCCAGCATCAGTTAATGGTTACCTGCGTATATTATCCTAATAACTGCGATATTATCGTATATTATCCTAATAATTCGAATCATAGAAAAGTAAAAGTAAATTAAAATACCAAAAACAATCCTTAAATGTGGATACTTTTTTCGGTGAGCCTGCAAATGAGCCTGCATCTTCATATCGAAACATGAAGACCTCAACTTAAGATATACAACAGGACAGGGTGATTTTTTTTTTTTTCCTATCATACCTTATTCTATTATAACAATAATTGACTACTAAGCTATTTAAAAGTGTTTCACCATTTCAAAATTGTCTGTTCGCCTTTTGCTTATCTTTGGTGATTGACGGGCTTGCTGTTTCCTCTTTTTTGTTAATGAAGTTTGGGGAATATTTGTTTCGTTTTTATTCATGTTTTTTAACTGAGGATTAACCATTGGACTTACTGAATTTTGCATTCCATATTTGCCCATTACCTAAAACAGCCAATCAAATAAATACTTATGTATGTAATATATATAAACTATGCTTATATTTATAAATAAAATTTAACGTTTGTTTAAAGATCACAGGAAAATGGATGAAAATATTCCAACCAAGCTTCATATTTTAAATGTGTCTATTCAGGAATAGGTTTTAAGATCATTTCAAAATCACGGAATAGATAGAGAGGGGTCGGGAAGGTTTACATGTAAATAAAAACAGTTATAATACATTTATCACGTTTATTTTTTACTTTTTATAAACTAGCAATTATAGTTTCGGGAAATACTCCCATCATCAGTGTCTGAAATGTTTTACAAACGTATATAGAATTTTAATTGTAATACAACTTTATTAACAAATGAAAAATATCCATATACGCAAATTCTGAAAAAAGATTTTGATTGACAGAAAAATTTTAACAAAAAAAAAAAATAAATTATAGGTTGGTTGGCATTTTTGTAATTGTTAAACTCAAATATCATTAACAATGGTTAAAATCTTACGATGCTATTTTTGTTGATTGTATCTAAAAATATTTCAGATACCGATGATGGGAGTACTTCCCGAAACGCCTGTTATTGATCGTTTTTGAAAAACAAAAAAAAATGGGAAAAGTGATGCTTTGATGAATGTATTATATATAAAGTTAGAAACAGTTATTAATGTTTCCTCAATTGGTACCGAATCTAACTTGTTACCAAATCAATATGAAAAAGATATGATTTTTATGTTTGATACATTTATTCGCTAATGTTAGAAACAACTTTTGTTTACAATAAGTTTAAATAACCTGGGAAACGTAAATTTCCTTTTGCCAGAGAGGCAGTTTGTTCCATGAAGAGTTGAGCAACTGGTTCACTCTGCTTTTGGGACATAATGGTTTAATCCAGTGTATTAAAGTCCTACTTCTTTTAATATACATTTTTTTCGCAGCGTAGAGGATACCTTCTGTGTGAGATTTACTCATTTGTTCCTGAATTCAAAAAAAAATTGAGATTATACTCATTTTACATGAGTTGTAAATATATAAATGGGCATTTACATAAAAACATAAATAAAATATAGATAGATACTCGTATAAATACTAATTATAGTTAGGTATAATTTGTAATTTTAAGTAACTATTTATTAACAGATAAAGTTAACGGTTATACTACATATATCTAAATCAAATATTTTGATAGACAGCTGATACATCCCTAAATTAAGAGGGATAACAAATAGCTCCTAAAAATGTGTGAGTCCCTGCTACTTCTGCTCCCTCAAAGGACAAATTAGAGATAAATCCTAAAAATGTCGATACACAAATTTTTAAAAATCAGAACAGTTGGTTATTAAATATATATATATGCCTTTTTTTTCCTGCATATTGTAAATATATATTTTTTTCAATTGTTCAAAATGTAGATGCTTATAACTAGAGACAACTTTGATAAAATATCTAATTTAATAGAGAAGTTCCCATTACAGCTAAGACTGTAATTTAATGTTAGTTATTTGACTCATGCCCGGGCTTTAACTACGAGGTCATATCACCAACTACCAGAGCGTTCTTCCGTCGCTTTCGTGGAGGAAAAAGCGCTTTGGTGGACATGAGCCCCTACCAGTTTAACGGTTGATCGAATTTTCAACTAAGAATATGTTATATGTATCCTCATACTCCACGTGTTATCTTAATATTTTGAACTTCAAGAGGGGGGGGGGGGGGGGGGGGCGAAACATAAATTTACTGCCAGATCTTCAACGCCTGATCAGATTTCCATAAAATTTCACTCAAAACATACCTTATAAGCCTTGTTACAGTTACTAACCGGGCAATGCCGGGTAACCTGCGAGTTAAGAATATAAATCATATTTACTCTTGCCCATTGCTGTCTTGAACTTGCCTTAAAAGGTTTCATCAATGGCATAATGAAAAAAATCAGTAATAATGAGATGAAGAATAACTTGGTACTTACCAGATTATGTTTTAATTCATTCATTTGTTCTTTTTCAATATCCTAGAATGAGATTTATTTAGTAATACATAGAAACCAATATTATTAAACTGAAAATAACAACATATGGCAAATATTACAACAGTAGATACATCTTCCGTGTGCGAATACGCTCTAATTGTTTGATTGTATTTTACATCCCAAATTATACGAAGTATAGGGAGAGTTATGTAATCAGTCAGAAATTCAACGGAATATTCGTGTTTTCCGATCTCCTGATTCCAAAATTGAACAAAAAAAAATTTCTGTCTGTGAACATAACTCTGAACATGAGGATATGTACATCCAGAAACCTATCTGAAGAGAGAACCCGGCGGCGCCCCCCAAGTCCTCCAACCGGACCGGCACACGCGCACCAGGCCACCCCCAGGCCCACATGGACATGGAACTCTGTTGCTGGAGAAATACATAACCGGTGATTCAACATTATTTTTTCGTAGCTGGGCAACTTTTTTTTTTTTTTAAACTTCTTTTGTTAATAAAAACATATACCTATTACATCTCAAAAATTTGAGATCTTTATAGAATTTTTTTTTTTATTTATTATTATTTTTTTCCCGAGGGCTGGTTGTGTCACCGCGGCCAGAGTAGGCCTATTGTGTGCCCTGTGTGTGTTGGTCCCTACAGTAGCCCTGTATCTTTAATAAAGTCCAGGATTCTTCTACAGGTTCCTTCCATTACCTGCTTCGATTTCGTTATGGCAGACCCGAAGCAGTGTAATCTTCTACTTTCTAGTGCACTGGCTTAGAATATGAACCGGAGTCTTATTTTTCTCACCACATTTCCTGCACAGAGGGCTTCTAGCGATGCCCATATTGTGTAGGTGTTGGTTCATATGACAGTGTCCTAGGATAGGATCCTGTGATCAGACCTGTCATAGCTCTTAGAACCATTTTAAGCATATTTACAATCGGTCAAAAGCAGCCATAAGTAAATGTGATGTCTTATACAATGTAATATATGTATATATACAAAATAATAATTTATAAATTAAAGAAAAATAAAGTAAGTCTAAATTAAAAAAAATAATAATAAATAAATAAAAAAAATAAAGTACATAAAGGAATCATAAAACAAAATAAAGAAAACTATGTACAAAATAATATGATAAATCATAAGAAAAACAACTTTTTCTTAGTACTTTTAGGAACATATTCTTCCAAAAAAAAGAGGTTTCAGGTCAGCGCAGTATTTGAAATGACCATATTTCCCGAACCAATTCTATTACATTTGATTATTGAGAGGTATTTACTGGAACATGCTTCCATAGGCTTAGCCTGAAATGGTTTGAATACTCACGTCAACTTTAGACAGTAAATTGGGCTCAGAGAGGCCATTGGATGAATCATGAACGAACTCTTCAATGTTACGAGCAGACTGTTGCATCTCTTTATCCAGGAGTCCGATGAACTCTAATTCGGGGCTCAGGTTCTCAGGGGTTGGCTGAAGCATGTACAGCCCTGAGGGGGTGACTCCAACCACACTGAACCCCACCTTCTGCGCCTCATCTGCCACAGTTTGCTTCGAGTTCGGCGTCACTACCATCAGGGAGATGTCCTCTCCCATCAACACCGGGGTCTCCTTTGTGATTATTGACTTTTCAGGCATGTTGAGTACTTGTGGTTTCTCTTGTTCATTTTCCAAGTTTTTCTTCTATAAATAAATATAAAAAAGTACAGTTTAACTAGGAATTCAAACAATTTTAACCGAAAACATAAATTCCGTAAGGAGCGATCAATTCGGATGCCAATATTTCCGATTTAAAGTTGATCGTAATACAGAAAAACTTTCTTTTTTAGTAAATTATTAAAATGGGACAAGATCGTATTTGGGACTGGATCTACGGCAGATGGTGACGGAAACAGACTACCCGATGTTCTGCCGATTCGTCGGCTCCTGGCGGGAGCAGAAACAGGCAATGTAAAATAGTAACCCCTTGATCCCCGAGCTTTAACTAAACGTAGACTGGGTGATGTTGCTGCAATGCAAGGCACCCTCTTCTGAAAACAAAAAAAAAAAGTAAATTATTAAAACATTTTACTCCCCACAGTTATGTTCCTGGAAAACAAAATACAAGTGTATATATATATATATATATATATATATATATATATATATATAGGACTCCCACAGTAGAGTCGGGCTCATGTCCACCAGAGTGACGAAAGAGCGCTCTGGTAGTAGGCGATATGACCTCGTAGTTAAAGCCCGGGCATGAGTCATAAAACCTAACCTAACCTATATATATATATATATATATATATCGCGGAGGATCAAAAAGTTCCCCAAAATACTGAAAATTGAAAATTTAACATTTCGGAAGAACAAATGCCTACATCCATCCATATCAGAAGATAATTTTGTCGAAACATTTTATCCATAAAAGGTCAAATTTACAGTCGTTTAAAAGCTATCCAATATGACAGGTGAAGGGAAAAAACGGGGAATTCACTTTTTATTTTCCCCATATTACACAATTTAGAAGGGATTATTGGCGAAATGAGTAAGGACAAAATATAGATATAACAGGGTGTATTTATTTAGATATTTTTATCTGAGAAGTGAAAAAACATTGAGCATGGCGTCCTTCGGACGGGACGTTAAGCGTTGGTCCCGAGCCAGTGCGATGTCAAATACTCGTGAATGAACCAAGATAGGCAAAATTTAGGACTCCCATAGTAGAGTCGAGCTTATGTCCACCAGAGCGACGAAAGAGCGCTTTGGCGAAATGACCTCATATTTAAAAACTGGGCATTAGTCACAATAACTAACTCCCATGGGCTGATGATAAGCTTCGGCTCGAAACGTTCCTTTAAATACTAAACATTTAATATTTTGCATGACTGGAAGACTGAATCTCCCCTTTAAGATGTCTTCCTTTCCTCCTCCATATTTATTCTACTTAACCCAATTTATCTTAGTTCAAATATTCATTTTTTTAATTTACCTGTAAATTACTATGATGTTTTTTTCTATTAAAAAAAAAAAAAAGTTAGAATATATGGTTACCTACCTTTCTCTTTGAGAAGCCAACATTAGAAGGTTTCTTTGAAGTTTCCTCTTGTGGAAGACCAGGACTTGAATTGAAATGTTCCAACTTATCCTCCGACTCCATTGCAGTTCCAAAGATGGAATTGATCTCTTCCAAAGTGACCTCGTCCTGTAAGTTCCCTAACCCGTTGTCTAGTTTAGTTGTTGGCATTCCGCAGCCTCCAGCCAATACTTCCCCATCTACTTCATTATACTTCCGTTTTTTGAAAGCCATCTGAGAGAAAATGTTATCTATATTTATATAATTGACATGAGTTATGCCGTTTTTTCGCATGCTATTTATGTGGTCACGGATTTTTACTTTCCCAGCTGCTCCCGATAGAATGAATATATCCACAATTTTATTTGTGCGTCCAGAACCCCTTAAGGGTAACCAATTGATTTTCATCTAAATCAACCAATGAATGAGGGGATTAGGGGGACGTTTAATACAAAAATTCTAATAACAGCCGTTGTAATGAATATTTCACAAATTTCATGTGTAAATAACAACCAATACGACAACTATTAATTTTCAGCTGAATCGGCCAAAGAATAGGGGGGCTAAACTCAAAAACCCCAATGACTCCGGACGTAATGAATACATCCACCTGAAATTTTATAATTAAATTCATAACCCATACGGAAAGCATCTATTACCTATTAACGTCCCATCCGAAGGACGCCGTGCTCAATGTTTTTTCACCTCTCAGATAAATGTATCTAAATAAATACCCCTGTTATATCTATATTTTGTCCTTACTCATTTCGCCAATAATCCCTTCTAAATTGCATAATATGGAAAAGGTAAAAAGTGTATTCCCCGTTTTTTCCCTTCACCTTTCATATTAGATAGCTTTTACACGACTGTTTTGACGTTTTATGAATTAAATGTTTCGACAAAATTAACTTGTGATATGGATGGATGTAGGCATTCGTTCTTCCAAAATGTTAGTTAAATTTTCAGTATTTTAGGGTTTCGGGCGGGGATATGAGAAGTGGGCTCGACTCAAAACCTATAACTGCTGATGTACCTATATATAGATATAACATTTAGTATGAGAATTCGGACTCCCTATGTAATTCAACTATTGATTTTTAGCCCAAACGGTCGATTGGTTTTGGAGGGAGAGCGAAATTTTATTTGATTAATTCGTGCTTGGGAAGTAAACAACTAATAAATAGGCTTTAGCTATGAGGTCATATCACCGACTACCAGAGCGCTCATTTGTTGTTCTGGTGGACATGAGGCCGACTCTACTGTGAGAGGGTCAGGGTCTTTAACGAGCAACTGACATCGCACAGGCTCGGGACTATCGCGGGCCAGATGAAAAATCTAAGGGACTCGACCGGGTTTCGAACCCGCGATCTTGAATTTAGTAGACTAGCACGCTACCTCTGAGCTACCGGCGCCCACATGCGAAAAATATGGATTGTTGCAAGAACGTTTACGTATTTTGATTTATTTACCTCTATTTTTCCTGATTTTATTCTCCTTACAAAATTATATTTCTTAAATGTATCAATCACTTTTAAACCGAACCGTTCTTACAAATAAGCATTTAACGATTAAGAAAACGATAACGAACAGAACATTGGTAAAAAAAAAACCATTATTCAACAAAACACATCTGGTTAACAATTTAAACATCTGAATTTTCCTTTTTTCTCCCAAAATATATTTCCATGCAAAATGAAGATGCAAGTTGAAGAAAATTATGTTAAATATAAATACACTTTGTATTATTTAAATATGCCATTTTTTAGATGAATTTCCATATGAATGGAAATTGAGGCGATAAAGAAATCAAATAAAATATGTTTTCGGACGTTCCACCTGAATATCAAAAATCCATCAGTGAGTGTAAGAAATATCATGGAGAAATTGTTATACCCAGAAGTAAATTATTGAATTTGGCTGCGCAAAATAGAGATACGAAACTCAACGTTAACTTGACTCTCTTGGATGACAATAAATTGATTAGAAGTCAAGAGAGATGTACTCACTGCGGACCGACTTATGTCAAAGAGATTCCTTGTAATAATATTTGTGCTCAACCCTGTTGTTCAAGTGTCAACCAAACATGTTGCTGTCAGCCGCAGCAGAAATATGTTAGGTGTTCGAATCCACCCAACAACTGTTGTCAGCCCATTCAACAGAAGTGTTGCACATGTGTCTGCAATAGTCAGGAGGTTGAGAGAAGTTGTTGCGATTGTCAGGAGCCTAAATATGTAATATGCGAAATTCCAAAACCCTGTAAAAATGTTTCTTATACATGTTGTGAGAATAACCAGGACCCCAGTGAAGGTAAAAAGATGAAAACACCACTTAGTAACAGAATAAATAAATATAAAGCAATAAGAAGTAAGGGAAAACCAAACAATAATGATAGTAACGAAACTGGTACGATTAACTTTGGTGATAGTAACGAGACAGAACCAGATTTCGATTCCATTCTGTGTAAGAAGTTGACAGAAATAGAATCAAAAATGGCAATGTTGAAATCATGTGAATGCAAAGCTCCAGAACCTAAATCTGGTGATTGCAATGAATCAGTGAAGACATGCGATTGCAAACAGTTAGAAAATTGTCAATGCAAAAAACAAAAAAAGTGTGACTGTTCGGAAGAAGAGAAGAAATCTTGTGATTCCAAAGAATTCAAAACATGTGAATGTAAAAAACATAAAAGTTGCGAATGTAAACAAGATGAAAAATCTTGTGATTGTAAAGAATTCAAAACATGTGAATGTAAAAAACACAAAACTTGCGAATGTAAACAAGATGAAAAGTCTCAAGAAGATGAACAACGGTGGTGTGACTGTAAGGAACGCAAGAGGTGCGAATCTAAACAACTAAGAGACTGCGGTGGAAAACGAGAAGAGAATAAATATTGTTGTGAATGTAAACAATTTATAGATCATGAATGTAAAAAAACAAATACTTTTGAAGAAAGAAATGAATTTAAAGAAATCCTATTAAGTGCTATTAAAAATGTAGATAAATGTCAATGTGATAAAAATCAAATATGTAAATGCGAAAAACGGGAAATGGAAAATTTTTGTAAATTCAAAGAACAAGTGTGGACCAATCCGTGTAAATGTGATGAATATTTAAAGAAACTCATAGAGCTTAATTCAGATTTACTAACTAAGCAGTTGTTAGTGAGGCATGAAAAAGAAGATAAGCCTGTAGAGAAGATAGTATCCGATAAGCCTTACATATTCTTTTTGGGAAATACCGTAGAGAAAGAAAAAACGGCACAATCTGAAAAATCTTCAAGAACGGCACAATCTGAAAAAGATGATCATGAGGGCGTTATGGCAATCAGCAACCTAACCGAGGCGATAAAACACTTGGAGGAAAAAATACACTTTGAAAATGCACCTTTTAAATTGCATATCAATGACAATGAAGGAATGTATGTTAACAAAGAATACAGTGGAAGTGCAGTGCAGAGAGATGAATACTTAAAAAGTATAGAAAAGATGGGAGAGATCTTTAGTAACTTACTGAAAATATCATTGGAGAGAGGAGTTCAATATGAGCCTCTTCAGCAAGTGTCCAGGGAACAGACTTACAAGAAGAAGACAGTTGACGAAGACACGGAAGTAGACATCAGGACCATGAGTGAGTTTGGTGCTCCGTGCCACTGCGATCCCAGTCATAGGATAATGGAAGGGACCAGCAAACCTGAAGAAGAGGAGAAAGTGTTCTACATAGAGAAGAAGCCAAGCACAATAAGCCCAGTGTACTCTAGAGTAGCTACCCCAGAGCCACATACCATAGTCACCTTCGATGAAACTACGAGCACAGTCACCATCCCTCCCAAGCCTCCTCAGGAAAGACCTCAACAAAGAAAAGCTAAGTTGTTTCCAAGATGGAGTAGAACCAAAAAGTAATATACGTTATTAAAATATACTTATATATTACTAATATGCTTTTAATGTATATTTATAATATACATTACATCAACATTTACCTGTTTTCAGTTTTATTAATTTTTGTTTTGTTCTTATAAAGGTAACATGCAAAAATCCAGATCTACTCTCCTCTTGGGGTGTTCCAACGAAATAGCATCAGCAGCTTTTCTTAGAATCTTAACGATTAGCAAAACAATTTCAAATGACCCACTTTTAATATTAGCGCTTATATCAACATAAAATATCTTAAAATATCCACTCAAGGAAAAAAAAAAAAGATACAAATTATTTAAATAACACGGTATAAAAAATAATAAGGATCTACTAAGGATACAAGGACGATCGATACATCAATCGATTCGTTACACTCCTGAGAAATTGAAACTGGAATCGAACGCAGATTTTGACGTACTGGAAAGACTAGGCGGTGGAAAAACCACTTGTATCCCCAGAGACAGGGCCGGCCTTAGGGCGGCGCGAGCAGTGCAATCGCACAGGGCGCCACGGTACACATTGCCAGTAAAAAAGTTTAGAGAGGAGAGAATTGACTAAGAAAAGAAGTTCGAAGTGCTTACGAAAAAATATATTCTTTTTTATACATATAATTTTTTTTTTTTCAAGATTCTGTCTTTCATTTCTAATTTTTTTCACTTTTTTGCGGGGAAAATATGCTAATTTTACAAAGGGCAATACTTTACAATAAGATATATGATTTAAAATCAAAATATACTCTAAAATAATTTGACCGCCTAAATTCTTTAAATCAACTATGTGCGTCGGTTCGCGTATTTTCCACCACAAGCGCTGCTGTTCTTTTGCGTACAAATGTCAATGAATGACATTTCATTATTCCAAGCAATTCGAAGGGCAGCACAAACTTATTGACGAAAAAAAACTGTAGAAGTTTTTTTATCCATAATTGAAACATTTATTGAATTACATTGTGTGTGATCAAGAAGTACCTACTTGAGATCCACGTTGTCCAACACAAAACTGAATTCTATGGCGTTGCTGTCGATCGAAAACGAAATTGGAACTCAGCTGGATTTCTCCAAAACCATCCAGCAATTTGCAGAGGCCAAAGCACGCAAAGTCAATTTCACTTGATGTATCCTATATAATTTCACATTGTACCTCAATAAAAATGGATTTTTCCGAGAAATTTCAGCGAACAGTTTTAAATATTGAGAAATAGTGTGTAAATTGACAATAAAAAATTGTTCTAAACTGAATGTAGAATGATCAATAAGTTTTGGCGACCCTCAAAAATAACCAATGATAATTGAAAGAAAAATCTATGAAGGGACGCATTTTTTCATACTCGCACCGGCCGCTATCTCACCTAAGGACGCCGCTATCTCACCGGCCCTGCCCAGAGATACATTACCAAGTTAAGGGTATGCTTGTTCATAATGATTAATAGAGTCGACAGTATCTTTTCAATGTAGAAGGAAATCGAGGTTCTGTCGTGTAAAAGAAAATGCAAAATTTGGCCAACGTTTCGAAAACTATTTATTTTCTTCTTCAGGGCCTACAGAATATAAACAAACAAATTAGACATTATGGACAATGATATAAACAGGTTCTTTATAATAATTTGAATAAGAGATGGAAACAATTTTTTAACATAAATGAAAGAGAGAAAAATAATAATAAATAAATACAACTTTTGAAAGTAGAAAACAACTATATAAAACAATATATATATATCTAAATAACTAAAAAGTAAAAATTACCTTATAACTTCTCCTCTCTATTTAGAGATATATATGTATATTGTTTTATACAGT
Organism: Aradus depressus; assembly: GCA_963662175.1. Lineage (NCBI taxonomy): Eukaryota > Metazoa > Arthropoda > Insecta > Hemiptera > Aradidae > Aradus > Aradus depressus. The sequence goes on from OY759215.1 coordinate 27,137,153, forward strand.
TTATTACTACTTTCAAAAGTTGTATTTATTTATTATTATTTTTCTATCTTTCATTTATGTTAAAAAATTGTTTCCATTTCTTTTTCAAATTATTATAAAGTTTCTGTTTATATCAGTGTACATCATGTCTAATTTGTTTGTTTATATTATGTAGGCCCTGAAGAAGAAAATAAATAGTTTTCGAAACGTTGGCCAAATTTCTTTTACATGACAGAACCTCGATTTCCTTCTACATTGGTAGCTTGTTGTTGTGCGGTGTGGGACTTTTTTTAAAACAAATATTACCTAGATCCTCTTCAGAAGCACTAAAAATAAAAGTGTCTCCTGCCTCAAATAGATTCAAAAACATATATTTCTCTTTCTTTTGTACCTAGTACTGATCCTACCTCTTTGGAGCACCCTCCAGGTAAGAAAAACACAAAATAACACTTAAAGCCTGTTTATTCCATTTAACATATGGCAAGTGGGACACATTACATTTAGCATTCCATTCTTACTCTAGAAAGCTTAACATTTCCTTTATGTATTTTTCTAAAATAACATAACGTACACATATTTTTTTGGAGGGACAAAATATTAAATATTGATTATATATATTTCAAATTTAATAAACATTGCCAGCAACAAGAATGGTAGGAATTTTGGTTTCTTTATAACATTGAGATCATACGCTTATTCTTAAATGTTTGAAATAATATAATATTCAATATAATGATAGGTTCAACCGTTCATTGAATGAAAACTTGTAACCTGAATTGTAACCAATTAGAGCTTACTTGCTGAACTATGGAGCTGTTCGTCAAATAGATTGTGTAAATTGCATAGGCCTACAAGAAAACAAATTTTTTTTTGGTGCCTAGGATTTTAGAACTGATTTTAGCCATATTTGGAGCGCTGATTCTAAATATGAATTCAGTTTTTCTCTATCTGCTCTACTTTTTTAGATCAGTGTTTTTTTTTTAACGTGCAGTTCAACACGAAATGTGCAGTTTTAACTCCATTTTGTGCAGTGCTAAATAACAGATACAAGGATAGGTTTCTGTATATTTGCCATATTGTCAGTCTGCCATCCAGTTAGTTTAGCGGATCCGCGTGCTAGCGAACCCCTACTCCGGCCGGCGCACGCGGATTTGCGTATCTCCACCAGGATGAGTTAAATGACCTCACCAGAGATCTCAACCTCAAAAGAAGCTTCTGAATTACTGGCTTTCAAGTTGAACGACGAAAATTGACTGGAACAAGGAACCAAAATTACTTTTTACCGTACAAGAGAACCTGCTACCCTTCTTCTCTCATGAAGACAATCTTGTATTTTGTCACGAAATTAAAGGACTCCTGGAAAAAGTGGGTCTTCCTGAATATTTTCCAGATGATGGGCGCCTATTTATTGACAGCTCAAAGCAAAGTTTGAAATGTGTCCTTCTACAGAATGGGAGCAAATATGGTTCGATACCAATTGCTCACTCAACGAAAATGAAAGAAGAATATAACACCATAGCTTTGGTCTTGGAGAAGATAAAGTATCATGCACATCAATGGGTGATTTGTGTGGACTTAAAAATGGTAAACTTTCTCCTTGGACAGCAAAGTGGCCACACCAAATATACTTGCTTCTTGTGCCTCTGGGATAGCAGAGACAAAACACACCACTGGGTTAGAAAAGAGTGGCCTAAGAGAGAAAACATGGACGTTGGGGAAAAGAATATCATTAACGACCCCTTAGTTGAACGAGAGAAAATCATCTTTCCTCTACTGCATATCAAGCTGGGCCTTATGAAGCAGTTTGTAAAGGCTCTTGATAAGAACGGATCATGCTTTGCATATATAGGGGGAAAAAATGCCTCAGTTGAGTACAGAAGAAATTAAAGCAGGTATATTTGACGGCCCACAGATAAGACAACTCATTAAGGATGCTGCCTTCGTAAATTCGATGAATGAGGCGCGAAAAGCTTTTTCCAGCAAAAAGCCTGAACTTCATTTGTTGCAGTTGTCGGAAACGCAAAGCTGAAAACTATGCTGAACTGGTAAACGAGATGCTTAACAGTTTCAAATCCCTTGGGTGTAAGATGATTATTAAGGTGCAGTATTTACACAGTCACTTGACCGTTTTCCTGAAAATTTAGGAGACACCAATGAGAAACAAGGTGAAAGATTCCACCACGATATTAACATTATGGAGAACCGCTACCATGGAAGATGGAATACGCATGATGGCAGATTACTGCTGGAGTATAAAAGGGACTGTCCCAAAGTACATTCAAGAATGTCACCTGTAGTTGGTTTCATCGATGAATTTTTTCTCTATCTTTGTATATAATAATATTTGTATAATATAATAATAACAATTCCTTGTTCAGTTTTTTTATTTGATCCATGGATTTAACTTGAAATAGTGTAACTTATATTTCACTAAAATGTTATTACTTAGAAATTTGAGCTCCTATGCAAAAACTAATGCCATATTTGAATTCAGGGCATCAAATTCATATGAAATCAGCTCCAAATACCCCGGCACCAAAACAGCTGTTGGCCTATGTTGTTAATTTGAACTTACATGGTTATATAAGGATGGCCTTGCATAAATATTCAAGTTCTTAAAAACATTCTATTGATTCAAAAATACAACATAAAACTTTAATAAAACAATGTATTAGGTAATAATATTACACATTCAAAAGCTCCGTTAGAGTCTGGAATACATGAATGAGAGACAAAGGGAAGAGTTAGTTTTGTGTGTGTACATAGGGCACACCAGGCTGACCATGAACATTTGACCGCTCTGTAAGTCCTGCAGGGGAAGAATGTCTGTCAGACACCTCATTGAGACGTTGGTTTATTCATTAAACGGTTGACCCTACATAGAATTATAATGTTGAAAAATATACACATAAAAAATATTTTACATTTTATAATGACAAATATCTACATAGTCTAGAAATAAATTAGATAATATTTACAGATTATTTAATACTTTTCACAGTGTACACATAGTAATAATTACTAAACTAGCTATATACAACGTAATAAAATGATTTGTGAGCTTTAAATTACGTAATATAAATAGTTACTTTACACAAAAAACATTCACCATTTTTACAAATACAGTACAAAATTAGGAAAACATTTATGAGAATGTCAGATTAAAATCTCTTAAATCAATGGCTCGTCACATTGGACGAGACTAACACAATTAGAAATTATTATTGACTTTATTTTGAATATGAATTTGCAATTATTATACATTGATTTAATTATTTATTTATGTTTATATGGAGAGGGCGCTGGTAGCTCAGAGGTATGTGTGCTTGCTTACTGAGCTGAAGATCGCAAATTCGAAACCCGGTCGATGGGGCCGAAGATTTTAAGTTTTAAGATTTTAAGACTGTTGTTAAAGACCCCTATCTAAGGTAACTAAACATAAGGCAAAATTTAGGACTCCCCACAGTAGATTTGGACTCATTTCCACCAGAGCAACAAAAGAGCGCTCTGGTAGTAGATGTAACACAAATGTAATAACTGCCTTTGTAATGAGTGAAATTTCATATATTCGAATTTCAAAGCCCTATAAGGACGATACCCATTAATTTACAGCGAAATCATTCGAACGGAAGGAGGCACCAGAAAAGAGGGCTCGACTTAATAACCTAATAACTGCCGATGTAATGAATGTATCGACATAAATTTGTTATGTCGATTCAGAAGCCATTATGTAAGTCAAATATTGAATTTTAGCCCAAAAAGTCGATTAGCTTTGGAGGGGGAACGAAAAAGTAAATAATTAATTCTTGCTGGGGAAGTACATAGTCGGTGATTCACCTATTTTTTTTTAGGAAAATACATGGTCGATAAAAATTATTTACAAATACGGGGAACATACAACCGACAGATATGTAGCTACACAAGAAAAGTAAACACAACTTCTCTGTTTTCATAAGATTGAAACCAATCTGAGATTGAATGGTTTTACAAGAAGAGAATAACGGAGTGAACTTCGGTTTAAACATATCTCAAATAATAAATAGGCCATTTATAATAACTGTCGCCAATTATACATCAATTCATATATAATATATATCATTACAGCATCACTTCTCCAATTGACTTTTTGCATTTTCAAAAATAGCAATTACAAACTGAAGCTCATCAGTATCTATAATACAGGTGTTCTTTAGGTTCACTATTTCTTCTGTCACTTCCTTTTAAGTGCACCAGAGACGATCAATTGAAATTGACAATTGCAATTGACAGTTTCAATGAATCAATTTCAACGCGATTGATCGAGCTTCAATCATCACATCAATTCTAGTTTCTGTGTTCACCTTCAATTGTTATGTATTGACGTAGTGTTCTCGCTCATATTTTAATTTGTTGAATATTAAAATTACATTTTTTTATTTATTTTAAAATAGTCTCGAACACAGACATGGGATTTCTTGCATTAACTCTAGCCCTCTGCACTCGGAAGAAAGAAAAGAGAAAGAGACGTTGGTCCAAAGAATGGTATAAACTGAGAAGCCGTTTTACCCATGAAAATTTATTACGTATCCTTCGAGATACTGAACCCGAGGATTACAAAAATTTTCTCAGTTATTAATAGCAAAACAAAGTCTCTTTCCTCGAACGAAACCACCTCATCAGAACACTCATCTTTGCTGTCTGGTGAACAACTGACGGAACGATTGTCAATTTGCTAGTTACACATTCAATCGCTGCCATCAATTGCTCTTATCAATGACCTTCAATCAAAATTTCTATCAATCGCCGTCATTTAATTGACAATCGCGTCAATTGCCTCCTAGACGATCAATTAGTCACATAAATGATATCATTGACAATTGCAATTGTTAATTTTATTGATCGTCTCGAGGGCACTTTACAGAACATTTATGTAATCGACTTCTAAATGAAACACTTATTCAAAACTAAAACGATGATTCTGACTGACAGAAGGAATAGTTAACCTAAAGAACATATGTATTATACAATTGATACTGATGATGAAGGTGCTTCCTGAAACGTTTATAATTGCTATTTTTTAAAAAGGCAAACAAATAAATGGGAGAAGTGAAAAATGAAATTTACATGGATCTGTAAACTATGTTTTGATATAGAATGAAGTACACAATAGTACCTCTACTGCATGGAGTGCTGCCGGTAAATAAATATTGAAATATAACCATTCCTATTTTCTAAAAAAAAAAAGTATAAATATGATGTGGCCAAAACAGGACTTTCTTATACAATGTCAATTTCCTTAAATTTGTTTATTCCTTGGAAAGATAATTTTGTTTCTCAATAAACCGTATAACTGATTTTAATCACATTTGGAATATGAGATTGAGCCGTTTACACTTGTATTCCAAAAATGGTCAGTGAGTTCAAGGGTATATTCATAAGGAAATTGACTTGCATAAAAAGAAGATATCAACGCGAAAACCTGTAATTACATGCAAAATTAACTACAATAAATGAAATTATAATTTCTCAGCCCCCACTTAGTTCGTGCCTTGTCGATAACAACATGCAGTTACCATTTAATTACAAATATAATTAGAATACAATAAAAAAATACATAAAACATGGTATATGATGAAAATATTACAGATACGAGATTCATGAGTCTCGCCACTAGAGATTTCTCGCTACCATTCATTCCCTGATTGGGTTGAACGTCAACAGATCGCGACACTAAACAACATATCGCCTCATTTCAAGTCAAAATGAATACTACCGTCATCCATATTTTGATTATCATGTAATTTTGTTATTTTTTAATAGTGTTAGAGATATCCATAAATATAGAAAGGTTTTTTTTCTTCAATATATTACGTATTTCCCATTTCATGGAGTTTTACAATTTTGAACTAATAATTAAATTAATATCACAAAAAATATTAGTCGCAAATGTTAACATTTTATTAAATAATGGGGTGAATAGAAACAGCGACATGAATAGAAGTACTATTTGTTTATATTTCTATTCAACCATTTTACGATTTTACGTCAGAATACATTTTGCAATCGATAAAGTGGAAAGATAATAAATTAAATAAAAATAAAGAACTTGTCTAACTTTTATATTGTCTAATTCAACAAAAATATTATATATATGTTACGAACAATGCCCGAAATCGTGCAATGTCCGACATTGTACACCCAGACTGTACAATGTCCAAAATAAAGATTAAATTCCTAGAACAAACATAAATCGAAATATTACAAAATTTGGGGGCGTATTTGCCGGCGTTCCGCCGGAGGGACGATATATCTGCCCCTCCCGTCGTTCCTATATTTGAAGTAGTACAGGTTCTTATGCCCGAAATATATCTTTATTTCGGACATTGTACAGTCTGGGTGTACAATGTCGGACATTGCACGATTTCGGGCATTGCTCGTATCATATATATATATTAAATAATAAATAAATTAAATATTTTTGTGGAATTAGACAATATAATGTTAAAATCCTAGATTCACAATTATACTGCGATATCTACATGGAAACAATGCTAAAACTAAAGAAAACTATCTATACTTCCCCAAATTAAACTTTCCATTGCACAAGGGCACCTGTGTTCCTGGATGCTTTTTGAGTCAACGACAATGGTTTGTGGTAAAAAAAATTAATTCTGCTTAAAAGAAATCATCAAGGAATCATTTAAATAAAGTATCATCTCACATTTATCTTCGGTAGAATAGTCTTAAATAACAAAATGGCAAATGTTGGTGTTACACTTTGATTCAACTCGTTAATAATGCAACGTCTCTGATCCGCTGTGATTCAACTAGCTACATTCAGCTCAATGAATAAGTGAAGATTCGTTTATAGTGTACAATCCATAGCAGATCATTGTCATATTTTCTTCAATAATTATTTTGCCAACGCTGAGAGACAAGAGTGCCCTCCATTCGCGCATGCCCGAGGGAGGGCTGAAGTCTGTGCTTGGTGGATGATGCTGGGCTGGTTTCCCTGGAGTGGCTGAACGGAGGCCCTCATGGCGGCCAGTCCATTGGCGATTTTCCTCGACTCAGTTTGTCCTCCCCGGAATGTCCTCTTGAGATGCAGCCGTCGGTCCGTTCGACGACACTTCCCGCCCAGCCTGCGAGATCACCTCGTGTTCAACTGCCCCATGTAGCTGGCCAGCTCTGCGCCGCTGAACTCATCCATCCCAGTATCCTAAACAGTGCAAAGTCCAAATTAGTTTAAAACTACATACTCTACAGCTAGGTATAATGGATTCAAGCCACATATCATATATAAACAAACAACATTTCATAACTTTTGAACAAGTCTTATCGAGATGGCACAAAGGACATATAAAACAACAATTCAAAATCTTACACTTGACACTAGGAGTCGCTGACTACCAGAGCGCTCTTTCGTCGTTTTAGTGGACTTGACCCCGACTCTACAATGGGAGTCCTAAATCTTCCCTACCCTAAATTAACTTAGGGGACTTTAACGAGTACCTGACATCGTACGGGCTCAGAACTATCGCTTAACGTACCATCCGAAGGACTGTTTGTTCATCTCTCAGATAAAAAACCTAAGGGCACTTAGACAGCCTTTGTTCTATGCTGAGGTGGATTACACAACCTTAAGGTTGTCTATGGAACTAAATTTCCTTTAATTTCCTTACCTATTGCTTACCAACCATTAAGTTTCTAAACAAAGTTTAGGTTGTTTTTAGTTGTTTTAGAACAAAAAATTAGTTATTTCTTATAATTTCTGGAGAAATAAAGTGGAGCAACGGGTCACCTGTCGTGTAAGAAGTACCTCGAGAGCCTGGATTGTGTAGAATTTAAAAACAGGTTGGCTGATAACTACAGACTAATTTGAAATTAAACTACTTTCATATATAGCTTAAGAAATTCTGGAAATTTTAATTTTAATTTTAGTTGCTCATGTTCTACTTGTGTAAATTTGTTTGGCTGGCAGTTATTGACACTATGAGCTACACGAAATTATAAAATTCTATGGACAGCTCAGAGAAGATTTTCAAAATGAGGTTCTTTCATATTTTAAACATCCTTCATATCAATTTTCGAGAGGTGGAGGGGCTTACCAATTCTCAGAAAGTGGTCAAGTAGTTTATCAATCGAAAGCTTGACAATATTACAATAATTGAAAACATTATAATAAATGTACATTTTTTCACGTTAAAACAACTTATCAGCTTGACACCACTTTTGGCAAAAGGTATAATTGAGGATTAATAAATCATTTTCAAGCCTTATAGGGAATATAAGTGAATATTATCACTCACATATTCTAATCAAAAAATCATAATTTAAATGACTAGAGAGCTAATAATTTGAGGCCACCATATCAAATATGGAGAGGTCACGGCTGTTAAATTACATGGTCTCTTCCTTAAAACTCTCTCAAAAAATTATTTCTTTTATCGAATTTTGCTCAATTTGAATTTTATATTCAAAGCCAATTAATAAGATAAGGTAAAAACAATTATTCAAAGGCTGACAATGAATGTGACTTTTTTTTATAGTTCAAATGTTTATAAATAAATAAAACTATCTTATTTTTTTAAATATTGTCTATTCCACAAAAAACATTTATGATATAAACTACCGATTTCGGCATTACGCGATCGACAGGTTTAGTTATAAATTAAAACAAGTTCGTTGAGTGCAAACCATTCTTATAAGTAAATCAAGTACCTACCTAGGTAAGAAAGGATTTGCCATTTCAATTAGGAAATCACTATTTGATATTACTTCTCCAGCTATACGAAGTATAGGGGAAGTTATGTAATCTGTCAAAAATTCGATGGGGAGTTTTCAACGGAATTTCATGTTTTCAAAATCTCTAGATTCCAAATATGAAAAAAAAAATCTGTCTTTCTGTGAACACGATAACTCCCGAAAGAATGAAAATATCGACAAGACATTTTTTCCTAGTCATATTATAATTTATGTTTTAATTATTTTTTTCTTTCTGTAATATTATTACTCTTCATTTTTTCTGTTAATTACTATTATTATTGATTATTTATTAATCACTGGCATTATTACTTCCCTATTTGAACAGGTATTTTGTGTATTTTTATTTAATTTCGGGTTTTAAATTTTATTTATGTAGTTTTATGCATGATATAGCATCATTACCGTTCGATTGATCAATGATGAAGTGGGGACTGAATTTTTTGATCTTCTAGTCCATTTGATGACTCCAGTAGTATTTGTGTAAATATTTTTGTTGATATTTTAAATTTATGAATTATGACAAATGTATATGGAAATTGATTATAGTTTTAAAAAAAAGTTTAGATATTGAGGATGGGAGGTGTCTCTGAAACGTTTAACGTTATTATGTATTTAGTCTATGACATGAAATAAATTGGGAGATATATATCAAAAATGAATACTCAAATCTATATGAATATTTTAGATTATAGATGGGAAGTGTGTTTCGAAACGTTCAACTACATTATGTATTAAGTATATGATTTGAAATAAATTGGGAGATACATACAGGGGCATAGCCAGGATTTTGAGCAGGGGGGGGGGGCAAGTTAGGCTACGAGGGGAGGGGGGGGGGGGGGGGGTATAGACTCCCGGGGGCAAAGCCCGCATTTTCCGTGGTTAGCGTTGCAGATTTTTGTTATTAATTCGGAAGACTCGGACCTCTAGAAGCTCCCCCTGAGGTAACCACTGACTGTAATACTTTAGTTGACTTTACATGAGCAGCAAAAATGCAAAGCGCAGCAGCAGCAAATGCACGCTGTGATTTCTGTACTTTTAGAATTAAATGATTCACATTAAATAGCGTGCATGTAAAATCAGCTTTAAGAGTATAAAGTATAACATAAATGACTATTTTGAACGAGGAAATGAAATAATCGAATTCATGTATATTTAAATAAATGTAATATGATTTGTTTTGTACATGTACATTTATGTAACAGTTGATTGTTGATTTGCACGCGCCCCCCCCCCCTGGCTACGCCCCTGGATACATAGCTACAGTTGAAGTGGAGAGCAATATTGTGGGTGCTTATCTCAAAATCCTTAGTTACTGCTAATGTAAGGACTCTATCGTTACGAAATTTTATCTGAGAAGTGAAAAATACCTGCGTAAGTACTCAAATTTATTCCCAACCAAATCGACCAAAAAGAAGAGTTTAGAGGGAGAGCAACAACTTATTTAATTACAAATTATTTGAGCTGAGGAAGTACACTGTCGATAATTCACCAGCAACTTTTTTTTTTTGACACTATTGCTCTTTAGCAATTAAGAATGTGTAGGATTGGGATGTTGTCAGAGAGAGGCTTACATGTCCTATTTGATGGATAGTTTGTTCATCACCTGAAGACTGCTGTTGCTGATGGTGGCCGGGGCACTCGGCTCTCCTGCAAACCGCAGTCGGTGCACCTCTGTTCGCAGTAGCTGGGTGTTGGTCCGGGACAGAACGCTGTAGTGTGACATGGGCACACTCACCTTGCCCCGGCCTCCTCCACACGCCTGTGCCAATGTACTCTTAACAAACACAACAAATCACACATAAGAAGAGAATTCAACTTTTAAAACTACACCAATAAACATTAAATTGTTATTGTAAATAGAACACAATTTTTTTTCATTTGTCAACATTCGAAAGAAAATATTTAATAATTGTTTAAACTTCTATCCTCTGTGTTGAACATAAGACGTAGTTTAGTTTCCTGATATATGATTGGTTATTAAAAGAACATATCGCTCATTTAATACAACAACGACATAACTCAAAAATGGGCGTTTTTGAGTTATAGGCATAGGAAGAACCATTCACACATACTTTTAGCGGATAGAACTACACATCTGAGCTTCAACTGCTCGCCAAGAAAACAATTATTGCTGCAAGAATGTCATAATTCAAAGTGAGGCTAGTTATAAGGTTAAGGGAGAAACTTCAGTAAGGCCTAGAGCTGTTACTGTACATTTTTTCTTCTTTTATATTGTATTCTTTCAATAAAACATACTGATAAGTTATTTTCGAAAGAATGCATCAAGGTATTACACATCAAAAGTTTGAATTGCTCCTCCTGGAAAATCACATTTTTGAGTTATGTCGCTGTTGCAGCAAATGAGCGATATATACACAAAAATACAATTTTTTTATATTATTTATATACCATTATACAAAATAATAAGTAAAAAAAAATGCGGACCAAATAACAAAAAATAATAATAAATCTATTGAAAAGGGTGACCTTTCGGTCTCCCAAATATGGTTTTTTTTCCAATGCGTCGGCTACTGTGGCCATTAGCGATATAGGATTAGCGGTGGTGACTTGAAGCGTATGGCGATAAGTGTCGGACTCTCTCTCTCCAGTGGTAGCATCCAGTCTAGGAAGAAGAGATCCATCAAAGAAACGCCAGCCTAGCACCGTGTCTAAAGAGTGTTGCGAGAACGGATAGCAAGCCTCCAGAGCGCTTCTCAACATATCTAAATATACAAGAATATATGTATCTCTTTCAGAAATTCTATTAAGTTCCGGAATCTGGGTGTTCTCTCACAAAATATATCTTGGAGGGTTGCGGGCATGTTGTCATGTTCCCGATACTTGGCCAGCTACTGAGAGTCCCCTCAGAAATGTTTATTTTTTATATGTTTGGTTCATGTTCAACCCATGAGGGCATTTTCAAAACTTACATAATCCATTAACCATATTAATTCTTATTAGTAAAGTTTTGATGTCAAAAACCGAGTATATTATATTTTTTTATTTTTTCATAAAACATATCTCTTTGTGATCATTCTCTATTTTTTTTCTTCTTTTTTTAAAGTGTTTTGCGAAACTGAAGCATTTGAGGCACCTATTATATTACATGATCAAGCCACGAAGGGAACGTGGAGCAAATATATACAAAAATAAGGTATCTATAAGCGCAATGCAAAATAGAGGTTGGAATGGTGGCCAGAGGAGCATGGGGTTCGGAAACGTTGTAAATACATAAGATGCAGTAGATGCAATCTATCACCGCAGACATCCATATAAACCTTTCTCAAGAACGTCACTCAGTAGAGCTGCACTTTTAGATATCTCAAATGCATTTAACTCCGTCAACATAAATATTATTCTAAAAAGATATACGTGATATAATTAAAGATCCCAGGTAGGATACCGATGACAGCAATAAACCTACTCAAAAATAGAACAATCCAAGTCTATTTCAATAACATGACACTTGGTCCACACTCAAACGGAGTCTCCTTTTACGAGTATGAATACTCGTATAAGGAGACTCCGTTTGAAGACTAAAGTCATTTCTAGTAGAGATGGAAGATTGAAACTTGGTTCAGCTAGATCACTGCAACGGTTCACCGTCTATCTGTTCCATGTCATATAAAGTCGGACGTTTCTTTGATATATATATATATATATATATATATATATATATATATATATATATACATGTATATAAAACAAAACAAAAAAAAAAACATTTTTTAGATCTCTAAGCAAAACCACAATGTTGTTGATAACAGGTCCGCCTGAGGTCAAACACCTTATGATACAGGTAGCGGTAGTGTTGAACCTGTTGCTATTAAAGAAACTCCCTTTTAGTAATGTGAGCTGCCCGTCTCCTCTTGTGTATCCAGTGTGTTGAGATACCAACACCACGGCATACTTGTGTACTAGAGTGGCCCATTTTTACTTTAAGAAAAATTATTCACCGAAACTCCTGGCCTCATCCCTTAGGTTATTTCCTAAGGGATAACCAATACATGATAAATTTCAGCCCCAATGGATCAACAGCGTTGAGGTTTAACTATTTCACGTAAAATTTAGGATGAAATTGAACACCATTTTTCTTAAACGAAATTTTATTCCCTACAATTTTGTAATTATTTTTAATGATTATCATGTTATTTCAGAAATAGTGGCTGAAAGTCCAGCCTTGCGACACAGGCTACCGAGCTGTGGACACCATATAAACATCCCTATAGCTATAGCCCTGGAGGTAATGACACAAAAGTGTCGGTCATTTTATTAAACTTGAAATTGAAAACACTTGAAACTAAAAAATGAATTTACTACATTGTATGGAAAGGTTCAAGTTTGTAGAAGATATTCAAAGACAAGTTGCGTCAGCATCTGTTACTTCAAAAAATTAAGACTTCGTAGCAAAATCCGCATTAATGGGATTTTCAGAGAATGTTCACGACGACGCGAGCAGGGTACTAAGAGTCTCTATGAATAACATTGGGCACCTGTTATTCCATTTCCATTTTATTAATTTTTAATGTCCGAATACATTATTTGCGTTTTGTGCCGATATAGTGGAAATACTGATAAACAAAATTAAAATTAAGAATACATGGGGTAGGAGGGGTCCTCCTCCCTAGGGGGGGGAAATCCCGATTCTAATTATTGTTGAACCTTGTGCTGACGATGGCATAAGCCGAAACCGGTACACATTTATGTATATGTTTGTGGAATTATACAATATAAGTGTTCAATAAAAAATTGTTTTATTTATCATTTTTTAAAATTTTATTTACTATTTTTTATATTCCATTTTTATTATTCCTTCTCAAAAATAATATAACGAAAAACTATTGCAGGATAACTTTAAAGGAGGAAATAAAATTACTGATACATATATCGTTTTGTGTGTCCTACACTGTGATTAAAAAACATAATAGTCTCCAGTTGAAAAATTACATTCTTCTAAAGAATTCGGCTTAGCAGCATAACCAAAATCCACGGGAAAATGTAGGCTATTGAGTGTAGCCAAAAATAGGCTCAACTTAGAATATGGACTACCTGTATTCACGACAACATTTTAGGAAGTAGGTACAAAACACAAAATGAGTGAACGGAAGGCGAGGAGGGGTTTTGTGAGGAACCTGATTCTAGTAATAAATAAAATATTTACCTTGAAGGCAGCTCTGAACTTTAGAGACATGATGTTGTAGAGAAGGGGGTTGACGGTGGCAGACAGATAGTAAAGGACCCCTGAGATGTGAGTGAGGGTCTTGTAGACAGCAAGGAGAGCGGAGCTAGGCTGGCGAGTATCGTCCCGGGTGGCGTACACGGCGAGGAGTCTTTGTGCGTGGAACGGTGCCCAACAGATGAAGAAACCCACCACTACAGCAACTGCAACATAGCAACACATTAAACAGTTATATGCAATACAAGAGGATCATTCTAAACTCTGTCATTCAAGTTGCTAGTTGTAGGATATATATTAGGATTTAGGATAAACTTTATGAAGTTAATATCGTTTAGTTACGCTTGGTATACTATTTATATATCAGTTAATTTGCTACGGACTATCCAGATATTAATAATGTGGATTTAGTGTCAGCCATAGAGCTAATCTACAAAATTTCAGTAAATCATGACGGAATCCTTCCTAATAGAGGTCAAAACAGGCTTTGAATAAAATACAATTACGGAATTGATAGATACAGCAAACCTAGAATTATTATTTTAAACACTATTTACATAAATTGACAAAAACTATGTATTTACTAAAATTAAGGTACATATTTAATGCTATAAAGTTTATTTATTTACTAAAATTCTCCCACCAACAATTATTGTGGTCATGCTTGATTTATTTCATATAAGCACATATATTTGTATTTTAATAAGCACATACTATTTCAGAAAAAATTTATTTTATTATTAAGATTTCAATTTATTTTTTATATTTTCCATGTTATGACGTTACTGTGCATGGGGGACAGAGAACAACCCCTTGGAACTAATTTTCAAACAGCTTGAGGGTTTTGGTTGAGAATTATTGACTCAAGAGGGGTCGAAATGTATTTCTTGTTCGAAATGTATTCTTAAGTTTTAGAGATATAATGGACAACGGTCATACATATATATATATACAGACTTAATCTCATTTGATCCTGATGTTCTAAAAAATTAAAAAATCATGATTATTTATCAAAATATAATAGCATAAACGCTTGCGTTGTTTGCATATGGAATCGGGGCTTTTCTGTGCTTTTAAGCGCTCAAAACCTAGGTGTTAAAGTTTGCACATGAATATGTACGAATCCCCTTGTAAATTCAGAAGATGGATTATTTGTCTGACTCTTTAACCAAAACTGTTGTGAGCTCTTGCTTACATCAGTTTTGTCCAAAAGATATTAGGGATCTTTTGAGCTAGACCACCTCCTCTTCTCAACCACAAATTATGTACCTCATATTATCTTTGGGAAACTGCTCGTGGCAAGGCCAGCCACGAGGACTGCCTCACCAATATCGCAGGGTATGGAGATGTAATACGTACAATGTTATACACACGTTACCAGACTGACGTAACGACCGAAGAAGGTGGCACAAAAATATCTTATATAAGGGTTAACAAATATAATTAAGAGCAAAACAAATAATTTTTTTTTTTATTATTTATTTGCAATCTATATGCAATTAATATAATGAGCAAATATGGTAACTGTATGCATGAGTGTCTATGCCACATGGTGGGAGAGGTCAGCCAGCGCTGACACTCCCTAGAAACTAGTACAATGTTTAGATTTCATTTAGACGATCTCGAGGCCACCTCCTATTCAGACGGCGTGGAGGATTGTCATGATGGGATTGAGGGGATAGGTCTTGTGCAAATGGGTTAAGATGGGATGAAAGTTTATTGTGGAAATTTAAGAATCGGGATTGGACGAGTTCTTGGACGGTTGGGATGTTTAGGTCTTCATGGAGTAATTTATTGGTGACGTAGAAGGGAGCATTTACACTTCGACGAAGGACTTTGGACTGGAAAGCTTGGATGCGGTTTATATTGGATTGTTTGGCTGTACCCCATAGTTCGAGGCCGTATGTCCATATTGGGCGTATTATATCTTGTAAATGGTCAGTTTGTTGGCAGTAGAAAGTTTTGATTTTGGTCCAAGTAGTCTACGTAGTAGTCCGTAACATCGATTCAACTCTTGTCGTTTAAGTCGTGTGTGTGGGTTCCACGTCAGTCGGCTGTCTAAGTGGAACCCGAGGTAACGCACCTGGTTAGAGGAAGGAATTAGAACGTTGTTGATGGTGACGGGAGGGCACGTTTGATGGCGAAGTGTGAATGTAACCTGTACACATTTCTCTTCATTTAATTTCATCCGCCAGAGGTTACACTATTTCTCGATTTCATCGAGATGTTCCTGGAGAAGGAGAGAGGCTACGTTGCTATCAGGATTTGTAGACAAGATAGCAGTGTCGTCTGCACTGGGACACCGGCCCGAACAGACACGAGTTCTGAGTACTCCGAGCCCATGCGGACTTTAAAACAAATAATAAAGAAAGAATATTAATATCTTCAATTTTATCTGGGAGTTGAAAAAACCATGTCTGTAGGATATCGTTAAAGACCCCCTCATTACAAGTATTCACATTATGACCGTGTTTCTCAACAAATAAGTTATTCTGACCATTACAAACTGAAGCCTCGAACAAAATTTTGCCAAAAAACAGACCTAAAAACCCTCGACCTTGCCAAGAGTTGTTGCATTCTTGTTTCCTTAGAATTTATCTTTTCTTGGAATTCCCCCCTCACCAATATACTTCGAAAGAAAATCCTGAGTTCTACTAAATAAGTTTTCAAGTTGGCCTCTGTTTGGATCACTAAAAGAAGATAAGGCCTCTAACGACTGGCTCAAGAGAACATTAAAAAGAAAAACTTCTGTGAGAACCACTTTTCTCTTATCACTTTCCCTAATTTCAAATATCGTAAATTATTAAATGGATAGGCTCGAAGGACTATCGAATCCTAGATTTCGAATGTAGTTCTAAAAATAAAAACATTTTTTCAAATTTCTGCCGAACAGTAAGCTTTGATTCATTGAGACTGTCTGTCAGGTTCATTCTTGTATCAACTTCAGGTATATTTTCTCGAAACTTTCAGATTATATGTCAAAAAGAAGCCAAAACATACATTTTCTGTACAAAATGGGTCGAGTGCGAGCCATAATACACTAAAATTATTGTCAAAAAGGTCGTCAGTGAATGAAACATTGGCATCGCGAATTATTCAACTAATTTTTTACCCCCTTCTGAGGCTAATCTACAGATTTGGTTGAAAAACAATGGATAATCTTATTCAGAGAGTTCCGAATCATTATACAGTGGAACCTTGCTTAACGAGCATATTCATTCCAGAGTCTTACTCGTAACGCGAAACATTCGTTAAGCGGAACAATTTTTCCCATATACATAACATAAATTATAATGTAAAATATGATAATGCGTTCCATGCCGAAAAAATACTCATACTCGAAAAATGTGTGATCACAAGCAACACTAGGATGCAAGCGGAACAAGTGATGTAGCATGCGCCCAATCCGGGACTTCCCCTCCTCTCAACACTCGTTATGCAAAAAATCGCTCGCTAAGCGAGTCATTTTTTTACAATTTTTTTTGCTCGTTATGCGAATTACTCGATATGAGAGGTGCTCGCTAAGCGAGGTTTCACTGTATTAAATTTTGGAAATTTTTTTGCCCCCCTCTGATCCTTCTTTCCCTTCGGCTGGTTTTACTGAATATCATAGTTGTCGTCTTTATGGGCTTTTGGATACGCACATGAAAGTTTGTATAGATATATTTATTCTACTAGGAGTTATCGTTCACAGATACACACTCCGAAAGGTATTTTTTTAAATTCAGAGGGCCGGAAAACAACTGCGTCTAATTTCTTACCGATTACATAACTTCCCCTATTTGGTAGGGTTGGGAAAATAAAAGTGTTTCAAAATGTAGGTTGGTTGGTTCTATAAAATAAGTATTGTATCGTAAAAATATTCAGTAATTCTCGCAAAGCTGGAAATTTATCTTTAGATCAATGATTCTCAACCATTGTGGCGCGGCAGGTCTGTTGCTGTGCTGCCAAAATGAGAAGATGTCAAAATTGAAATTTTACATATAAAACCAATGGAAGTAAATTATGCTTCGACACAACTGTAAAGATCAGAGCTGGTAATGGTGGAACATGAACTGGGAGATGTATTGTCCTTTTCACCACCAAATATAAAAAATTTAAAAACTTCAGACACAAATTTCCTATCAATGTAATAAATATAATTTTTTATTACAATTTTTCACTACTCAAAAGTGTTCCATAAGAGAAAAAAATGTTAGGACCACTGGTTTAGATCTTTGCAGTCTTGAATTTATTTTTTCATCATGCTTCTAAAATTCAAAGATTCAAAACAA
This sequence comes from Aradus depressus, assembly GCA_963662175.1. Lineage (NCBI taxonomy): Eukaryota > Metazoa > Arthropoda > Insecta > Hemiptera > Aradidae > Aradus > Aradus depressus. The sequence continues at coordinate 27,155,327 of OY759215.1, forward strand.
CTCGACAATTAACCATTTTTTCCTCCGTTAAATCCGTCACTGTCCCTCAAATTTGAGAAAGTCCCTGAAAGCCTCAATTTTGAGAATTTTATTCACCCGGGCAAATGAAATAAGCCAATCAATGTTTTTGATGTCATTTACTCAGAAAGTGCTCTGGAAATTCAGTTCCATTTTTATTCACCAATGAATTTCTAGTCCATCTTCTTCCTTATCATTCTGTAAAATGTTCCTTCTATTCCGCTGTCAAGCTAATTTGTATCACTTTCTTCAAACTCCTCATTCACCTTCAAATTCACTCCTTACGCCTTCCTCTGGTATGGACCAACCTCGGGGAAGTAGCAAATCATTGTGATTTTTCTTCTTTGTTTCAACAGTCTGAAATTTAATAAAAATGAACTCTATAATTAGAACAAGTGGCTAATAATCATTTATTGTAAAAAAAAAAAAAATCATCGGTGAATCAAAGGCAATGTGTTTTCCCAGCATAAATTAATCAACTAAGTTTTCTTTCTTCCAAAGACAAAGTGTTTTCCTAGCATAAATTAATCAACTAAGTTTTCTTTCTTCCAAAGGCAATGTGTTTTTCCCAGCATAAATTAATCAACTAAGTTTTCTTTCTTCCAAAGGCAATGTGTTTTTCCTAGCATAAATTAATCAACTTTTCATTCTTCCTTTAAAACTATTCACCGATTTGGTTGAAAATAAATAGGTGTCTTAATCAGGGACTTTTGAATACTCATAAAAAATTGTGTATTGATACATTCGACTGATACATTATTCGGATGTAATGAAGGTTTTTGAGTTGAGTCTCCCTCTTCCGTTCCACCAATTTCAAAATCGACAGGTGTCGTCTTTATTGAATCCTGGATTACAAATCCCCTTCGTTGGTCCCACATCCTTCCCTAAAGCATGGTCGTCCTTCGGATAGAACGTTAAGCGATGGTCGCGTGCCTGTACGATGTCAGGTACTCGTGACCCCTACATTTGGTGAACGAAAATTTAGGTAAGGCAACATTTAGTAGAGTCGGGCTCATGTTAACCAGAGCGATGGTAGTTGGCGACATGACCTCGAAGTAAAGCCCAGACATTGTCACAATAACTAACTTCATATCTTCTGCAGAATAAACTCATTATAAAGAAATGTTCTCTTAACGAGTGGTGTCCTATTAGATCGATCATTTTTTCTTTTGAGTTATTCTTCTTTTCTTATCCAGTCCTCTAATCAACTCTTTTGATTGTCGACAACCCAGATGTTCACGCCAAGATGAGTTTCCTCTCCGTAATGCCCATTCCTCCATGAGCATATTCAGATTCCATTACTGCTGGGTATATGAAAGTAATAATATTACATATTATATTGGCGTTAGCGGTTTTCTTTGTTTCACAGTACAGCGTAATTCTGAGAGCGACTTTCTTATACCCAACAGTAGTGCACATACGCACACATCTACACAAACATCATTGTGAAAATGATCAAAACATATTCAGGAAACTTTGAAACATGAAAATTAATTGAAAACTAGATCTCGCATTTTTGCACGATTAAAATACGTCCGTCGAGTGGTCTATCTGACTGAACTCATCACAAATCGCTAAGAATGAACCTTATGTACAATCAGTTAAAATTATATCTGGGTAAAAGAGTTTTTGATAAGACTAGAAAAATACTGTTAAGAAAAAAATATGGCTTCAGATTTACGTAAACTTTACTGAAACAGAGGATAAGAAGAAGAGGAATTCTGACTTGAAAAAAAGATATTTAAATAATGGCTTTTTTGGGGGGAAAAATGTCTCCAGTACGGACAACTTCGGAGTACCTACCTCATAAAAGATTGACAGAAGCAACAGTGTCTTTGTGAACAGATAATAAGAAATAACAAAAATTTTTGAATTGATAGTAGTGGCGCCAACTTCTTTCAAACATTGGGGTGTGGGTTATGGCTGACTTGGGAGGACTAACCACTGACAGCTATTGAGCGTAATACACTTTTGTCACCTTTGAAAAGCATGTCAGCGCCACTGAACCACGCCTACTATCCATCCACAGCGCAAGGTTCCGGGGAGGGAATTATGTAATCGGCCAGGCTTTCTGATTCTAAAAATTAAAAAAAAAAAAAAAGGTCCTGTCTGTCTGTATGCTTGTCTATGAACACAATTATTCCCGATAGAATGAATGTATCGACACGAAATTTCAAATATATATCCAGAACCCCACAAAGACAAGGCCTAATGATTTGATTGATTTTAAGGGGGCTTAACGCACTGACACGAAATTTTTATATGTAAATCCAAAATCCCTTAAGGATGATACTTATCAATTTTAAATCGAATCGGCTGAAGAGAAGAGGGGGATCGGAGGGTGAGGGCTCAACTCAAAAAACCCTAATAAAAGTCGATATAACGAATATAGAACACGATATTATGATTATATATTATATATATATATATATATGTTTATGATATTCAACCAGGTCAGTAAATTAGTTTCAGACGAGCAAAATCTTAGCTCTGGAGAAATAACTAATACATTGCCAATAATTTATGGACTTTTTTTTTTTTATTGGAAAATATAATATTCCGGTGAAGACTCAACATTGAATTTCTGGTCGATTACATAACTTGTTCTATACTTTATATAGCTGGGGAAGTATAAACTCTATGGATTTATTGTGAGGTAGAGTTTTTGAAATCTTTAACAGTTAAGAAAAGAAGGATATGAAAAACAATATGGGGTTTTACTGACCATTCCAGAGCGAGGAACTTGTTAACAGTTAACGTTGAGACTGTCCAGCCAGATCCTACTTCACTTTATTTCTGACCTAGATTTCTAAACAAACAGCTATTTTATTATGTTTCCATATCCTGCCTTTCAACAAACCTATGTAGATAATATTTAAAAAATAAAAATGTAATGAAGTAAACGTTGAAACTCAATGAAATAAATTAGCAATTTGCGCTCTAATATTGGGATTGCATTTGGTTAGGTTAGGGGAAGCATAGACATGAACCTGAAATTAAAAATGATGAAGTTGCATGTGCTAACTTAGATTGTTATAATCTACTGTGGGAGTCCTAAATTTTGCCTACCTTAAATTTTTATTCACCTAGGGCAGGGGTCTTTAACGAGTACCTGACATCGTACAGGCTGGGGACCATCGCTTAACGTCCCATCCAAAGGACGGAGTGCTTAAGTTTATTTTACCTCCCACCCGCGCTCTTGAGCTCAGAAGTCAAGCACACATACCACTGAGCTACCGGCGCCCTCTAGATATCGCTTATATTTATGACCTAATCAAAACTTGCTTCAAATAAAAGTTTTGGGAAAATCTAAAAGATACATTTTATATGAAATACAATTTTTCGAAGGTCACCCTGTTTGCGAGATGCATGTCGAAAACCATCCTAAAATGTCGTTTTGAAACCCCATTTTTTTTTTTTTATATGATGACTTGATTTATCCCAAAATCGTTACTCGTATCGAAAAATTGATTGCAATGAAAAATTATTCTTATTAAATATTCAATCGTATTGATTTCTCAGATTTGAGATAGGACCAATACGAACGAAGTTGTAGCGCCGGAAAGAATGAAGGGGCGCTCTGATAAGTAGGCGATATAACCTCATAGTCAAAGCCCGGGCATGAATCACAATACCTAACTACCAAATACTGCAAATCAACAATGATTCATCTGAGGTCATCCAGAAAATCATTAGGTATCCTGCACAGGAACTCTGAAGGCTCATATAAACTTTCGTGTCAATGCATTCGTTATATCGGCAGATATCAGGGTTTAGGTGTATACAGGGAGCGCCCCTCCCCCCATCGGGAGTTATTGACGTGTTTTGAGTTCTGATTATGCTGAAAGTTGATAAGTGGACTATGGGATTCTGGACACTGATAAAATTTCATATCGATATAATCATTCTATCGTGTTCATAGATACGCTTACAGAAAGGCAATTTTGTTTTAATTTTTAAAATCTGCAGGTCGGAAAACTTGAAAAACCTCTTCACTTACAAGTGTAATGACGTCAAGGAGGGGAGGAAATTTAAGCTTCTGGAAAAAAAAAATTAACTTTTGTCAAATTGAATTTTATATCTCCAGCACAAAGTATATGAGAAGTTACGTGATCGTTAATCGGTCAGAACTTCTACGGTCATTTTTCACTCATGTTTTCTGACCGCCTGTGGTCCTAAAAATTTAAAAAAAAGAAGAATGTCCTGTGTCTATGAACACGATAACTCCCGATAGGATGAATATATCGACATGAAATTTTGTATGTCAATCCAAAACCGACGACACTATTAATTTTCAGCGAAATCAGCCGAAGAGCAGGGGGAATCAGAGAAGAGAGGCTCAACCCAAAAACCGTAAAAACTCCCAATGGAATGACACAGTTTTTTGATTGTTTTTTAGCCGTGTTACGGGGAAGAATGAATACTTGGTTTATTAATTCAGCTCTGGGGATGTAGATTGCCGATTGATTCACCGATCTGACTGGAGTGTGGGTGGTAGATCGGTGGATATCTACCATCATCCCCAGAGCCACTTAACTATTTTCACAGAACTCAATTTTCTCCTTCTATAATCTTATATACCTACTTCATCTCTTCTCTGATGTAAATATTATTCATTTTATTTTTTTATACAAACGTATTATTATTATATTTAATTTAAACAGACGATAATCCTATTTGCATTTATGAGAAGTTAAGTTTCCATTTTAGTTAAGCTTTGCAGAATAACTGAGATTTTAGAATATTTCTTTCTATTTTTCCGTGGTTGTGATGAAACTACGAAATTCAAAATATCATCAGGGTGAATTTAACCCGTTACGCGACATCCCATCAGCTTACCCTCCAGTCTCACAGACAGCATTTTAGGTGCAAAAATTGTATGCAGTAATACAATGATTGCGAATTATAATTATTTTATGGAACTAAATACATATAAGAAAAAGAAAATGTTATAACGAACATAGAAACGATTTATTCAACAAAAATTATTGTTACAATGGTAATGAACTTTTTAATTTTGGTTCACAAGATAAATTACCTTACAAAAGAAAATCTTATCAACAAAGTTAGGTTCATTTGTTCTAAACTACAATTGTTCAAGCCCTTGTAGGGAGGAACTGGCTTCAGATGAATTTGGATTCATTCTGAAAAGTAAAATAAAGCGTAAACTGGCTGACTAAGGCAATGCTGGAAATATGGTAAAGCAGAATGTTGAAAAAAGCAGGGTGTATGTGAAGGAAACATACCCAAAAATCCAATGTGACGTGTAAGTCTAATAAACTCACATGAATATCTCCCACTATGCAATGTAAGCCTAGCAGACTCACAAATAGGAATCAGTGGCTGTGCCATGTGAGTAGACTCCCATAGAAAAAGTATAAGACTTACCTAGAAGATTGAAATCAAGAGGAACTTCACGGTAGATAGACTACAACTTATAAGAGCGAATTTACATTAGGCTCAGAATTTCGTCATAGAATCGGTATTGCCAACTAAACTAAATGTTTGAATGTCCCATGTGAGTCTCGGAGACTACACGGCCAAGAAATTTCCTCTGATTTGGGGTGCAGAGAGGCGAAACACACATCCGAGAACCTGCTTGTTTGCTTTTGGGATAATTTTGATAATTGAGTGCTTCCAGGGTGTTGGGGATGTGGATGGTGCGTAGGGTTCAGTTGAATATGTGAGGTAAATTAGAGATTTCTTGGAAATGTGTTTGAGAAGAAGAAGTGATTAAAACTAAGAGGATATTTCATTATTTTTATTATTACTTTTCCTCACATCTCTGTTTAATCTTACTCTAAAGGAAAATATTTATCAAAATAAATGCGAAGCCCGAACTTTTCTAGAAATAATCTCTCAAGTGGTTGCCTGGCATTACAAAGAAATTAATTCTTAAGTGCACTAATTTTCTTGGAAATTTAGTTTAAAAAATACCTAAGAATTTGTCAAATTCCAGAAAATTTGAGAAAACGCATTTTGTTAGTCGGATATTCTGAGGGAAAGAGTACACATACAACTATTTGTCAATATTCTCTTGGAATATCCTTCTGATAAAAGAATATGTACTTGTATTGATTTATAGTATTTTCATTAAATTGTCAGATGTCATATGACCGAGGGTGATGTTAGTTATTGTGACTAATGCCCGGGCTTAAACATCGAGGTCATATCGTCTACTACCAGAGCGCTATTTCATCACTCTGGTGAACATGCCCCCGACTCTACAATGGGTACTAAATTTTGCCTAATTTATTTAATTAAAAATTATTTATAGACAAGTTGCTTTGATAGAATTAATCTATTATTGTCCTCAAATTCGATTATGTATCCCTAATGGTTATTAGATTTTAAATAATTTATTATTGCTTCTTACAAATTTTCATCGAATTCTATCAAGAAGTTTTTATATCATCCTTCCTTAATTTTCTTTGATTTTCTCTTGTCGTTTATTAAATTTCTTGTTCTCTTGCTTACTTTCTCTTCCATATCATCCTTTGATGTTTTTTTTCTTCATATTTTCATTTCATTCTATTATCTCAGTTTGATGTACATATATTTTTAAGAATTATTTGTTTGAAAATTCATTGTTTGTGACGCCATGTTTTGTGTTGATAAACTGCTTTTGTTTATATTTCTTCCAGATTTATTTTTAAGCTAAGTATTTTCTTTTTCTTCGTTACATATTTTCTCCACAATTTCTTATCAAATCTGTTTTTAACTAATGGTTGCATCTTCTGTAAAGATAAACATAAAGGCTATGCGACTCTTCATTGCGGGGTTTTATCTTCATTTGTTTTATTATTATTTAGATTTTCGAAGTTCTGTTCTCACTTCTCTATTGACTATATAAAAAAAAATATATCCATTTTAATTGCTTCTTTAACAACGTCTTCAGTCAATACAATCCATTATACTACGCCACATTGCCAATGCGCCATTTTACGTTTCCAACCTCACATTGCATAATGACCTCAACATCCCATTTGTACCCTCTGTTATCAGGACACGATATCAACATTTTCATGACAAACTCCATCTTCACGCCAATCCACTTATTCTGCAATTATCCACAAACACTCTGCCCACAAATCCGCCACGACGTCTCAAGCGGAAATGGCAGAGGGACCTACTCCAGGACTAGCCTGGACTCCTCTTCGGTCACGTACCTCAGCAGTACAGCCACACACTTGCCATCGCTCAACATTACAATCACTAGTGATAAATGATCTGTCGTAATGAATATGTAAATAAATAAATAATTGCTTCTTTTTGTATAAATCTCGTTCCATTGACACTTCTCCATGGTGATATGTTGTTTATATCACATTGTAATATGGGATCCTCCCCCAGAGAAGTAATCCCTGAATTTCAGCATTTTAATCCTAAATCCCCTCAACTACTACTTATCCTAACTCTAATTACTAGAATTAACAACTATTACGTAGGCTGTACATAACCAGAAGATTATCTGTACTCAAATAGCAAGGGTGCAATGCTCCATTGCTAACTTCCCTCTTAGCAAAAAGCTTTTAGTGGGCCGAATATATTTCCACCAATTTTCTCACCAGTTGCTCATGGTCATATCGCCTACTACCTGAGAGCTCTTTTGTCGCTCAGATGGACATGAGCCTGACACTACCATGTATAAAATATGTGATATGGCCATAGCAGAACTTTCTAATACCAACCATTTTACCCTTTTTAAGGTTAGGTTAGGTTTTATGACTCATGCCCGGGCTTTAACTACGAGGTCATATCGCCTACTACCAGAGCGCTCTTTCGTCACTCTGGTGGACATGAGCCCGACTCTACTGTGGGAGTCCTAAATTTTGCCTACCCTAAATTTTTATTCACCTAGGGCAGGGGTCTTTAACGAGTACCTAACATCGTACAGGCTCGGGACCATCGCTTAACGTCCCATCCGAAGGACGGCGTGCTTAATTTTTTTTCACCTCCCAGATAAAATAAACTAAGGGCCTCGGTCGGGTTACGAACCCACGTTCTTGAGCTCAGAAGTCAGGCACGCATACCACTGAGCTACCGGCGCCCTCAATTGATGTACTGTTGATGTATTGATTATCGAGACATATGATTTAGTATGAAGATTCAGCGGCCCATATGTAAATCAACTATTAACTAATTTCACGTTTTAAAGTTCCTTGAACATGTTTTGATCATATTCGTAACCCGACCGAGGCCCTTAGTTTATTTTATCTGGGAGGTAAAATAAACTTAAGCACGCCGTCCTTCGGATGGGACGTTAAGCGATGGTCCCGTGCCTGTACGATGTCAGGTACTCGTTAAAGACCCCTACCCTAGATGAATAAAAATTTAGGGTAGGCAAAATTTAGGACTCCCACAGTAGAGTCGGGCTCATGTCCACCAGAGTGACGAAAGAGCGCTCCGGTAGTAGGCGATATGACCTCGTAGTTAAAGCCCGGGCATGAGTCATAAAACCTAACCTACCCTTTTTAACAAAAACATTTAAAATTCGTTGCGATGCGTTACAATTTAAACATTAGTATGGACATTTATTGCACATTCTTTGGAGCTATATAACTTTATTGATATTGGTCCTATCTCAAATCTGAGAGCATTCTAATATGTAGTTGGAAATTTATTAAGAAATATTTTTGTTAGGAACCAATTTTTCAGTCGTTTTCGCGTAAATCAAGCAAACGTGTAAAAAAAATGTATTTGAGGCTCTAAGGACAGCGTCTGAAGGAAGGTTCATAAAACTACCAATACAAAGTCTTGGGGACATTGCACCCGATTCTTGACAAACAAGCTCATTGAAGAGATGTTGAACTATATGTGACGTTTCATTAGGAGACCTGCTGTTGACACGGCTATATTACTTAGGACAAGAGATGGAGGGTTGGGACAATGTTCCACACGACAAGGAAGCGTCGAGAACAAAGTAGATACTTGTCTTCTTCATCACATCTTGTCCTGTCATTTCAAAGAAGGGAAAAAAAGGTATGAGAACATTCCATGTACTCATTGTTGATCTAGATGGCCCGGGTCAAGTTCTGTATTCTTCATATTCCAACTTACTTGTTCATTACTTATCGATTTTTTACCTTTACTGTTCCTCATATACATTAATGATTTACCTAGCTATATGAAACAGTTTAGTTCGGTACTTTTTGCGGATGATACTAATATTCTCGTGATGGCAAAAATCTCAACCTCTTCGAAAAATATAGGTTAGGTTAGGTTTTATGACTCATGCCCGGGCTTTAACTACGAGGTACTACCAGAGCGCTCATTCGTCACTCTGGTGGACATGGGCCCGACTCTATTGTGGGAGTCCTAAATTTTGCCTACCCTAAATTTTTATTCACCTAGGGCAGGGGTCTTTAACGAGTATCTGACATCGTATAGGCTCGGGACCATCGCTTAACATCCCATACGAAGGACGGCGTGCTTAAGTTTATTTTAACCCCCAGATAAAATAAACTAAGGGCCTCGGTCGGGTTTCCAACCCACGATCTTGAGCTCAGAAGGAAAGCACGCATACCACTGAGCTACCGGCGCCCTCTCGAAAAATATATTGTATATCTTAGCTATTGAATCATTAAATAAATGGCTTCTCATGAATTAGTTAATTTTTATTATTATTTTTTTTTTTAGTTTTATATTAGTATATTGTAATGCTCATTTCTTTGATAGGGAAATTATCTGATTAATTTACATTTTTTTTTAATTCACACGTTTGCCGCCATTTGTAATGCTCATTTATTATATGGGTATTAAATTATTTTTTTGATAGCTGCCCCACGTTGGGAGCTATTTATAATGCTCATTTCTTATAGGGAAAATTTTATTTCTAAAATGATTTTTTTAATTGGTAATGCTTTTGCAAATAATAATAATAATACAAAATTCTGAGCTGAGATTACACTAAGTATTTATACAGGGAGGCAGGTGGATTCTTTGATGATAAATAACTGAATGGAGAGTGGAAACATATTTAAAAAAATTAACGAAACGAATATACAATTTTTACATTTTCTAAATCGTCTGAATATGATAAGTATCTTACTCTCAAAAAAAAAAAAATTAGCCCCTCTTCTTCGTGCAGCCCAGCAAGGTTTTTGAACGCCTCATAGACTTTTCATGAATATCGATTCAGCCGTCTTTGAGAAATAGACAGAGGCACAAAGTTTGGAACATATATATATATATATATGTTTCATAGCGCTTAGAAAGGCGCCATATCTTTAAGGGAAACATTTTCGAAATATTGCTGTGTATTTTTATAAATAACCTAATAAATTATATTTGAAGAGTTAGACTTTTGTAAGTTTTTATCACTTATAATACAAATATATCAATAATACATAACATTGAATCGGAGAAGAAATAAAAACTTTCTACTGAAGGCAACACAAGATTTATGTACTCTTTAAAGGAATGTTATTTCATTATTCTTATATAATTTTCAAAATTGGAGGCTCCCAAAATATTTCTTATTGGTCTCAAATATTTCTTATTGGTCTCAACTCAGAACCCCTACCCTAAGTGAGGTACACAAGAGCGCTCTGGTAGTATGCGTCATATGACCTCGTGGTTAAATCCCGGACATGTATCACAATAACTATCCAACTTGTAATAAAATGCAAATTCCCAAATGAAAATGTGTTTAAACTGGCGTCAAATATTAAATTTGGACAACAGCTAACAAATGCATCATTAATTTCTACATATACAAGATGTAGGCTACAAAAAACAGCAAAAAAAATTATAAAAATTGTTCATTATATAAAAAATATTTACTAAAAAATTGTCCTCGATCCTCTGAATTTCAACTACGGTTTGTGTTGAGGTCGGTATAAGTTTAGGATAGGTTTAGCTATATTGGCTTTATGTATTCATTCTGGTGAAGCCGATACATTTCAATATATTTTAAAGATTTTTTCAAAACTTGCTGAAGAGAGGTGTATTTCGTTTTTTTAGAGAAAGTCAACATTGCCATTTAAATATGCCTGTCTTTTCAGGAAATATGGGAATTTTCAAGAGTATATTATCATTTAGTAAGGTAACTGGAATTTTAGTGTTAAGTTAAAATTATTTGGTTGGCTAAAAAGAAAAAAAATTACTAGACTGGTTTGATGAGACATGTGAGTGGTTGAGAAGGAAGGTTTTATAATTTAATTAAACAGCCTTATTGAGATAACTGGTTCATTACCTCTTATAAAGAGCAGGCATCCCCGACAGATCTACTCTGTAACCTAGTTAGGCAGTGTGTGAGGCCTGTTGGAAAATACAGCTCACTGGCTCAACTATGTCCATCCCACGACACACCCCTCTCACTTCCATTATTACTGGCTCATGCCCGGGCTTTAACTATATCACCTAATACCAGAGAGCTCTAGTGAACATGAGCACATGATCTCTACAGTCGGAGTCCTAAATTTTTTCTACCCAAGTTTGGTTACCCAGGATAAGGAGCCTTAATGAGTACATGGCATCGCATAGGCTCGGGACCAATACTTAACGTCCCATCCGAATGCCGGTGTGCTCATGAAAAACCTAAGGCCGGGTTTCGAACCCGCGATCTTGAGCTCAGAAGGGACCAGACTTTTCTCTCATATATCTAAACCCAATATTATTACATTTTCTGAGTAGTTCTAATTTCAAGTTTCGATTCATGACGGAGGAGTAATTTTGTTAATAAAAAAATATATATATTTTTTTATCGATTTGAATAATGTTTTCGAACTTTATATTGCATTATTATTATTTTCACTTCCCCAGCTATAAACAAAGTAGGGACATTTATGGAAATTCGACGTTGAGTTTTCACCAAAATTTCATGTTTCTTGATTCAAAAAAAAATAAAAAATTCCTTTGTGTATGTGTGAGTCTGTGTATGACAAAGCTCCCGATAAAATTTGACACTTGTCGATTTTCTTCTTTAGAAAAAGATAACTAATTTTACAGTATTTTAGTATTTATAATATGTGTACTTTTCACACATCAACTCTCAAAAAAAAAAAAAAAAAATCAGCTCAACGACTGTTGTGTCTTTACACCAAAAGGCCTATGAACAACATGGACGGTCTACGCATATTGCTTTTATACACTGACATTGGTACGTACTGCAACAAATTAATGAAACCTACCTTAACTGAATTTGATGAATTGGAACTCACATATGCAATGGACATGACGGGAGAACAAAACAAATTTTTTTTTATCAATAGGAGACGGGTCATTCATCTTCCTTCCTTCGTTGTTATTAGTTGAGCATTGTGCCAACGCTACTCAATTTACTGTCTGTAAATGCGTTTTGGAAAACTCTGTAGGGTTCAAGGACTGCAGTTTTTATGCAACAGACAGATGGACAGACATGGAAAAAATAATACAAATAAATAAAATAAAACTGACAATAATGACAGACCTAAATTTAAATTAGAACAATGAGAAAGTTCAATAAAAAAAAATACATATGTAACAAAATAATCATTAAAAGTTCATAAATAAATTCATATTGAACCTGGCATGAAAATTGGAAAATGGCATTGGTATCAACAGAAGTGAATAATTCAAGAAACTAATTACTACATAAATCACCATATTATGAAATTGTATAATTTATCTCTGTGTTTATTTAAATTATCTGTCTACTTATTTTTAGTAACAGATTTTCAATGGGGTTTTCCAGATAATATGAAAATGCAAAATCTACATTTATAATATGTTCATCAGTACTCCCAGCATCAGTATATTTATATTTAACAAGTCGACCTCTATATACTGATGATAAAAAAACGTTTCCCAAAACGTATATAATTACCAATTTAAAAAAATATATATATAAGTGATGTGGCCATTATGTTTTCTTATACCAACCACGCTTACAGATCACTCTCTCTCTCTCTCTCTCTCTCTCTCTCTCACCCTTCTCTAAATTATTTTATACTGGGTATAAGAATGTCACTATACATTTAAAAACAACAGTACAATAAGTTAAAATATTTTTAATTAAAACGCAAAACACCTTGCTAGAGAAGATGTTAACAGACACATACGAGTATCAGGGACCAGCTGAACCATATTGTCTCCCACTAAACAAAGTTCAAGAAGGGGGGGGGGGGGTCAAATTGAGTTACCCTATTTAAACAGAGGTCTCTTTTTGTTTTTAGACATTTCTTAATTTCTAATTTTTCGAACCAGTCGAGTGTGGGACTCTTATTTACGAAATGTATAAATTCCACATTTTTGTCGGCCAAAAACCTGTATGAGGTGGTCTTTGAAGTCGGTAACTCTACCAGACCTGGGTAAATGTTCCCCTATGCTTGTAGATATCTTTCGACCTGACTGGCCGACGTAGGCGGCCCCACATTCGCAGGTAATTCGGTAGACTCCACTTCTATCTGGAAACTCAAGGGGTGGACAGTTTTGAGTCCGACACAGAGCCCTTCATTCCTCAAAAGTTTTGCTACTCTAGAGGATATATCCCCTATATGCATATGGAATGGAGCAAAAACCCTTCACCTCCCTATCGGCTACTCTCTAACCTTTTTTTTTTTTCTGTTAGTATAAATGTTGTTATTACTGCTTTCCAAAAATATTGTGCAGGATAGGAAAATCGGAATTTTGAAGATATCAATGTAAATTAAATTCTCTTTTAATACAAATATTTGAATGAGAAATAACAATTATTTTTTATCAAAAATATATAAACGTCGTATGTTTTTTCTACATATACAAACACCTGTTAAATATTCCAGGCTATACCACGCGACGGGTAGATTAACATCCTTCCACGTTTTTAAAGTATTTTTTTTTCTTTCATCGATCAAAATTAATTCTTTCAGTTTGTCCCTAACAGAGAAAAAAGTTGTAGAGAACCGAAGATGAAATATATTATATTATTATACTGCAATATTGTATAAAAAGACAAGATACAAGACAATTATTATTTTCTTATATCATTCTATTATTATATGATCATGGTGTTATAACAACCAAAGGGTTGTAGAAGAACAGAATTTGACGAGGGAAAAACAGCTAGGTATGTACGTAAAGCATAGGATTGTACTGTGAAAGATATGGCAATAAATGAACATTTCTTTGACTAGTACTGCAGAGGTATCAGTCAACAATATATTTTTTTTATTCCAATTATCTGCCATAAGGTGGTGAATCTAAACATACATAATGAAGTCGATGGGTATACTGATCTGGTCTCAAAATAATATCATATAAAAAATTAAAAAAGGATCTGTGACCAATTTAAAACTGTCCACATCTTGAGGTCCCTCATCTTGAGACAGAAAGACAGAATAGAGGTGCCAGATAGGAGTGGGAGCCTCCGAATAACATGTGAATGAGGGGCGACCTATATAGGCCAGTCGGGGCGAAAAATTTCAACTAGAATAGGGGAACTTTTGCCCAGCTCTATTAGAGTTCCGGAATTTAAGGACCACGCCTCAAATCACAATTTTCTAGTCGACGAAAATGTTGAATTTTTATATTGAGTAGACAATATGGGTTATTTTATACTAGATTGGTTCTACAAACTAGAAATAAAAAAAAATTCCTTAAAATAAAAAGAGACCTTTGTTTGAATGGGGTAGCTTATTTGATATCCCCCTTGAACTTTGTTTCGAGCACTCTGGAGGGTGGGATTGGGAGACAACCCGCATGGATCCCAATCAGTCAGCACCCAACTTGACCCTGAGATGATTCTAAAGCATCGTTTCACCCCTACCTTTTAGTAATTTCAAGTGCCTTAGTTTTAATTTTTATAATATGTATTCTCTTTTTAATATTAATTAATTTAGCAATTTATTACTTATAATCTTTAATGATGTTCAAACATCTTAGCTCGCGGTAAAGGCTATGTCAGAGCGTAAGTCTCGTTGATGTGCATGCTGCGTAAATGCGACGGTTGCGCGCGCTACACACTTCTTTGTCTGTGATGTCAGCTGTTTTTGAGCATTTCTATTGTATTTTTACAACATTATTGATTACATTTACCGTTGTAGTGAATTTAACTAAAATATCAATATTACGAACTATAAAATGATCTTTCCGTAAAAAAACGTTTAGGTTAATATGCTTCGATAGCTTAAATTTGTAACAATAAATAAAATTTGTGGTAAAAGAAAATAATAAAGCAGTCTAAATCTAAAAAAAATATAATATATAATATTTCAATATATTATTATATATTATTGTTATTAATATATGTATAATAATAATAACTGCTGAAAATATCGACTGATAAATAATATATTTGTTATCATATTGTCAAAACAAATAATATAATGTTTTTACCCATTTCAGGAGACATCGAACAGCTTATTTTATTTTTAAATGACAAACGTAATCTACAAATGAATAGGAATCGATTTCAACAACTAATTCGAAAACTACTACGACGGTGTATTCTCGCGGTATTTAGAGACACTACAATCACAGTTGTATATATCTTATTATAGCTAGCACAAACCTATAATTTCATGTATAAAAGAAATTGAAGAACAATAAATTTGAAAGTTTAATTCCTCATACTACTTTTCTTATTGTATCATTATAAAACAAATTTTAATTAAAATCAGTGCACGACAGCAAATGTTTGAAACGGTTTGATTTTTTTTTTTGGGGGGGAGGGGGGGAGTTCTATCTACGAAATAGTAATCACTTCCGGACGGGATTCGACTATAGCCTTACGCTCTAGCCCGCACGGCCACCATGGTCACCTATTGTAAATTGTTTATTTGAACTGTAACAGTTTGTAAATTCTAGTGATAATTTAAAAAAAAATTGATTATGTATGTTTAGATTTTGATAATGGCAGATAATTGTCCAAACTAGTTGTGGTGTAATACAATTTATTGTTGGATTGATACTTCTGTATTATGTATTTAACAAGTAAGACCACTACATGCGCAATATTAATATATTAGAAATACATTTCCTTAAGGAATTTGCTATTTTTTGGTATAAACTATTTTCTTTATTTAATCGTTGCACTATATTTAACAATGTCCAGGATGGTTCTTACTATTTCGGTAGTGTGTACATGAGCTGTATCGTTTACTGCAATTTAATCCCCTTTATTGCCTCTTTCTTCCCCAAATTAGCACCCCGCTGTGAGATCGACCAAAGAGGAATACGGAGCGTTGACCCTAAAAGGAGTTCCCGAGGGAGTGACTCGACATTTCCTCAAATTGCCAGTGGGTACTTATCTGGTACACACAGGTCAGTCGAAAACAATTCAATGAATATGATAATCAAATTTAAAAAAAAAAAAGTGTCGGTGAACCACACCACCTCGAAAACCAATCGACCATTTGCGCTAATATTCAACAGTTGACTTACATAGGGACTCTTAAATCCTCGTAATAAATTGTGTGTCGATAAATTCATTATATTGGCCGTTATTAGCGGTTTTGAATTAAGGTCTATACTCCCCCCACCCTTCCCTTCAGCCGATATCGACCCATATAAAATTTTGTGTCTTCAACTATCGACAGTTTTCATGTTAAGCCCCCGTAATCCCCTCTTTTCTTTGGTCGATTTAGACTTTCTTTTTCCGGAGTTGATAACTTTGATCGTGTTGGTTTTATCTCGAATCTGAAGACATATTATGATTGGGAATTTATTAAGAAACATTTTTGGTAAGAATCAATTTTTTCATAGGACAAACCGTTTTTGCATAAATCAAGCTAACGACTAAAAAAAAAATAGTTTAAAAACGACATTTTAAGACGGTTTTTATATTTTAGTTAAATATTTAGTAGCCAGGAATTATTATAAGGACTTCTTCTAATAACCGTAAGCCGTCTTCATGGCCAAAACACGAATCAGAAACCTGAAACCACAGGTCGGAATTTCATGGTTTCAGACCTCCTGACTTCAAAAAGGGGATTTTCGGATAAGGGATAAGGGGACCGAACTCCGAAACCTTGCCGATCTATCGACACGAAATTTATTATCAGGATTCAGAAATCACTGTGTAAGTTTTATTTTTTAAACCTGAACATTCCCATTGAACTCGTCAGTAAGTGCTGAGGCGAGAACACTGTTAGAAATCGACACACAGGACAGAAACAATGGATGTTCTTTCGTGTTGAGAACCTCTCAAAGCATTGCATATATGGTAAGGGGCGGAAGTGAGGATGGGCTGCTTAATAGCTGTCCAGGAGGAATGTGGAGCAGGTTGGAGGCATGCTCCGCAGCATTCCTGGAGAACAGAGGGGGTTATTTGGAATCCAGTCTAGGTATTGTTGTCAGGGAGGGAAACACAACAAAATCCCATTTACTGGGCAATACATAAACAAAACGGAAACCACAAATATAATGATTTATAGAGTCGACAGTATCTTTTCAATGTTATTGGAAATCGAGGTTCTGTCGTGTGAAAGAAAATGCAAAATTTGGCCAATGTTTCGAAAACTATTTATTTTCTTCTTCAGGGCCTTATAATGACTTGAGTGGATGTGTCGTCACCACACACATCCACTCAAGTCATTATAAGGCCCTGAAGAAGAAAATAAATAGTTTTCGAAACGTTGGCCAAATTTTGCATTTTCTTTCACACGACAGAACCTCGATTTCCATTAACACACAAATATAATGTAAAAGAGGGCGCCGATAGCTCAGTGGTATGCGTGCTTGTCTTCTGAGCTCAAGATCGTGGGTTCGAAACCAGACCAAGGCCCTTAGTTTATTTTATCTGGGAGGTAAAATAAACTTAAGCACGCCGTCCTTCGGATGGGACGTTAAGCGATGGTCCTGAGCCTGTACGATGTCAGGTACTCGTTAAAGACCCCTATCCTAGGTGAATAAAAATTTAGAGTAGGTAAAAAATTTAGGACTCCCACAGTGGAGTCGGGCTCATGTCCACCAGAGTGACGAAAGAGCGCTCTGGTAGTAGGCGATATGACCTCATAGCCCGGGCATGAGTCATAAAACCTAACCTAACCTATAATGTAAAAAAATATGTCGTTGGTCAATTGACGGGGTTAGAATCAGAATGGTCCAAGTGAAATTTTGAAATTTTTTCGTTAAGTGCGTAATCGGGTACAAAAAGGATAGTTCTGTTTAGGAAAAAAGTTGTACAAGTGAAATCCTAGCCAGTGCTGAGATCTAGTGGCAGATCCCTTATTCCATTTTGGTGACATTAACAAGTAACTTAAAGATACGTGACCTTGAATTTAAGATTTTTATTCAATTTTATGGTTTGCTAACAGCAACTTTCACCATAAAAGCAAAATATTTCAGGTTTCGATAAATTTTTTAAATCAGTTAAGAACTTAATGTTTCTTCAAAATTTTAAAAATGTCACTTAGACCACTTTGATTCTAACCCAGTCATATGGTGTCTAACTTTCAACGAGTACAGTTGTGTTAAGGTTAGAAAAAACAAAACAAAAATTTTTTTTTTTTTTTTTTTTTTTTTTTTTTTTTTTTTTTTTTTTCATTCTAAATAATTTTCAAATATTTACTAGTTCAATTTAAATTTGGAGTTCAGTTGGTTCTTTCGTTAGTTTGTGTTCTTATATCTTCATTCCTTTAAAATCATTTATTCTTATCATTAATTTCCTTTAAATCTTCAACTTTTTCGTAAGTATTATTTAGTGAGTTAGGGATGAACGCTTCAAGCGGGGGTGAGGAGCCCCCGGGAAGTAGTGGTGAAGTGGACGATGGTCCATTAATGGAGCAGGAGGCAGCAGGAGGAGCAGGGATGGACTTGAGCCCGGGCCCGGTAGCTCCCAAGGCGGGGGGCAAGAGGCAGGCCGCAGAGGATATCCACAGGGGCTCGGCCAAAGTTCTCGTGAGCCAGCGAGTGGTCGAGTCTTCCAGCAGCGCAGCGGACCAATTACAGGTTGCCAATAAAATATCTAAATTACAATCAGGTAAGTTTAAGGACACTGATGTTGGTCCTTTCTGTGTTTATGTGGAAGGTTTGCAGGGAACTCTAGGTTCCATTCACCCGATGGGTTTTGGAAAGTGGATGTTCTCCAATAACTTTAAATATGTGAAAGACATCTCAAATATAGCGGTGGCAGGGAAAAATAGGTTCCGTGTAACCTTCAGTTCATCTGTGGCCGCTAATAGTTTTATAACGTGGGAATTTTTGAAGGAAAAACATGCATATGCGTTCATTCCGCGCCATTTAATTAATAAGAGGGGTGTCATTCGCGGGGTGGACACTTCCTTGGATGATGATGAAATTTTGCAGGTTGTGAAATCCCCATCAAAAATAGTGGAAATTAAACGAATGACAAGAGGCAAGAAAGAGGATCCGTCTCAGCGCATTAAACTAGGTACATGCGTTCTAACATTCGACAGCCAAAGACTGCCAGAATACGTTTATATCTACGGAGCTAGGTGTCCGGTGGTCCCCTACGTGCCCCCCCTTCTTCAGTGTTACTCATGTCTGAACTTTGGTCATGTCAAGGCGCAGTGCCGAGGCTCTGTGCGATGCGAGATCTGTGGGGACAAGCATGCCTCCTCCGAATGTACCTTCACCCTCCCCGTCTGTGTCCATTGCAAAGGTCCCCATAAGGCCACCTATCGGGAGTGTCCCGTCTATGTCGCAAACCTCGAAAAGAAAAAACAGTCTGTTATTTCCACAACCCTCTATTCGACCGTTACTAAAAATAAATTTAACCTATTAGAAAATATGTCGGAATTTCCTGTCTTGGACAGTAATTCAAATAGTTCCCCCGAAAACAAAAATAATACTGTTAATATGCTTAGCAAAAAAACTAAAATTAAAGTGAGACGATTTTCCCCTTACGCTGCACCTAAAGGCTTGCAGTGGCCTGTCCTTTCGACCCCTTCCTTACCTCTCCAGCCGATCGAGTCCAACCCTCAGGCGGCCTCCTTCATGGAGAGGTTCGTGGAATCACTGTCTAACCTAATTAGTAAGATCCAGAACTCCTCACTGTCCAAGGACCAGATCGTTGAGTTGCTGGCAATGACCCTGCACAATTTGGTAAGCGACGGTTCAGAAAATGTGGAAAAATTTAAAGTAAATGATGATAGGTCCGTATCCAATTAATTTAATGAGTTCATTTCCAAAATCGTTTCAAGGAATGCTCAATTCACTGAAGCCTCTTTTCTTATTTGTAAATAATAATTCAATTTCCTGCGTTTATGGTTTTAGTTGTGAATTCCCTCTGGTTCTCGTGTTTACGTGCGCCTTTTTGGGTGTACTTACATACAAATCCATTTACATACTATTTAATAGAATTCCCATTCTTTGCATACTTCCATATTTAGTCTGTTCTCTTCTCAGTCCAGTTGGGCGATTTAATAAAAAATTAAATATTTATTATGGACAGAACTCTTAAGCTCCTTCAATGGAACGCTCGTTCTGCTGTAGCCAACAAAGCCAGTTTGGAGTGGATGTTGCACAAGCACGGTATCGACGTGGCCCTTGTGTCTGAGACGTGGTTCAGGCCAGGAGTGTATGTCGGGTTCCCGGGGTACAATGTGCTGAGAGAGGACAGGGCAGACGCCAGGTCCGGGGTAGCGCTCCTCATTAGGAGTAGCATCCCCTACACCCAGATCACCAATTTTTACAAGGTAAGGAATGTGCTGATGGTAGGAGCGGAGATTAGGTTAGTCTCCAATTCTGCCATCAGTATCATCTCTATTTACAATGAGCCCAACAACCAAGTGGCAGAGGCAGACTGGGACCGGTTGTTGCGAGGCATTCCAAAACCTACCTTGGTTGGAGGTGATTTCAATTCTCACCACTATTCTTGGGGTTGCGATAGATGTGACAAGAAGGGCAAAAATCTTTTAGCGGCTGTTGAAAACAGCAATATGATAGTTGTTAATGATGGCAGCCCTACTTATGTTAATAACGTTGCCCAGAAATGCAACTCGGCGGTGGATGTCACTTTTTGTTCTTCAGGTTTGGCCAGTAAAGTGGATTGGGAGACATTGTCTGACCCTCACGGCTCTAACCACCTCCCCATTGTAATCACTTTAAATAATATTTCTATTAACAAAATCCTCGTCACACCCTTTCGAAGGTGGAACATTAGAAAAGCTGATTGGGAAAAATTTAGTTATTCCATGAATGATAAATTCAGGAGTTCAGACAGTAATCTAAATGAAGGGTATGACCATTGCATTAACGTTATAAATGAAGCAGCTGCAGAAGCAATCCCGAAATTTAGAAAATATATAAATCCCAAATTTAATCGTCCCTGGTGGAATGAAAACCTCAGCGATTTGTTAAACAAAAGGAAAGCCAACTTCAATAATTATAAAAAGAATTCGGATTTGGGGAATCTCATGAAATATAAACGAGCGGATGCGGAATTTAAGAAGGCGGTAAAAGAAAGTAAAATTAATAGTTGGCGCGAATTTTGTGGTAGTTTGAACAGATGTACGCCTGTAAAAGAAATTGGGGACAAAATAAAAAAACTATCAAACAGGAAGAAAAGTAATAAGCCCCCTTTAGAGACGGGAGAGTGGTGTGTGGACTTCATGGAACGTTTGGCCCCTCCCTTCGTTCCGGCATGGGTGGGAGCAATGGACAGGATATCAGAGAGACACTTCCTAACAGACAGGTTCGAACTGGCCGAACTGAACATGGCGATCAAATCCAACAGTAAGAATACGGCTCCAGGGATGGACGGGATCCATTATGACATGATCAGGAATTTGCTGGTCACAACCAAACTCCACCTGTTGAAGGCATTTAATGAGATCTGGATTTCTGGGGTCTTCCCGGAGGATTGGAAGGATTATTTGGTTATCCCATTGCTAAAACCGGGTAGATCGCACAGTGATGGAGCTTCATACAGACCGATAGCCCTGTCATCTTGCATGTTGAAGACCTTCGAAAGAATGGTGAAGAACAGGCTTGAGTGGTGGCTGGAGTCGCAGGACAAGATCCCATCTTACCAGTTCGGGTTTCGGAAGGGCAGGTCCACTTATGACAGTTTAGCATCCCTCACCTTAGATATCCACACTGGGTTTACTAATCGTCATCAGACATTGGGACTGTTCCTGGATCTCACAGGGGCCTATGACTCTGTTCAACTTCCTGTTCTAGCGAACAAGATGCTAAATTTGGACTTGCCAGCCAGTTTTACTCACAGGATCATTAACTTACTCTCGAATAGACGCCTTCATCTATGGATAAACAGCTCACTGCATAGTTCCAGGGTTACAAATCTGGGTTTGGCGCAGGGGGGAATTCTCTCTCCCCTTCTATTCGTTATCTACTCCTTGGATTTGTGTCGATGTATTCCTCGCAACATAAGTATATTGCAGTATGCAGATGATATCTGCCTGTATACCCAACACAAGACCGTGGATTCTTGCAAGGCAGGCTTGAACCAGGCCGTAACATCGCTGCTCCCGTGGCTGGTCGACAATGGTCTCAGCATCTCTCAGTCAAAATCTGCCGTTTGTCCTTTCTCGCGACAACATAGGTTCCCACTCGGGGAGAATTTAGCTTTAGGGGGATTGGTCTTCCCTTGCGTGGCCAAGGTTAAATTCTTAGGCTTGGTTCTAGACCGGAAGTTAAACTGGAACAGCCATATCTCCTCCATAATCCAGAAAGTAGAAAAATATATTAATATCCTTAGACTAATAACAAACAGAAATTGGGGGGCAGATCCTAATATTGCATTACTATTTTATAGAAACGTAATTAGGGCAGTTGTGGACTACGGCTCAGTGTTCTATGGTGAAGCGGCCAAGTCCAGTCTACATGGGCTGGATGTCCTTCACAACAAATGTCTGCGTCTGGCACTGGGCTTCCTGAACAGCACACCTGTAGATGTGGTACTGTGTGAGGCGGGGGAGATGCCGCTAGACCTTAGAAGGAGAATGTTGGCTGGCAGGTACCTCTGCAAGTTACTGGCCTCCGATAGTCCTGTCTATAGCAAAGTTCGGCAACTAACTGTACTTAACCTCACCTCATCTTACTGGGTTAGAAAGAATTATTATCCTCTTTTGCTTGATAGTTTCCCGGAATACGCTAAGTTTGCCCCTTTCGTATACAGTTCTCACATTCTACCAAATTTCAATATTAATTTTCGTCATCTTCTTCATCACATTAATATAACATACTTACCGGATCTCTCTGGTGTCCCTCCTTCCATGGTTAATGCGGTATTCCAAGGGATCAAAAGGAAATGGTGGTCGTCATATGTACCAATATTTACAGACGGATCAAAAACGACGAATGGTACAGGTTGCGCCTTTCTTGATGACGACAAAAATTTCAGTCGGAGTTTCAAACTTCCGAAATTTGCTTCTAGTTACACTGCTGAATTAGTAGCAATAAATGAAGCTTTGAAGTATGTCTCCCTACTCGATAGTGAACACTTTCTTTTAGTTACAGATTCATTGAGTGCCCTAACTAAGTTAAATTCCTGTTGCACAAACAAGTTATCTATCTATGATAACATAATAGCCGACATACTAGAAAACTATGCCGTGGTTATTGGCCAAAAGAAAAAAGTTGTGTTAATGTGGGTGAAAGCTCACGCGGGAATTAAAGGGAACGAGAGGGTGGACGGATTGGCAAAACTGGCGGTGGAGAGGGGGGAGCCTATAGGCAACATCCCGGCTAGCGATCTGAAGGAGGGTATCCTGACCTCCGTTCTGACAATGTGGCAGGACAGGTACCAGGCCTCTCGCAAAGGCAATTTCTTTAAGTCGATTCAACCCCATGTAGGAACCAGACCGTGGTTTAGAGACAAAGCAACATCTAAATTTGAGTGTAAGACCATATGCCGTTTAAGAAGCAACCACGGACTGTGCAATGCCTACCTGAATAGGATTGGTCTGAGTGAGAGTTCTAGCTGCCGCCACTGCGGGGGCTACGAGGATCTGGAGCATATAGTGATGCAGTGTCCACATTACAGTGCAGAAAGAGACCTCCTTATGGAGAACCTAGAGAGAACAGTTGCAGCTCCTCGAACATACCTGGCTATTTTATCTGCTTGCAACAGCCCTCTTGTCAGAGAGGCGCTGTTAGCTTTTTTAAATTATGCTGGCCGCAGGGTCTGAACTTCGTATATATTCATATGTCACTAGCTATTTATATGTTTTTGCCGCCCTTCGGTCTACCGTGCGCCGGTTGGCTGCGCGGTGGGTGGGTTGGGGTGCCGGCATCGGCTGGGGCTTCTCGGGGTTTCGAGTCGGTCGGGCACACATGGAGAACGGTGTACTGTATTGGTAACAACGGTATGAGTGATGGTCACTGGCGCGGGATTAAGTTCCCTCAAAACCTGAATCAGTGTATGAGAGATGGTCACTGGCGCGGGATTAAGTTCCCTCAAAACTTGAATCAGTGTATGAGTGATGGTCACTGGCGCGGGATTAAGTTCCCTCAAAACCTGAATGGAGTTATGTTACCCAAGTTGGAAAGTGATGGTTTTGTATTTCGGGGTTGTGTGCTCGACGGGTTTGGGACCCTGGTGGGTCGCGGCCGGTTCGGTGCCTCCGCTCCTCTGCTGTGTTGTCTTCTGGCGTCCTGCTCGCCTTCTGGCTTCCTGCTCGCCTTCATGACTGTGTTGTGTGGTGGCCCCATTCCTCTTCAGGGGCATTGCGCGTCCGTATCTTGCTTCTTTACAAAATTATTGCTATAAATTTAAGTTTTTTCTTATGATTGTTCTTCTTTAATTGCTTTGTCCTTAAACCAAGGTACCTGTAAAAAATTTTCCAAAATGATCATCATGGTAGCTGGCCGATATGCCTCAGCATAAGGCCATAACTGAGAAAAAAAAAAAAAAAAAAAAAAAAAAAAAAAAAAAATTCTAACCCAGTCAATTATCGGTAATGTAATTCCAAAAAACGAAATTACCAATTAACCAATCGACCATTTGTGCTAATAGTCAATAGTTGACTTACATAAGGGTTTCTAAATCCTCATACTAAATTTTGTATCAATAGATTCATTACATCGGTAGTTACTAGGGTTTTTGAGTTAAGCCCTCTCCCTGAACCCCCCTTTCCCTTAGGTAAATTTCTCTGAAAATTAATAGGTATTGTCCTCATGGAGCATTGACTGTTAATATGAAATTTCATGTCGATACATTTATTACATCGGCAATTATTGTGTTTTTTATGTTAAGCCTCACTCCCTTCCCTTTGACCGTTTTGGAGAGTTGGAAAACAAGTTGTTAGAGTGTTGGAAAACAAGAAATTCAGCTGAAAACTCAAGTTCAAATTTTTGACCGATTACATAACTTCCCTAATACTTCGTATAGCCTACATTACTTACAGAAGTACAGGAAATTATTTTTAATTTTTGGAATCAGGGGTTTAGAAAACATGAAATACCGTAGAAAACAGAAAAGAATTTCTGTTAAATTACACAACGTATAGCTGGAGAAGTTATATACACATATATATAAACGTTGAATATATATTTCACGTTTGATACATTTTAAATTCCTTACTCATAGTATCTAGGCTTCAAAACATATTAGTTAAAAATAATTTTCTAAGCAAAAACAACTAAAAATCAGAAATTAATCGGCACAAAGGAGCCCTTAGCAATATCTTAGAATGTTTGCTGTCTACGTTTGCCCATCTCCTTTGATCAACGTCCTCTCTAAACGTCCTTGACCTGTCGTTTCAGGTTTCTGATTCGTATTTTGGCCATGAAGACGGCTTACGGTTATTAGAAGATAACCTAAAAAATAATAAAAGCCACATTTTTCTCAGAAAACTTCCATTCTTAAAGTCCTTATACTAATTCCGGCCTACCAAATATTTAACTAAAATATACTTAACTAAAATATACTAAAAACCGTCCTAAAATGTCGTTTTGAAACTATTTTTTTTAGTCGTTAGCTTGATTTACGCAAAAATTGTTAATCCCATGGAAAAATTGACTCTTACCAAAAAAGGTTTCTTATTAAATTCCCAATCAAAATGTGTCTTCAGATTTGAGGTACGACCAACACGATCAAAGTTATCAACGTGTCCGGAATAAGAAAGTCCTGTAATGGCCACATGGTATACAGTGAAACCTCTTCTAGCGGACACCTCTAGATAGCGAATAACTCTATTAACGGACAACATTTCAGACCACTCAAATCAATGGGGTATTTTAAATTTCAAAGCATCAACTGGTTTGCTCGAAAAATTTAGAAAACGACATAACGGACACCACTCAATAAAGGACAAGATCGGTAGACCCGACGATGTCCGCTATGCAAAGGTTTCACTGTATTTTAATTTAACATCGCAAACTCGACATTATTATTATTATTTTTTTTAAATTTGTTAACGATTTTCAGTGTTATTGGTTATAAACTACTATGGCATGCTTGACGTCTAAATGTTTCCATCTAGGTAGAACCTAGGAAAGTTTACTAATTTCTATCCTAAGCCAATCCTACCTCAAGAAATCGCATAATTTGAACGAGAAGCAAGCGTGGTTAAAGTTCCAACGTCAAGGACCTCACAGTTGTTATTATAATTAACATAGCAATGTGATAAGATAATTAGACAGGAGGTAACCTGTTATGTTCATTGATAACTTGATTACTTAATTGGTAATTCTCTTCGCTCAAGTTGTACCACGAGGCGAAGTCAATGTAATTTGCTCAGAAAACTGACTCTTAGTAGGGTTTCCTATTTCAAAGACCTAACTAATCCTTGAAACGTCTGTCCAAAAGTCTAGCGCCCAAACCAAAACTTTAAAATAAGGACGATAATATGGTGGTTAAACTTTCGGGTAAAAGCTGGTAGGATAAAGCGCATGTAAGCTTTAGGGCTAAAAACTGACCATTATCATCGCCCGAATGTATCTTATTTTAATATGAAGATTGTGAGAAGTGATTATTTCACAGGATGACAAATATAAAATCACAGATTTTTATTGGTAGTAATAGCTAGCCGGCTTTCGAGGTTTCCCTCATCATCAGGCAGTCTACAAAAGAAACCATCCTTAATATAATATGTAATATAAATAGCAAAGATAAATAATTAAATAGAAAACACAATTTTTGATTGACATACCTGACAAAAAATTTAAAAAAAAATTCTGAATAAAACTAAATAATATAATAAAAATAAATAAATAACAATCTAAAACATTAATAATTTAAAATATCATGGATGGGGACAGACGAGTTATCCCTGTCCACCTGAGTCACAACTCGGAGAACGGTGTACGTGAGACTGGACAAACCTCCCATCCCCTCTCTAGCCCTTTTTTGCCCACGGTGCCTTACAAGGCACCTTATATATTTTATATTTTAAATTATGGAAGGAAACCGTGGAAGGTGATAAAAGTGATCCGGAATGTTACAGTGACTGCTGGACAGAAAAAAGTGTGATTTTGAAGGCCGTGGCAACTTTTGTTATACCAGAAAAAGGTTAATGTTTTGTTTCATCCCACTTTTTTCGTATTGGCGTTGTTTATGACTTTTGTTATCAAGTTTTTAATATCTTTACTTGTTTTTTTTTGAAGGAATTTTATTTCTGAAGGTAAGTCGAAGTTTTAAAAGTAAATGTATAAGTTTATTTTGAAGTAAAACCGTTTTACTATTTATATTTTCTTAAAAAATCGAGAGTGCATTGTAAGGCACCTTGGGTTGTATGTACAAGAACGCAAATTTTTCGTGAATTTCAACTAAATAGTGATTGTATTGTTTTAAATTTTAGATGAAGCTATTTTTTAGAAGCAGGGGGGAATACATTTTGTCCTTAGTTCCTAAAACTGGAAATGAGTCGGAGGTTGAAGACGAAGAGGAAGAAATTCCGGTCATAAAAACACCAGATGAGGTACAGAATGATGTACAAAATCTATTTGATATTTATAATTTTGATCAAATCGACGATCCATTGCAGGTATGTGTATTGCAACCCTCTAAAAAATTATAATAGACTCCTAGAATCCAATTTAGTTGTACCTATTGCATTTTTTCTAGCTTCATAGGACTGACATTGAAAGCATTTTGACTGATGAAGATGTTGAGCCGGTACAAGATGTAATATTGAATAACGAAGGTACTGTTGAACCAGACATTTCAAATCAACAAGGTAGCAGTACTCATCAGGTTTGTGTTTTGGACAACTACTTTTTGTATAATTTTCATTGTCATTATTAATATTATTAGTTTGGTCTAACGGGTATTTTTTCTGCAGGGGGAAAAAGTTCAAACATCTACAGTCAGTAACAAAAATGTTCGGACAAAAATGTAAACAACTATAAATAAATTCAATGTTTTTTTTACGATTTCACAAATTCAAAAACCATAATGTTAATTAATATTTGGTTGGGTACCCTTTTTGTGTAATAACATCTTTCATTCGATTCGGCATTGATGATGAAACTAATTTTTTGGTGAAATTTGGAGATATTTTACCCCACTCTTCTAATAACTTTTGTTTCAATTCGTTTTTTGAAGCAATGGGTGTTAATCGAATTTTCCTGTCGAGCTCACCCCATACGTGTTCAATTGGGTTGAGATCGGGCGATTGGGGGGGGGGTTTCATAACTTTAGGGCAGTTATACAAAAGCCAAGTACGTACCAATTCACAGGTGTGTTTCGGATGAAAAGTCCGTAAAATCCCAAGTTTTTCAGCACTCTTTTTCAAATTGCTCCTTAGTAATTCGGCATAAACTTTTCCAGTCATGGTGGTTTCAATGAAAACCAGTTCACCAATTCCACTAGACGCCATACACCCCCACACCATCACTGAGCCACCCCCATGTTTTACTATTGGTTTTAAATTTTTTGGATTCAGCTCCTCATTACGTCTTCTCCAAATTTTGTCGCGACTGTCGGGACTAAATATATTGAACTTACATTCAAAAGTATTTGCTTGCAATAGAACAAACCGCAATAATAAAATATTCTTGTATCTTGTAACTCTTCACAACATAAAAAGAAATCTCAGGTCATGTAATGTCAGAAAACTAGATTTTTGTGATATGACGTTGGAAGAGAGCGACAGCAGCGCTGACCCTCGGCAGAAACCGTCCCTTCCCCCTACTCTATCCCCTCCACCTTCCCTCTAAAGAAACTAAGTACCCAATTTTTCTAATTTAAACGTTTTTTCTCCGATATTTCGACAAATAAATGTTTCCAGATCATGTCCGTTTACTTCCATGTAATATATGTATACATATACTATTACTTTACTTTTGTTTACTTCCCTATACATATAATATATGTATACATAATAATATGTACTAAAAATTTTGTAATCGTGTGAACATCAGAGATCAATTGCATGCGTGTGTTTATGTGAGAGCTCAAACGCTTTGACCTGACATCGTACAGGCTCATGACCATCGCTTAACATCCCATCCGAAGGACGGAGTGCTTAAGTTTATTTTACCTCGCAGATGAATGACATTACTCCAAAAAATTTCTGAATGATTCTGGAACTCTTTTGCGAAGCTCAATCTTTTTTTATATTTTTTTCACTCACAAACGGTTTTTGGTACTCTCCCATTATATCCTGCTTCTTTTAGAATTCTTCGAACATTTTGTGGGTGAACTTTCTTTCCCGTTTCTCTGTATACCTCGGCGACGATCTGAGGTGCACTCCTCGAGGGCTTGTTTTTAATTTTCCGGACAACGCTACACCTTTCTCGGTCGTTTAATACTCTTGGACGGCCAGAGGAAGATTTCAAATCTATCCGATCCTCGTGCTTATACCTTCGAATTACATCGGCTACGGTGCTTTTACTTCGGCCTACCATACCACCGATTTTGCGGACACTTAATCCTTTTTCATATTTAAAAATTATTATCTGTTGAACTTCAAAAGATGTTCGACCCATCTTGACAGCAGGAAATACAAATAACTACTGAATGCAGTAATAGAAGGATATAAACACATTTTATTTGTTCGGTATTAGCGGTTGGTTGAGAAGGGATTAAAGATCATGATCAGAGTCGCATTTGTTTACAAAACAAACAACAGGTGTCCAGAAAATTTTGTTACGTGAATTTCTTGTCTTCAATTATTAATGCAAAATTTCCTATTAGCTGTAAATGTTTAATTAATTGTTTTACGGCGTTTTGAAATGATTGATGATCTCAAAATTTAAAACTTTGCTTGAATTAAATATTTTGCCATATAACTATGTGTAACTGCAAAAGAAAAACAAAATTATAAATTGTCCGAAAATTTTTGTTACTGATTGTATATGTACAAGACAAGTTAGACGAAAAAATCAGGAGGCGAAACTGCAACAACAACAACAAACTAAAAAGAAGTTGGGATCTACGAAAGCTGGAAAAGTACCGAAAATGAAAAATATAAAATTCAAGTAAGTGCTACACTTGATCGATTCATTGACAGTACCTACCTAAATATTGCATTTCATTTTCTAATGGCTGTGTTGTTTATTTCAGGTGGTCGAAAAAAAATTCAATAAAGTTGTTAGCCCACCAAAAGTTTTTAGCCCATCCACGCCAGACAACTCTTGCTTGACGTATTTTTTAAAAATTTTTGATGATGATTTGCTGGATCTAATCGTTTTTCAATCCAATTTATACAGTGTACAAAAGACAGGGAAGTCAGTAAACCTCACCAAGCGTGACATTTTGGACTTCTTAGCTATAGAACGGAGAATGGGATTGGTAAGAATGTCCTCCTTCCGTGATTATTGGAGCAACAACTTTCGGTATGGCCAAGTTGCAGATGTAATGTCAAGAAATAGATATCAACAAATAAGAAGGTTTCTACATTTCTCAGACAATAATGTTGAGCACAATGACAAATTTTATAAGATTAGGCCTGTAATGGAACACATTAGAAAAAAATGTACTGAGATAGAAGAGAGGATTCAGTGGACGAGATGATGGTAAAGTACAAAGGACACAAAGCCGGGTCTCACAAGCAGTATATGCCAAAAAAAATGGGGATTCAAACTGTTCGTCCGAGCTGGCGTCAAGGGAGTTTTATGATTTTTTCATTTATGGAGGTTCTCAAACATTTGATTTTATTAATTTTCCGGAAGCCGAGAAAAACTTACCTATGTCGTCAAAATGTGTTTTAGCGTTATCTAAATCAATCAAAGATCCTGCTCTGTCAGCCATGTATTTTGACAGATTTTTCATCAGCCCCGATTTAATTTTTCTACTTCGAAAAGAATATGGTATTTTAAGTTTAGGCACTTTGTTGGCAAATAGGAGTAGAGACGCATCAGCTCCAAAAAAAAAAGTATCACGTCCAACCGAAAGAAAAACCGCTCAACTACTTAGTGATAATGAACTTGCTGAGAAAGGCAGAGGTCACTTTGATTGGGTATCTGATAACAAAAACTCAGTGACAATTGTAAAATGGAATGACAAGAAAGCAGTACTTGTTGCTTCCTCTTTTGTTGGTTGTGATCCGGTGGAAACAGTTAAAAGGTGGGACCCACAAGCAAAAAGAAAACTTGAAATTGCTTGCCCAAAAATTATTCAATAATATAATTTATTTATGGGTGGCGTAGATCTTGGAGACATGCTGATATCACTTCATAAAACACCCCTGCGTACTATCAAGTGGTATATGGCAATATTCGGCCACTTGATTGATATTGCTGTAGTAAACTCATGGCTATTATATAAAAGGGAGAATCCACAAACTAAAATGGCACTGAAACAGTTTCGAGCTGACTTGGCAACCATGTTGTTGTTGTTCAAAAAAAAAAAACCAATACTCATCGAGGACCCAGATCATCCAGGAGTCTTTCACCTGATAAGAGTGGGACGAAGGAAGAAATTTATAAAAAAGAAATTCAACGAGATCAAGTGGGCCACTTTCCCAATTTTGGAAGCAGAGGTAAATGCAGGCATTGCCACAAAAAAACAACAACAGTTTCTTGTGTGAAATGCAATCTACGATTATGCTTTACTCCGGAGAGAAATTGTTTTTGGGAGTTTCATAAGTAAATGTTGTATATAGCTATTTTTACTAATTTCTTTTACAAAAAATGCACTTCGTATTTTAATTTTTAAATTGTAATTTTTAGAAACTTTATTTTATTAAATGAATAAAACAAACTTATTTTTTGAAATATTGTCTATTCCACTAAAGTTATATATACATATAACTACCGGTTTCGGCTTTATACCATCGTCAGGTCTAGTTATGAACTCATAGTTCATATGAACTATGAGTTCATAACTAGACCTGACGATGGTATAAAGCCGAAACCGGTAGTTATATGTATATATATCTTTAGTGGAATAGACAATATTTCAAAAAATAAGTTTGTTTTATTCATTTATTACAAGTTTCCACAATATGTCCGCGTTCCTCAACTTAGAATTTATTTTATTGCATTATTTATTTTACAAATTTTATTGTACTTGTAGTTTATTGAGTACTTTCAATTTTTATTTATATTGGTTATATTTATATTATTATATGGTTTTTATTGTATTATTTTTTAAATAAAAATAAAGATTTGTCACCTTCATTCACCCATCTACAAAAATAATTAAGTGTATAATTCCTCGACTACCTATAAGTGCCCATGGTGCTTCTCAGGGCGCCACTTATAAAATTACTCGACTACCTATAATGGGCCCAAGGTGCCTCTCAGGGCACCACTCATAAAATTGCGCATATGCTGTGTGGTTCCTCAGCATTATTTTTTTTACTATTTTTCCAAGTAATAAGACCTCATTTTATATAGGATTTTTTTATGTTTCACTTAATTTACCGATGATGGGCAAAAAAAGGGCTAGAGTTGAGGAGGGGGGACTCTCTCTTCCTCCTTTCCAATTTGATTTCTATACTTTCCAATGTATCCATCTTTCTACTTTTTTGGATATGATGCAGTAATGAGACTGAACCGGCCTGTGTTCTGGATATGTTGGAAAAATTCAGAGTCGCCCCTCCTCAAATGCTCCCTCACTCTAGTCCTCAGCTTCTGGCCTGTCTGCCCAAGATAAAAACATTCATAATCTTTACAATGTATGTATCTTATGTCTATTACGTGAAATTCGATAAGAAGTATAAGAAAAAAGAGACACCGGTAAATCATCGGCAATGTATTTCCCCAGTGCGAATTACTATGTTTCCGCTCTCTCGCTGAAACAAACCAATATGGTTGAATATTAATGGGTGACTTATTCAGGGACTTCTGAATCCTCATACTAAATTTTTGAGCTGAGGCACTGACCCAGCTGACCCGATTTTGCTGAAAATCTACAGTTGTCATAAAAAATATATTTTAAAATTTGTTGCTATGCGATACAACTAATTTTACTAGGGAGCCGATAGCTCAGAGGTATCGATAGGACTAAACCGTTTTAGCGTGAATCAAGAAAACGTATAAAAAAAATGGGTGTATCACACAAACCGGGTGACCTTCGAAAAAATGTATTTCATATAGAATGTGGCTCTTAGTATTCTTCACAACATTTATTTGAAGAGATCTTTGATTTAGTCATAAAGATAAGCGGTGCCTTGTAATATGTATTTAGATCCGAAAATAAAGTGGTATTAATTGTGATAAAGAAAAAATTAATAAATATAAATATAATTAACTAATAAAATTACCACGCTTCTCGTATAAATTTTAGCTGGTCTTCACTAAATTTTGATTTCTACAGTAGCTACGAAAAAAAATATCGAAAGTTCAAGAGTGCAATTTTGAAGAAAGTTCACGTAATTAAAGAAATTTAAATTAACAAACTTTTCATTTCGATTCTTCTGAATTTACTAAAGATATGCCATATTGTTTTTCTAAATTTGCAAAAATGTTAAATCTAATCCAAAGGTATAAATTATCTTACTGAGTTAACAGGGAAAATGAATAGCATAGAATAAAAGAACAAATATTTGGGTTTATCTTACTTAACCTACATTTTAAATAAATTCAGAATATAAATATCAAAAAAATCTTACAAACTAATAACTTAAAATTATATCAGTCTTTTTCCTGTTTTATTATTGTCCATTATTTATATCAATGTTATTTTGGACATATAAATAAATAATAGTACCTTCTTTGCACATCTATTTCACACCTACATGGTTCAGCACACTTTATGCCCAAAAACAATTTCTATTAAAATCTAGTAACATCTTTATGGATATATAACTCCATCTCAAATTTCATGTTCATTGCCGTTTCTGAGTTAGAGGGCCAAAGAGATGTTTAGATAGTTTAAAGGGAGAGAGAAAACTTAGTTGATTTCAAATAATTCGAACTGGGGAACTTAATTACCGGTGATTCACCTTCAACTTTTTTCGTTTCTTTTCCTAAGATTCCTGACCGACTGTTCCCTTCTAATCCAAAGAGTTAGGGAGGCCTTAGAATCCGACCCAGGGGAAATCTCGTCCCTTGACAACAAACTTCCTAAACACATTTCCTCCAGGTTTTTCATTAAAAGCATTTTATGTGTTTCTTTTTATATATTACTTTACTTTTTTAGTTCATAGCATATTAGGAGTGCTTTAGTAGATGACAAAAATTAGAAAAAGTGCGCCACCGAAAAATCATCGGATTGAAAACCGTTTAGTATATTCGTGTATCATTTCTACTCGTATTCTAGGCTCCCTGTTCAAAGATCAAATCCAAAATTAGTTTAGGTTAGGTTTTATGACTCATGCCCGGGCTTTAACTGCGAGGTTATATCGCCTACTACCAGAGCGCTCTTTCGTCACTGGTGGACATGAGTGGGAGTCTTAAATTTTGCCTACCCTAAATTTTTATTCACCTAGGGCAGGGGTTTTTAACGAGTACCTGACATCGTACAGGCTCGGGACCATCGCTTAAAGTCCCATCCGAAGGTCGGCGTGCTTAAGTTTATTCGACCAGATAAAATAAACTAAGAGCCTCGGTCGGGTTTTCAAATCCAAAATATCAAACGATAAAAAATTTAATACAAAAATATCCGACGACAAAATTCCCAACAAATATACAAACGTCGAATAATTTTTATAAATGGCAAATTTATAATGAATAAATAAAATAAGGAATATTACAATACATTATTATAATTTAATATTAGCAGGATCCTAGGGTACAATCGCATAGTGAAATGTTAACCCAATAACTAAAAATGTATTGCCTAGTAACTTAATCCAATAACACGGTTAATCAGGTGCAGTAGGAAATTTCAGAACACTCGGTAAAAAATTTGAATGCCCAGTGAAAAAAATTAAAGACTAAGATTTAAAATACACAGTTGTATCCGAAGAAATAAAATTTTGACCCTCCCGCCGGTTCTTTTAGTGAAACAGTCCAGGTTCTCAAAACACACTTTGAATGTAAAAATAAATGCTTGTTCAAAGTCAACGATCTAAGACTTCGGCTTCAGATCAGGCTCAAACATTTTTAATTTCTTAAGGACCTTTGTGTACAAACGAGATAATTTGTTAGGAGCTAAAACATATACGAGGGGCAAAACTTTACCATTACGCACGCCATGAATCGAATATAATTGTAAAGAGAAAAACAAGTCTTACGTATTAAACTAACCATAAACTTTCCATTTCGAACTAAGTCGAGTCATGATAATTATTTTAACGACCAATATTATTAAATCGATATTAATAGAATATATGTAAGTTTTAGATATTATATGATATTTAAGTTTTAGATATTATAGAATATGATATTTAAGTTTTAGATATTATATGATATTTAAGTTTTAGATATTATAGAATATGATATTTAAGTTTTAGATATTATATGATATTTAAGTTTTAGATATTATAGAATATGATATTTAAGTTTTAGATATTATAGAATATGATATTTAAGTTTTAGATATTATATGATATTTAAGTTTTAGATATTATAGAATATGATATTTAAGTTTTAGATATTATATGATATTTAAGTTTTAGATATTATAGAATATGATATTTAAGTTTTAGATATTATAGAATATGATATTTAAGTTTTAGATATTATATGATATTTAAGTTTTAGATATTATAGAATATGATATTTAAGTTTTAGATATTATAGAATATGATATTTAAGTTTTAGATATTATATGATATTTAAGTTTTAGATATTATAGAATATGATATTTAAGTTTTAGATATTATATGATATTTAAGTTTTAGATATTATAGAATATGATATTTAAGTTTTAGATATTATAAAATATGATATTTAAGTTTTAGATATACATCATGATATTTTAAATTAGATATTTTAGCTAAGGTATCTTGTCGTTTGATATTTTGGATTAGATATTTGGACGTGATACCGTATTCTATTTCTAAATGATAACAAAGACCGTAAGTTGTCTCATTCCACAAAAATATATGCATATAGAGTACCGGTTTCAACTTAAGCCTGGAGACTCAGCATGGAGTTCAAGTTTCAGGCAACATGAAATTACCTAAGGCTGTGACTCTCTGTCCCCTAGGGAAGTCCATTGGAGGAGGGGAGGGATGACGGGGTGAGGAGTCTAAATTTCTCTGGTGTTTGGCAAAAGGTCTTAAGACAGAATAAGTCTGGTGATCCAAATCATTTAGTGCATTTTAATATTTTTACCATATGTAACTGATTGCTGGAATATTTTAATTTGTTTAGGTTAGGTTAGGTTTTATGACTCATAAAAGGCGTCATATCGCCTACTACCAGAGCGCTCTTTCGTCACTCTGGTGGACATGAGCCCGACTCTACTGTGAGAGTCCTAAATTTTGCCTACCCTAAATTTTTTATTCATCTAGGGTAGGGGTCTTTAACGAGTACCTGACATTGTACAGGCTCGGGACCATCGCTTAACGTCCCATCCGTAGGACGGCGTGCTTAAGTTTATTTTACCTCCCAGATAAAATAAACTAAGGGCCTCGGTCGGGTTATGAACCCACGACCTTGAGCTCAGAAGTCAAGCACGCATACCACTGAGCTACCGGCGCCCTCTTAATTTGTTTATATTTAATACTGTATAGAAATAATATTTCAAGTAACATAAATGCGATTTACCTGATTTGCAGTTTTTCAAACCTTCAGAAATTCCCCTCCTAAAATTCAGATTTGCTGACTTAAGCCCTTTTGCCCAAACACCCGAGATGTAATATTTGAGTTTAAACATAAACATCAAGAAATTTAAAAAGTCGTCGGTTGTTCCCCAGCAAGAATTAATTAATTTTTCCCTCTCCTCCAAAACCTAACGACCGTTTGGGCTAAAAAATAATTACTTGACTTATAAGGTCTTCTGAATCTTCATACTAAATTTAGTGTCGATACATTCATTACCTCGGTACTTATTAGGGTTTTTGAGTCGAACCCTCCCCTCTGATCCCTTCGGTGATCCTGGTTTTGGATTTGACTATGAAATTTCATATCGAAACATTCATTACATCGGCAATTGATGGGGCTTTGGAGTCCCGCTCTGGTTCCCCTTATCCCACCGGCTAATTCAGATGAAAATTAATAGTTGTCGTCCTTATGTGATTTTGAATTTATATATAAAATTTCATCTCAATATTAAATCCCTCCTTATATTTGGCTGAAAATCAATACGTCTCGTCCTCCTCTGTTCCCTCTTCTCCCCGGCAGACTTCACACAAAATTGACAAGTGTCGCAATATGAGGTTTTGGATTTAGGGGAAGGGGGGGTTAAGCCCCCTTAGTATCATAATTTTTGACTGGTTTCAGCCAAAATCAAATCAGATCTTAGTTAGCACATGTGACAAGTTTATCTCAAATGATAAGTTCATTGGTACAATAGTTTGTGAGTTAGAGCTCTCACAAAGTTACATAATAAGCACACAGTACGTGAAATTTCGTTCTTGCACGATTACAATACTTCCTTATACTAAAAGTATAAGAAAGTAAAAATAAATAAATACAAATACGAACGAAACTCCATTTTGATTAAGTTGAATGAAGAGGGGGGATTGAGGGGAAATGATCAGACAGTGTCATCAGAGGTCCTAAATCTAGGTAGGTCCGGTCTATTGGAGACTGGGGTAAATATTTAGACAGCCCTTGGCAAAACAGAGAGAATATTAAGATAGCCCTCTGGGTAGGGTCACTCCGGGCTCAAAGAGACCTGTCTCGCTTCTTCACTACCCTCACCCTATTCGGCCGGCTCTGGCCCTTGTATATACAAAATGTCGTCGGTCAATCACCAACAATGTACTTCCCCAGCAAGAATTAATCTGTTTTCGCTCTCTTTCTGGAATACCGATTGTGTTGTGTCTTACTCATATTCAGGGACTTGTGAATCATCATACTGACTGTCGGTATATTCATTAGTTTGGCAGTTATTGGGGTTGTGTTAACCCCAAATAATGCCCCACCCCACCTAATCCTCTTCTTACCTTTGGCCGATTTGTCTGATAATTTATAGTTGCCGTCCTTGTGAGGTTCTGGATATATAATATATTTATACCCCATTATTTATATAATCAAGGTGATTAATTGATATAGTAACTTTTATTATTATAGAAACAAACGACGGCCCAGATCAGTGGATTGGCTACTTGGCGTAATTCAATTGTAAAGACAAGGAGAGGGGGGGGGGGGGGGGGGGCGCATATTTGGGGAAAATCAATAGGTGTCGTTACTAAAAAGTTTATTTTTATATAAGTATATATATATATATAGTAATTGATTATACTCAGATCCCACATAATATGTATGTAATTGTCAGGTTATGTTGGAAAGTAAACCTGCTTCAACTGTAATTCAAATAGTCGGGCTCATGTCCACCAGAAAGACGAAAGAGCGCTCTGGTAGAGGCGATATCACCTCGTAGTTAAGCTCGAGCATGAGACACAAATAATATGAGAACATTCACGAAATTTTCTGGCACTGTTCAGGGTGAACCGAGAAAAAGCACCTAGAATTTGCAGGGGAAGCGCCTGAAAGGAGGGGCACTATTTTTTTTTTTACCGATGGTCACGAGCCTGTACGATGCCAGATTAGTGAGTAAATGAGTAGCCCATCATGAAGGTCTTGAAAGTATTTGGAAGGGGGGGAGATTCCTAAGAAATTTGATTCGGCATGAAACACTGGCGCCCGTCCAGTAATTGACGTATATTCACAAAAATGTGTTCACGATCCGGCCCGATCCGGATATCGATTGATCCAATGGGTGTCGTCCTTATCGAGTTCTGGATACACCTAAAACATTTCGTATAATATATTCATTCTATCGGTCTTGTATCGTTTGTCACAAATTTTTGTATATTGATTCAGACCTTTCTGAAGAAGACACCTATTGATTTTTAGCCAAATTGCTCTGAGCCATAGTTTCTCTGGGTTGTCACCTCACTTTTTCCCCTCCATCCAGACCTCAAGACATGATAGCTACATCGAAAATGAAAACGCAGATATAGCAAAAATCTTACCTAGCATCCGGATGACGTGCTTCTGTGCCTTGAGGGGCTCGATGTGAGGTCGCTTGATGAGCCTCGATCTCCGAAGCTTGACCCCGATAAGGAGATAGAGTGCTGTGATGAGGGACATGGGTCCTACGAAGAACACGACCGTGGAAACCTGGAAGGAGTACTGTAGCCAGGGCAGCGTGTTGACCAGAGTGCAGTGGAGGGTACCATCCACCTTCACCACCCCAAACTGGATAGCCTGCAACCAATCACAACGGATTAGATTATTATGTAGTATAGTTAGTTATTATGACTCATGCGTCAACTACCAGAGCGCTCTTTCGTCACTCTGGTGGACATGAGCCCGACTCTACTATGGCAGTGCTAAATTTTGCTTAACTAAATTGTTATTCATCTAAGGCAGGGGTCTTTAACGAGTACCTGACGTCGTACAGGCTCGGGACCATCGCTTAACGTCCCATCCGAAGGACAGAGTGCTTAAGTTTATTATGTAGTATATCGAATGAATCTAAATTTCCTTATTCCTATTACTAATATCAGACAAAAGATCTAAATTAACTTTGAAAATAAAACGACTTATATACAAGGTAGTGTTGAAAACGATATGGACGTACGAACTTCAACTCTGGTTTTCTGCATCCAATACTTTCAATCCAAAATTCTTCGTACAATAGCCAACGCTCCTTACTAAGTTTCCAATGAAACCGTCCATACTGACCTCAGCATTCCCTACATCACCAAAGTAGCTCCCCTTAGTTCCCACAGTAATCTTTTAGTCTCCATTCTGCACATTACGCCTTAAAGCCCCAATGACGTAAACCTCCTTGAGTCACTGGGTGATTTCTCCCCTCTTGACATTTTGACAACACTTTTTACACATTTAGCGAGTTTGCGAATACAGTTGTAAATACCTCTTTGTAAATTTAAAAAAAAAACATTATCCCTAGTACTCTAAGGAAGCGAAGTATGTATTTAATTATGTATTAAAGCTACACTTCCTCAACATATGTGGATCGAAAATAAGAAATTTTGAACGAGCGACCATTACAGGACTTTCAACCACTTTTATACAGATTACTCACTCTTCCTCCTTTCCTCTCACATTCCTATCGTATAACTTACGATTGGAATGTGAGAGGAAAGGAGGAAATGAAATTAATGTGTCGTCAGCGGTTCTCTTTGTTTCGTTGTACAGCGTAATTCTGAGAGTAACTTCCTTACACCCAGTAATGCCAAGTTGAGGAAGAGGGGTTGGGAGAGTTGGTATAAGAAAATCCAGTTATGGAAATACTGTGTTCGTGCTAAAATCCAAAATCGAGTTTTGAACGGATTTTCACTTTTCGAAGTGCCCTGAAGGTGTTTTTACCAGTTTCTGGCTGCCTTTGTATGTGATTGGAACTTCATGATTGCTCTAGCACAGAAAATATTGTAGCCATGAACTTGAAATTTGAAAAGAAGATGTCATATGTGTTAAGTTAAATCTAAGTAGATTTTGGCCGAAATCGTTGGAAAAATAAAACCACTTTACTTCGAGGCCAAACTACATTTTACAAGATACAGCTTATTTTTATGAATAATGAAATATCTCTTTAAATGTAAATTGTAGAGAGAACTTTATGCACATTTTATATAAAATACGATTGAGGGCGCCGGTAGCTCAGTGGTATGCGTGCTTGTCTTCTGAGCTCAAGCTCGTGGGTTCGAAACCCGACCGAGGCCCTTAGTTTATTTTATCTGGGAGGTTAAATAAACTTAAGCACGCCATCCTTCGGATGGAACGTTAAGCGATGGTCCCGAGCCTGTACGATGTCAGGTACTCGTTAAAGACCCCTATCCTAGGTGAATAAAAATTTAGGGTAGGCAAAATTTAGGACTCCCACAGTAGAGTCGGGCTCATGTCCACCAGAGGGACGAAAGAGCGCTCTGGTAGTAGGCGATATGACCTCGTAGTTAAAGCCCGGGCATGAGTCATAAAACCTAACCTAACCTAAAATACGATTTTAATTGATAAATACCAGAAACTGTCCCAGAATGTCGTTTTGAAATAAATTATTTTAGACCTTTCCTTGATTTATGCGAAAACGATTAGTCCTATCGCAAAATTGGTTCTAACCTAACATGTTTCTTATTAAATTTTCTACTATGAAAATGGTCTCAGATTTCAGATAGGACCAATATAAACAAAGTTATAACGCCCCAACAATCTCAATGGGATATATTTCCCAAGTAAAGTGTAAATTGTAATCCATAGCAATCTTGAAATCTTTATTTCAAATTTCAAGTACGTTGCTAAAATCGTTTTAGAGTGTACACAAAGTCCTAATCAGAAACACACGGACAGATGATTGCGAAAATGGTCAAAATGTGTTTAGAGGACTTTCCGTGAAATTACGTTAAAAACTCAATCTTGGATTACACTAAGGATATACTAAAGTAAAAAAATAAATTAAATAAAATAAAAATGGTAGTCAACCCGAAACAACCAATGCATAATCCTTCCACCCTTTCAAATGTTGGGCCACTAATTCGTGGTACTTATGTTTCCCTCTTGAATACGTGATGACCCAGAAGGAGAACGTGCTCTTGTGACCAGTACGACACCACACTGACTGGAATATAGAAAGTATGCTCCTTTAGTACTGTGCCGAGAGGAGAGCCACGTTTAATAAGGATGTCGAGAAAATAACAGCCAAAATTTATCCAAGAGAATGTTAATACTAATGGATGTCATGTCTGAATGAATGTTGGAGGAAACCTTCTATTTGGAAACGAATGTTTTGTTTTTTTCTGAAACTTCAAAAATAGAAGAATATCCATTATATAAATGTCGTGTTTCACATACAGTAACATTATTTTATTTTTAGCTGTTGTAATTAATAGTGAGTTATTTTGACATGCCCGGGCTTTAACTACAATAAGGTCATACCGCCTACTACCAGAGCACTCTTTCGTCACTCTGGTGGACATGAGCCCGACTCTCCTATGGGAGAACTCAATTTTGCCAACCAAGGTCCTAGGTGAACATCGCTCAACGTCCTATCCGAAGGCGTACTCAAGGTTTTTTTTAAAATTCCCAGATAAAAAATCTAAGGGCCTTCGTCGGATTTCAAACCAGTGTCCTTGAGCTCATAAGCAAGCACGCATACCACTGAGCTACCAGGCCCTTAGTTTATAGCTTAAATGTTTATATATCTAATTAACTCAGAGGTAGCATGCTTGTCTACTGAGCTGAAAGTCGCGGGTTTGAAACCCGGGTAAGACGAAAGAGCGCTCTGGTATCTTGATGTATACATTTTCATTGCGCATCCTGTGGTCATTTTATGGTTTAACGAAAGTAAATATTATTATTATTCGGGTATAAGAGGGCATAAAGGACTAGTATAATAAAGAGACAAACAAAACCAAACACAATAACTTCCTCCTATGTCAGTCAGGTAAAAACAGTTGTAAGCAGACCCTTCTGTGTGAAGGGGTCACAGGCAAGGACGTGAAATGAACTGAGGTGGTCTGCATGCGAGGGGAAGGAGCAGGATTCACAGCGAACACTCTCCCTAAGCCACTAGAGACAGCAAAAAAATAGAATTCTCAGGGTTACTTGTGTGTTTGGACATAACACCGAAAATATGACAATACTAAACGTGATAAATGTGTCTACTGGAATTTACCGCACGTTAGTCTGAGAACTGCCCAAATAACTCACCCGAAAGACCTCGAAAATAAAATCAATATTATTTATTATAAAACATTGTCAAAAGTTATTGTGTGTGGAGGAATATTCCTTCAACCTACAAGTTTTATGTGTATTGGCTGATCATAAAAAGTTTTTAAAGGTCCAATATAAGTTTGTCTCAACATTCAAATCGACGAGGAAAGATATGAGCAACATAGAGAAGAGAAAAATGAACAAGTCGTGCTATCGATTTATCGATATACATTCTTCAAAATACAAAGAAATATCATTCACATATAAGAATAATCAATTATTCTCTGACAATTTTGTTACTTGTTGAGAAATAAATATGTCTACAAAAAGGAATAAATTAGATATTTAGCTCTGGCTGTAAGCAAGGAGACATGCATGGCATTCATAAGGTTTCCTCTGCACTTGTTATTTTCAAAAGCAAAATAGATAAGCAGAGAGTAGCAATGGCTTCATAACTGAAGGTCAAGTGGGTAATGTGAATATCAATACGAAATATAAGAAGTGTCTGGATAATTTCAAACAACAACAGATGGAAAATTGAGAAGATTAGATAGACCATGATGTAAAAAATAAGTTTTTAACTACAAATATACGAATATTACTAAATTTTATGAATCCGTAGATATAAAA
Organism: Aradus depressus; assembly: GCA_963662175.1. NCBI lineage: Eukaryota > Metazoa > Arthropoda > Insecta > Hemiptera > Aradidae > Aradus > Aradus depressus. The sequence goes on from OY759215.1 coordinate 27,198,926, forward strand.
AATATACCAAATATACAGTTTATCTGTAAATAATTACCAGTTTACTTTTACTTCTTGAAATTTGATTTATAACTACCTATTAAGACAAGATAGGTTACTGTCCCGATTAATGATGAGGGCGGGCTTTACTGTGGGAGTCCTAAATTGTGGGTTTATTAACATAGGTTGGGGTCTTTAATGAGTACCTGACCGCAAAAGCTCGGGACCATCGCTTAACGTTCCATTCGAAGGACGGCGTGCCCTAGAAATTATTACGTGAAGGATTCTTAGAATCCAGAGCTAAGAAATAGAAATATTCATTCATTAATAGAACCTTACTCTTACTAGAATTTTACTCCAATTTTTTTTTCCAACGCATTTTTCTTTTGCTGCGCGATGGTAAATACAGTCTCGGTAATCTTCAACAGATAATGTCATTCATACTTTCATTTCTCGTAATGGTAATTCTATATATTTCCGCTTAAAATGTTTTGCGGAGGACTTTCAATATTTGCGTGAGATTGTTTCCCTTCAGCTATCCTATACATTTTAAATTGTTTCATTGGTACGAAAATCCCTCTATTAAGCCGCAACAAGGTTGACCCGCCTCCAGTAAATTGAGAGTAGAGAGTACTTCAGTTTGTGGTACATCAGATGCATGTCCAGAATCTGTTTGGCTTCAGCGCTGATCTTCACCCATCTAGAACAAGAGGTTTATGACTTTTTTTTTTGAAAATGGAGAAATGAACCAGGGGTGCGAGTGGTTTGAGGTTAGCGGCAGTGACTAATCCTGAGTGAGTAGGTAGCGACGCAGGCTATCACATCGATTAGTAGTTTGAGGTACGAGCAAATTGATAACGACACTGGTGAACCGATATTGAATGCCTATGCAGCGACTCTGACAGCTGTTTGTCGTTAGCGACAGTGACTAATGCTGAGTGAGTAGTTAGCGACACGATTAGTAGTAAGCGATATGACGAACGACGTTGACTGGATAATGAAATAGTGGTGAACTGATAACGACGCAATATGAACTTGTTGCCTTGTCAGCGATCCTGACTGCTACTCTAAGTGAACAGATTTTGAATTTTATGCCCGTGCTTTAACTAAGAGGTTATATCACCTACTACCAGAGCGCTCTTTTGTCGCTCTGACGGACAAGCCCGACTGTGGGTGTCCTAATAGTTGCCTACCCAGGTTTAGTTATCTCGGGGTCTTTAATGAGTACCAGGCTTCGCGCAGGCTCGGGACCATCGCTTCGTTTCGAATCCCCGATGTTGAGCACAGTACGCAAGCATGCTACCTTTATACTAACGGCTAACCCTCTTGAACTTTATTGTTATTGTTTACAGCAAGCTCAGTTACTACCATTTACAAAATCTCTCTCATAGCTCAAATACCGATGGCCATAGAGAAGAGAGCATGCATAGTTGAGAATCCTCACATCTGCCATCACAACAATTAACACACCTACAGTTAAAGCTGATAGAAAAAGTTTCGAACTCCTACTAAATACGCTTCCGAGGTTACTTTAAATCAAGAATAAGTTGAAAATGTAATTTTAGCTTTCAACCCTTTGTAATAAACGGAACACTCTGAAAATAAAGTTTTCTGACCTTGTGTTAACTACGTTCTTTTTCATTTTTTATTTGAAAGCTTCCGAAATTAGTCACTCAGAGAATGAATGATCCAACACTTCATCGATTCACGAAGATAAAAGACTAAATTCATTGTAAAAAACCCAATTTAATGAAGACATATAGGCCAATATTTCTTTCTCTCTAACGGTAGGAGGGGGGCTTTATTAGGCTATCAAGGAAAAATATCATATTCGTTCACCTTATATTTTTCATCCTTATTGGGCTGCGTAGGTTGAAAACAAAAAATCGGATCCAATACGAATTATAAACGGGGGCGCTGAAAAAAAATATTTTGTGATGTAAAATATGTCTTCTGAAAGCAAACTGCAACAAGCTATCAAATATTACTTCCCAAGTCATGCGAAGTCTAGGGGTATTTATTTAATCGGTCTGAAATTCGATGTTGAATTTTCAACGGAATTTCCCAGTTTTCCAACCGCTTGATTCGAAAAATGAAAAAAAAAAAATCCTGTTTGTCGGATCTATGAACATGACAACTCCCGACACTATAAAACAGAAAAAAAAAAAATAGTTACAATAATTTATTCTATATGGTTATTTGGATTCATTAATCTAAATGCATACAGATAGAGTATAATGAAGTAATTTGTTTTACAATATTATAATTTGGCTTTTGGATTTTTATAATAGTACTATTTTTTATTATTTTTTTATTATTCTAATATTTTATTTTTGCCTTCAAAAATTAGTAGGGTAATTTATAAACTTATATTTTAATGATGAAGTATTTTAAATGACAATATTATCATAATTCTGGTTTCTTTTTCAAATTTTAATACCTACTTTTATTTTGTGGGCGATAAAAATGAAGTTTTCAAATGATAAACTAATGTGATCAGTATCGGGTTTTTTTTAAGGCCAATCTCGAGAATTTCAGTTATGTAATCTGTCAGAAATTCGATAAATCTCGATAGAATGAGTATATCGATATAAAATGATAAACCCCATGAGGACGACACCTATTGACTGTCAACCAAATCTGTCAAAGGGAACTAATAAGTACAGATTTAATGAGTAATTGGTAGTATAGGGGAAGTTATGCAATCGCTAAGAAGTTCAAATTTCCCCGGAATTTCATGTTAATCGAACCCCTAATGACAAAATTGAAAAAAAAAATGTCGGTGAATCACCTCCAGCACGAATTAATCAATTACGTTTTCCCTCAGCCTCCGAAGCCAATCGACCTTTTGGACTAAAACTCAATATTCGACTTACATACTGGCATGTGAATCATCATACTGAATTTTGGGTCGATACATTCATTACATCGGCAGTTATTAGGGTATTGGAGTCGAGCCCCCTTCCCTGATCCCCTCCTTTCCTTCCACCGATCTCACGGAAAATTGATAGGTGACATCCCTACAGAGTTTTGAGCTTAAATATATATTTTCATGCTGATACATTCATTACATCTGCATTTATTGGAATTTTAGAGTTGAGGCTTTACCTTTTTTATCTTTCTTACTACCCATCCATCAAAATTGCCTTTTAATTCCATTTTATTTATTTCATTATTATTTTTTATTTATTTATTTTTTTGTCCTAATAATTAAGATAAATTTTCGTCCCGAGGACCTACCACTGGGTGGCCTTCCTCTCATAGGCCATTCAGAGTTCGAAACCCTGCAGAGGTCCTCAGGGTTTTTTATATGGGGGGGGGGGGGGGGGGAACCTTGAGCACACCGTCCTTCGGATGTACGATGTCAGGTACTCATTATAGATCCCAACCTAGGTGAATAAACCTGGGTAAATTTAGGACTCCCACAATAGAGTCGGGCTCATGTTCAACAAGAGCGCCGAAATAGCGCTCTGGTAGTAGGCGATATGACCTCGTAGTTAAAGCCCGGGCATGAGTCACAATAACTAAACAACTCGACTCTTGTGGCAGTGACCTTACCACATTACACACTGTAGCCTGCCTGTCTCCCAGATGCGGGTTCCGTTTTACACAGGGCCACCTCCAGGTTCAACCACACCATTTAACCTAGAGAATTTTCAAACGTGACAAAAAAGTCTTCAGTGAATCACAGACAAAGTACTTCCTCAGAACGAATAATCATTAACTTTTCGCTCCCCCTCCAAAACCAGTCCAATTGGGCTAATAGTCAATAGTTGACTTTCACAGGGGCTTCTAAATCCTCACACTAAATTTTCATTACATGGGAAATCATTAAGGTTTTTGAGTTGAGTCTTTTCTGACCTCTTTTCGTTCAGGAGATTCCGCTGAAAATTGATGTGCCGTCCTTATCAGGAATCTATATTGATAACAGTTGTTGAGGTAAAATGGATACTACAATAGGTTGTTGTAACCTGTAGGATGGTAAGTTGACTAAAACGTGCCGCCATCCTTCCTGTCCCAGGAACTTTAAACACAACTGAGATTTGTCTTTTTCTTTTTAAAGTTTGAAACTTTCTGGAAACTTCGGTACTTTGTTTTTATTTTTATTGAGATCGTTTCTTAAAGTTTTGTTTCACCGGGATAATCAAAATCCTTAGAGATTATGGCTCGAAGTCAATGTGGGATAGTAAACAAAGACTTCTTAGCAGATCGGAACAGATTGAATTAAACAAATCTGACATGCCTTCAAGAAAATTAAAATTCCTATATCTACTGAGGTGGAAAATAACAAAAGGCTTCAAAGAGGTTGTTGGAACTTTTGGATCAAGAATAGAACAACAATTTAAAGACAGACTTGGAGATAGCAATTTATTGATTATAAATAGCATGAGTACTGTCACTCATGGCTCGAAGACCTGCGTCCTCACTAAGAATGATGCATTGCGACGAAACTAATGGGAGAGGAGAGTGTTAAGAAAATCAGAATTATCATCGAGCGCAAGAGTATTAATACCCAAATTTTGCAGCGATCATCAAATTATTTCGGCTGCGGTGACTCGGCTATGTTCAGAGAATGGGCAACAGCACGAGGGACCTCAAAGAGCTTTGAACGGCAAATGAGAGGTGAGGAGTGGACATACCACTCAGGTAACTGCGATTAGAGCGGACGTTAGAATGTTATGAGTAGGGGAGAAAGGTCGGTTTTGGCGCAAGGATAATGTGCAAGATGGCGGCTGTCCTAAAATAGGGGCAGCAATGGTACTACAGGGTTAGTATTAATTCTGAGTGCAGGGGAAATCCTGTCACCTATCCCAATCCCTCCCATCTCATCCTCCCACACATCCCTCCCACTTCACTACACATCTCATCTCTCCACACTCCCTCCCACCTCATCCCTCCACCCTTCCTATCAACACTTTTTTTATTTCACCTATACCCCTGTATTTTGAAGATGAACGATTGGGTCCTTCAAGGGTAAAGTAACCATAAATTACTATCCAGCTAGCTATTCACACAACACAATTCACCGTTGTTACACACTAACAACCTAACAGTGAAATTTGTGGATTTTTTATTAATCTAGGTCCAATTGCGCTAATAGAAAGCTTATCTTCAATTTAATATAGATGCGCTTTCTGTACGAGGGGTAGAGATATGTTTGACAGCTTCTGTTGTCCAAAATTACACTTTGCGGCTCCGTATTGGTTTACCTAATCTTTTTTTTTCCATAAGTCTAGATAGAATGAATGAATATTTTATTTTAGAATTCGAAAAAAACTAAAAATACAAGTGTCAACTCCCTGTGAAGAATGGTGGCTTAAGAAGTTAATGTACTGGAGTGATCTACGGAGGAACGTGATTCTGTCGTAAGGGCAGGGCTTAGCGATTCTGTGGGATAAAATCTAATATTAACTGTGGGTCGGTCAGGATCTCAGAGAAGATAACTTGAGGAGACCCCCACTCCCATCCCTGGCCAGCCTGGTTCAACAATCCAATTGATCAATTTGCAATTTGAGACAAAGTCGGGGGTATACGCCCCACTGGAAAAATGAAGAAATAACAATGCCAAGACCAGAAGGTCGCAACCTTTCTTGCACTTGAGAGCCTAGGTGCGAAATCTTATATTTACTCACATTTATCAGTCTTTCATTTCCTGCCTGCAGCACACTCTTGTCCCTTTTTACATTAAAATACAGAAATTATAACAAACTTTATTATTATCGTTATTTTTTTTTTGACGTGACAACGTCTAATAATTTGGTAGGCCGGCACCCCATGTTCGAAAACTGCGTTATGTTACTTTCGGTAACACGTAACACACGTATCGCGCATGCGCCGAGAGAGAGAGAGACAGCTGTTACTACTGATACAGAATATATATTATATTATAGTACAGCTGTTACTTTCTGTATATACAGATAACCTAGTTATCCAATATTATTATTAGATATATACAGATTAATAATATTAATAATAAACTCGTTTTTTAACTAACTATTATGCTTATGAATGTTTTCTTTCTATATTGTTTTTAAATTGTTTCAAGGTTAAAAAATGTTATTGAAATGATTTGTTATATTTGATTCTTGACACTTTCGCTATCTCGCAACTCAGACGTTGTCACGCTCATTTCGCCACGCATCGGTGTTGCACGCACCCGATTTTAATTTTTTGATTGAATTTTATTTCAAAATCTTTATGCTATTAACAATTAATAGCATAAGAATTTATATAACAAAATATTTGCATTAGAAAAACATAGTTCAATGTGAGGGGTGGCACTCTTTTTTGTCATCAACAATTTTTTTAATCTTAGGCCATATGTTGTAGCAGCCATTCGAATGCAGTTGTCCAAAGGTTCATCAGTCAACCGGTTCCTGTACTTGTTTTTATTGAATTTCATACTGGAAAATGAAATTTCACACAGATATGTTGAGGTGAACATTGCCTTCACTCGTGAACCAACCTGAACCAAAATTGGATATTTTTGCTTAGGAACAAAAGGCCAAATATTTTCTTTGCTTGAAGTGAGTGATTTTAATGAAAGGATGAGTAGTGCAGATTAGCCAACCCAAGCGCTGCGTCTGAAATTTCCCCGCGAGCTACCAAAAATTTCCCTGCGAGCTACCAGTAGTCATGTCTAAACGGTCAATTGGTTTTGGAGGGAGAGAGAAAATTTAATTGATTTTTTTTAACATATTACATCTTTTGCTGAAAAAACTCCGAAATGTAATTTAAGTGACAATGATTTACATTCGTATGTTTCAAGGAAAGAAATGAGTTTCGAATCTATTGAATACTTCTCCGCACTTAATAATGGCCCTTGATGGTATTAGAAGTTCAGTCTGCTTGTTTGAAGGTGTTTGTTGTTTCAGTATTAGTCTGGAGTCTTGTATATGCAAATAGTGCAGCTGTTCTCTTCCATATACATTTCTGGTTGCACCATCTGGACCACAATGTCAAGAACTGAACAACATTAGGTTCTAATGTACCCTCTGTCTTATCTAAATCCATCCCAGAGTTTAAGAGAAAGACATTTTTATAAGTGTTGAGAAAAAGTTTGCAGAAAAGAGATTGAGTCCAACAAGAATATTGTTGAAACTGAGTGGGAAGGAAACAGAATGAGATGTCTGATATCGCTATAAGCTGAAGGCAACATAACACAGTTCCTGACGGTGACTGCTCAGACCGTATGAGGGCGGAAGTTGAACTGATCAAATGTCATCCATCACTGTCAACCTACAGACGTCTCTCATCACAAAATCCTATTCTCAAACTAGCCTAATATTCAACGTTTTCACTGCTTTTCAAATTAAAAATGAAATGTAAAGAAAAAATTGCGATGTGGCCATTACAGGACTTTCTTATACAGACCACGCTTACAGATCACTCTGTCTCTTCATCCCTTTCTCAAAATCGTTTCATACTGACATTACTGGGTATATTTTATTTTCATATGTGATAGTAAGATGTTGTGGGACGAGATTTCTAATAGAAATAAAAGATGTTGTCTTCCCACTGTTTTATTTTAGACCAGAACCGGTTTTCGACGCAACAGCGTCATCATCAGTGGTTCATCTTTCATAGAATAACAAAATACACAAGTAAGAAGATAAAAACTATAAAATAACCTTACCCCACCCACACAGCACAGCGGTTAGAAGACAACTGGCATAGCTCTAAGGGGTGGGGATAGCCAGGTTCACTCACTCTCTCAACATGCAAAAACCATTCATTCTAATATATACAATAACTAAAACAAGTCTGTACATAATAGTAACATAAAAAAAAAAAAATATTATGTACAGACTTGTTTTAGTTATTGTATATATTAGAATGAATGGTTTTTGTATGTAAAGAGAGTGAGTGAACCTAGCTATCCCCACCCCTAGAGCTATGCCAGTTGTCTTCTAACCGCTGTGTAGTGTGGGTGGAGTAAGTTAATTTTATAATTTTTATCTTCTTACTCTGTACCCTGATGCTTTAAGAGTTATTTATATTTTTTATTATTTGTATATTTTGTTATTCTATGATACATGAACCACTGATGATGACGCTGTTGCGTCGAAAACCGGTTCTAGTCTAAAATAAAACAGTGGGAAGACAACATCTTTTATTTCTATGAGATATTTTATTTTATTTATTATTTATTATTTATTTATACACAGGGTAACGCACAAATATACATATTTAACTATAACTATGAACAATTATACCAAAGGTATTATAGTGTAATATTCTAGTTTATGACTAGTATAATTCATACCTTATCACTAAGACTAGTATTATTTATGAGGACACTAGTAATATTACTCTTTATTTTATGATGGCTGTCATAGAACCAAACTACATCAAAATGATTCCCTTCAGTCATAAACCTATTGATTTGGTTATTCAACGAATAGTTGGTCCTGCCTTGGTGAGACGGAGACGGCGGAGCATGTCCTCAAATGTCCCAGATTTGAGGAGGGAAGGGAATATCTGGAGTGCAGCATGGGCGCCCCACTGACTGCTACCAGTTACGTGGACGCTATGCTGCGCTCCCAGGAGTCGTGGGATGAAGGCTGACAAGGAACAACAGTAGCGGCAATAAGAACAGAAGAAGGGGCGTTACCAGCCACCCTTCCTCCCTTCCGCGAAGTAATGACAGGCCGTCAGTTCCGCGGAAGGGAATCAAGATAGTCGAAGGAGGGGGTTTTAGTGGGTATGGAGCCAAGGCTCGAGCCCCACACTATCCAGGGCTATCTTCCCTGGATGTGCGTAATTGGCATTCCCCCTCCTGCCAAAAAAAAAAAAAATAGTTGTTCCTGTCAAAATGAGGTGCAAACGTGTCTGCCTCGAATGAAATGGTGATACAATATTAGATTAATTAATTAAATTATAATTTATATAAACAGTGGAGCGTCGTTAATCCGGATCGATCGGGACCGGGACCCATTCGGATTACTGAATTGTCCGGATTTTCAAATGTGCTTTCAATAACTGTATACTTACGTATATGTATCGACTAGAGGATACATGACGCTCGGGAGTCTACTGTCTTTCAAAATAGAAGCTGAAGGGTTCGAAAAATACAGTACACAAAATATTTTAATAAAGTATATTGAATAAGAACATGTACATTATGTAATTTAGGTTAGTAACTCTACAATACTTTTTAGATAAAAAAACAAGAATCTACAGTAATTAATGGAAACTTACTGGGTAAAAAAGGTAAAAAACCTCCCACTCCCTCCCACATCCCACCTGCTCTCACCGCCGAGCCGATCCGAATTTGCGACGCTCCGGATTTTCAACGTCCGGATTTCCGACGCTCTACTGTATTATATATATTTTTTTGCGACATTGAATTTTCTATTCCTCATATTAAATTATAATTGCGTCTTCCGAACAGTTTTCTTCCTTGCCCTTTGGAAATAGGACTATAATCCTATTGCCTAACCCTCCCTATCCATCCTATAAGCTTCTTTATCCATCCTTTCAAAAATCAGAATCAAAATATCAGAATCAAAATATCGACACGAAATTTTATATCTACATCCAGAACAACATAAGGACGATCTATTGGATGGCCGAAGTAATGAATGTATCAAGACGAAATTTATTATGATGATTGAGAAGTCCCTCCCTGATTTAGACACCTAACATTTTCAAACAAGTCGGTAAATTGGTTTCAGAGGGAGAGCGGAAACTTAATTGATCAATTCGCGCTAGAATTCTTTCTTTTTTGTCTTCTTTCTTTTCTTAACGTGGACTAACTATTTTGGGTGGGCGACCTTCGTGTGAGCCCCGGTGGAGTCAAGGCTTGTTTTATTTTTCTAATTCTGTAGATGACAAACCTGGTTTTATTAGCTCTTCTCACCCAAGGAACCAGTTCAAAGAGAATTACATCCGGGGGAGGAATTAAAGTCGGAATTCCGAGTCAAGTCATTGCTCTTGGCAAAACGTGCTCGGCACGAGGCAACAACAGAGTCGCAGCTTTAGGCAGCTCTAGTTTGAAAGTGAGGACACCGCAATCCATACTCCACGATCAATTTTCAAATTAATACATAAATTCCGTTCTTTATTTTAGTAGCAATTATCATGAACAAAAGAGAGAACATTTTTTATTTTCTTTTTTCTTTTCAAACCTTTAATTTGTGAGAAGATTTTAAGAAATCTAAAAAAAAAATTCAAAATAATGGGAAAATAGTGGTGGACTCTAAGTGGCACAGAGAAGGGCTGGAGCCGCCATTCTCGGAATAATATTATTCCTCTTCTCTCTTTTATATTCCTCTCTGAAAAAAAGGACAGCCCCAACTAATAAATCCTTTACTTAATGGAAAAAATAATGCATTTGAGGTTCAATTTATTTAATGTAAATTTGACTCACTGTTATGACTCTTGGGTTGAAAATATTTTTAAAATTTAATTAAAACCGACTCCGTAGAAGAAAAAAATACAACATTTTTGACCTAGATGTATGAGATAAACAATTAGGTATTTCTTTTAGCAATTCAAGTGTGTAAAAGTTACGGAATTACAGATCACTAACGTTCAAAGTGCACAAGTAGTTGTTACAATACGCGAAGTATATACTCTCGTATTGATGCAAGGGGGCGCCTGAATACGGCATTTTAAACGCCATAGATAACTTGCTCGATTTCGAGCAAATGGATGGTAAGATTTGCTTTATTAGTAAATATTCAGAGATTTTCAAAAGCGTACTCACTTCTATTTGTACTCTCAGTTTGGGCTAGAGCTGTGACCCCCTGCTATGTGGCCTTGTGACTAGAGCTGTGACCCCTACTGTGTGGCCTTGTGACTAGAGCTGTGACCCCTGCTGTGTGGCCTTGTAACTAGAGCTGTGACCCCTACTGTGTGGCCTTGTGACTAGAGCTGTGACCCCTGCTGTGTGGCCTTGTGACTAGAGCTGTGACCCCTGCTGTGTGGCCTTGTGACTAGAGCTGCGACCCCTGGAGTGTGGCCTGTGACTAGAGCTGTGACCCATACTGTGTGGCCTTGTGACTACAAACCACTGATTGTGATTTTACGACAGTTTTGACACAGATGTTTGGTAATGAGTTTGTACAAGAGACAAATGCTGTCAAATTACAACAGCAGTATTCTCCTCTGAAGCCAACCTTCCATTAGGACTGTATTGACAGCACTTCAACATTTCCACCCCCCCCCCCCCCCTCCCCCCCCCCCACACTCCACAACCCAACACTTCCCACAACTCAAATTACTGATTCCATTGATCTTATATTTTTCACTGGATTTTTACTGAGAGCTATGAAGCTCTAGAGCAAATTAACCGATTTCGTCGAAATAAGTTGAAGTTTTCAATGATTTTGAGGCCGGTGATTTGTGATCTACTTACTCCCTTCATTCCCTCCCCTATATTTTTTAATAATTTTCATTGATCCAAAATGGATGCCACATAAATGGGAAAAATGTTTTTCTGAAAATCTCACACACACACACACACACACACTCAACTGCACTATTTTTAGGCATGCTGTGTCTGTGTTTTTCTAGAAAAATGATTTTTGTAGACAGAAATACAGTTTGAGGCGTGTGAAAAGAAGAAAAAAAGGTTAATTCATGCGAATGACGACCCTTTCTAGTTCCGGTTCTGACTACAAGGTTCAGAACAACTAACGATCATTTTTACGTAAGGGACCATTTTCATTTACATAAACTACCGATGAATCCACTGACTATGTACTTCCCCAGAACGATTCAATCAATTAAGTTTTCTTAACTTCAATTAGGTAACTAAATTCATTACATCGGCAGTTAATAGGGTATTTGAGTCGAGCATCTATCCTCTGATCCCACCTCTTTCGGTCGTTTCCGCTGAAAATTAATAGGCGCTGTCCTTATGGGGTTTAGAATTTACATATGAAATTTTATGTCGATATATTCTAATGAATATGATATGTAATGTTGGCAGTTATTAGTTTTTGTATTAAGTCTCTCCCCTAAGCCCTTCTCTCTTGCCAATTTGACTGAAAATCAATAGCTGTCGTCCTTAGAGGGCTCTGGACACAAAGTCATCTATCGATAGTTATATCGTATTCACGTCATTTTGACAAAGTGCTAGTTATAAAAAACCTTTTAGACAAAAGTTGTTTCGTTAAAAAAGATCCTCGAAATGAGATATTTTCGACCCCCACTACTTGACATACTTAGATATCGACCTACGAAATCCAATTTCGGGAAGTAGGGTAGAACCCAAAATTCCAAGATCGAGTTTTCAATGGAATTACACGTTTCAAGGTCCTCTGTTTTGACCATTTTCGTGAGCGCCCTGACTCAGAAACGATTCTAATTTCTTCTAATTTAGATCTGATTTAATTTTGACCGAAATCGGACGAAAATTGCAATCACTTTACTTCGGTGACTAAATACATTTTTACTGATTATATTTATGACAAAACACATTTTTAATTAAATACTTTCGCAGGACGGCCTGCGTGCATTTAGCGTCCTGATCGTTCTGAAACTCATATTTTTAGACGTTTCCTTGATTTACCCGAAAACGGTTGGATCTATTGAAAAATTGATTCTTAACAAAAATTTTCCTTACTAAATTTCCAATAGCTAATGTGTTCTCAAATTTGAGGTAGAACCGATATGACTAATGTTATAGCGCTTCAAATAATGCAAAATAAATTTCCATAAATTTTCACTTTTTACAGATCAATCTCCCCCCCCCCCCCCCCCCCCCTCTCAAATTTATTTCATACTGGCATTACTGTGTATAAGAAACTCAGAATTACGCTTTACAATGTAACAAAGTATAACGCTGACCCCAACACGTTACTTTCACATACCCAGCAATGCCATTAAGAAATGAATTTGAGAGGGAGAAGAGGTCGGAGAGTGATCTCTAAAAAAAGTGTTTGGTATAAGAAAGTCCTGTAGAAGGCATAAGACATATTTGATTAATATAAGAAAAACATAGGAAAATAATTTTGTCTTTTGTATCTCAATTTCATTTTGTAAGTATCTTGTTTCTCTTAAAATAATACAATTAAACAGGCATAATTATAGCTGAAGACCTGAATGTGGAGCGCAGTCAGAACTCCTAAATAAATAACTATATGTGCTTACCTGAGGAACTGCCAAGAAGAGCGCTATCAGCCAAATGGCAATGACGAACTTTATAGCTCGAGACAACTTGGAGACGGTATGGGAGAAAAATGGATGACATATGGCGACGTAGCGCTCTACAGTGAAGGCGGTGATGGTGAGGACTGTAGCATTGGCGCAAGTCTCAGCTGCGAAACCAGTCAGAATGCAGAAAGCCTCACCGAAGACGTAGGATCTGAAACAACAGATCAAAACAAAGAAAAAAAATTAATACATGCTGCCTATAGAAGTCTTAAAAAGAAAAATGGTACCGAGACCATCTCGCTACATGATGGAACTCCGCCCGCTGCACTACCGGAAGGTAGAAAACGTTAGGAATGCTTGACCGGGTCAGTAACCATCAGACGATAACCTCCGAAATAATGGAAAGAACCACACGAAATTCTATACGTGTACCCAAAACATAATGACGACATCTATTAGTTTTCAACCAAAAAGGTAGATTGGTTTCAGAGTGAGAGCAAAAACTTAGTTGATTAATTCGAGCTGGGGAGGTACATTGCCGTGGTTCACCAACGACTTTTTCTTATTTTTTCCCCAAATTCCTTGTTCAATTACAACAACTGTTAAAAAACACATCTGTTGAAATTTCTAGGTAAAAACCAGTTAGTGGTATAATTCAGTTTTGTTCACGTTTTCGTTTGAAAACCACTTAAGTTAATATTATTTAATGACATTTGACTACTGAAATGAGCCCGCGCCCCCCACTATGGGCCCTACGCCACGTCTAGCTCGCTCGCTCCTCTCACCATTCATCGTGAAGTCCGCAGGTACGCCACAGCCCGCTCAGGATACATCACCTGTGAACATCTCACGGACATCCCCCGGGCACATGAAGACTTCCCCGTGAGGACCCCCTCCGATCTCGTCTATCATCACGGACCACCAAGGAGCGACACAGCCGAATTGACCAGAACATTCTGTTTACAGTGATCAAGTGACATTCATTCCAATTAATTTATTTGTTCCAATTAGAATTCTTATTTTCACTATTTCCGCATTTATTCCTCACCATTTTACTCCCCTGACATTCTGCGTTCTTCAGGTTATCGGGCCTTAACTTCGCAATATTAAGTGTCCGACCCTGACCCAAACATTCCTAATTAACTTCAACTGTTGTTAATGAGACAACAAGATTCAGATATATATATATATATATTTTTTTTTATTATGCATATTTACAGTCGGTACTGACAGACCTTAAGTAAATTTGTTGATAATAGGTAATGGAACAATTTATGTACCTACAATGATACTAAATACAAGAGAGAAAAAAATAAAATAGAATAAATAATAATTTAAAAAAATAAATAATAAAAAAATATAATAATAAAATAAAATAAAAAATAACAAAAAATAAAAAATAATAATAATAAAAAAAATATTAAGAAAAACAATCGTTTCTGATGATAATGGCCCATAAGTGGTCGGAACGTAAATAAAAATAAATATTGCTTGGACCTAACTGGCCACTTTTTTCACCTATACCACCATATAAAAAAAACAATGTTTTTTTTTTTTTAAATCGACACCTTCGCAGTTGAAAACTTACCTCAAAACCCAAACCAAGATTATATGTAAATTCAAAACCCAAACTCAAATAGGGACGATACATATTAGTTTTCAGCCAACTCGGCGAGAGCCCTACTCAAAAATGTTAGGAAGGGATAAGAGCACTGGATGCTTAGGTACCTAGGTGTTAAACACCAGCCCACTCAAAAATGATAGTAATCATATGTGATTATATATTATGGGACGACATTTCTCAAAGATACAAAATACGTTGTTTTCCCAATCAACCAGTGGCACATCCCACCCGTATAGTGTAGAGTCTAAAGAACTACTGGCGCTACTTAGACCCTACACTGTACGGATGGGATGTGCCACTGATGGTGAAGCTGTTCACTAAAAACCAGTTCTGGACACAAATAAAACAGTGGGAAGTCAATATCTTTTGTTTGAATTGAAAAATCGATAAATTGAATTCAGGGAGAGAATGAAAACTTAATTTGCGCTTGGGAAGTGCAAGCACTTTCTTTTTTCATTTTTAAAATCAGGATTGTCCGATATCCGACTACATACCTTCCTCTATACTTCAAGCGGCTTTACACGACGCTAGTAACTCGTACGAGTCACTGGGACGAGTAATGGAGGCGAGTGATTCACAGGGATAGTGGCGTCTACACTCTAAAATTGGTTTTTAACGTGTAGACGCCACCCGGTTTAGCGGCCATTTCCAATAGTTGAGTTTTTCTCTTATTTTCTTGCAAAGATGAGCACTATATGCAAAATGACTTTGATCAAAAAGTGTTTAAAGACGTGTATTGAAGTGTTATGAGAAGAATTGTTGGAAATAATCGAATCGGAAGAGCCGCCTTCATATTCCTAGGGAAGTGAAAATACTAACACTTACACAACTTTGGCGACTACCTTGGATGATCAGACTAGAGAGACGATGGACTACAGAAGCATGGTTCTTGTGTAGTTCATTCTTCCTGGCCTTGTACGGAGAACACAAAGGTATAATAGAGAAGAGAAAAAAAAGAAGAAAAAAAACTGTAAAATCCTTTATGAGGTAGTCAATATTTCTCATCATGTCTCCAGTAGAATTCTCCACATAGCTTTCATCGGTGAAGAAGCCAAATCGGGCGAAGATAACCTTAACAGAACCAGGGATCTATATAAATACGGACAGATAAGGGAATGAAACTGTAACAACACATTGCATTGTAATGTCTTGTTTTGTTTTATCTGCAATTGGAAACTAAAGTGACCAATCCAGTTCTGTATAAGACCATTTCTGTTTAAGTGCAACTGCACTAAGTGCACACTCACATTTCTGCCATTCCATACCCTGAAATCTGGAGAACAAATTCGTTGTGTAGGTTACTTCAGTTTTAATTCACCGAAAGTATCAAACTTTATGATTCCTTTTGTATAAGAATTTCATACAGCAGTCTCTTTTTACACCCCCAGCTATACAAAGTACAGGAAAAGTTATGTAATCGGTCGGAAATTCAAGTTTTCAAAAATATATCATGTTTTCCAACCCCCTCCAGAGATGAAAAAAAAAATCCGTCTGTGAACACGATAACTCCCGCTAGAATGAATGTAGTGATACGAAATTGTATATGTAAATCCAGAAGTCTCTGACGACCCCTATCGATTTTCAGCCATATCAACCAAAGGGAAGGCGGGGCTTAGGGGAGAGGCTTAACTCGAAAAATCCAATAACTGACGATGTAATGAACGTATAGACACAAAATTTCAAACATCTGTCTGTGTTTCAGTGAACGGTTATATATTTCAAATGATATATTATGAATGATATTTCAAGCAGGTTACAATAACTATTATTATTATTAATATACTATATAATTTTTAATTTATTTATCTATTTTTTAATAATTTATTTTTTTCATTAACTAGCCGATTCCGCTGAAAATAATTGTTGTTGTTCTTATGGGGTTTTGAATTCACATATGAAATTTTGTGTCGATACATTCATTCAATCGGCAGTTATTACACTTTTTGAGTTAAGGCTCCCTCCTAATCCCCTCTTCCACTTAGTCGATTTGACTGAAAAACAATAAGTTCCATCGTTAGAGGTTTCTGGATTCACATAAAAAATTTCGTATTGATTTATTCATTTTATCGGGAGTTGTTCACAGAAAACACGGAAGTTCACAGAAAAGAAAGGCAGATTTTTTTTTATTATATTTGGAATCTGGAGGACAGAAAACATGAAATTCCTTTGAAATTTTGACAGATTGCATAATTGTTGTTTTTTTCCGGCATTTCTTCCAGAGGTGTCTTCTTTTTTCTGACAATATTTCGGGACACTAAGTGGAAGGAATGCCGGAAAAAACCAACAATTCAATATCCCAGAGAAGTTTAAGAAACACATTGCAAAACTTCTCCTATACTTTAAGCTCGTTTAGCTTGGGAAGTAAAAAAAAAAAATACAATAAAATAATATTAAATAAAGTTATGTTCAAATTATGTTCTTTGTAACGTATATAAATATATATCTAAAATTACCTTAAAAGCTCCCACTTTATCCTAGTGAAGAAGAGGAAAAGGTAATACCTCAACTTAATATAACTTTCAACAAAATTAATGTAATACAATGTAAACCTTAAAGTTGAGTAGTACTTGGAAGGAGCTTCACTTCCAACCCTGTAAAGTTAGGTCAGCTGAGTAAATATGCCCAATTCAGAGTAAGTGCTATCCTCCAAATACATATTCTAGAATCACTATACTCGTACCTATCTCTTGTGGGGTGGCTCTTCTTGATAAGTCCCAGTCTTAGTGTAAGTTTTACTTCCCCAGCTATACGAAGTATAGGGAAAATTAAGTAATCGGCCAAAAATTCGATGCTTAGTTTTCAACGGAATTTCATGTTTTCCAAACTTTAGAATCCAAATAAGAAAAAAAAAAATCCTATCTGTCTGTGTAAATGTGAACTTGATAATTCCCGATAGAATGAATGTATCGACACGAAATTTTATAGGTGAATCCAGAACCCCCTAACGACGACACCTATTCTTTTTCAGCCAAATCGACCAAAAGAAAGGAGGGTTTAGAGAAGAGGCTAAACTCAAAAACTCTAATACTGCCGTTGTAATGAATGTATCGAAACAAAATTTTATTTGTAAATTCAAAACCCCATAAGGACCACAAGCATTAATCTTCAGGGGAATCGACAGAAGGGGAGGGGGGTAAATGAAATAGATATAGTATAATACAACACACACTGTAATATAGTGGACATTAAATGAAATAGATATATTATAATGCAACACACACTATAGTATAGTAGACATTAAATGAAATAGATATATTATAATACAAAACACACTGTAGTATAGTGGAAATTAAATGAAATAGATATATTATAATACAAAACACACTGTAGTATAGTAGACATTAAATGAAATAGATATATTATAATGCAACACACACTATAGTATAGTAGACATTAAATGAAATAGATATAGTATAATACAAAACACACTGTAGTATAGTAGACATTAAATGAAATAGATATAGTATAATACAACACACACTGTAATATAGTGGACATTAAATGAAATAGATATATTATAATGCAACACACACTATAGTATAGTAGACATTAAATGAAATAGATATATTATAATACAAAACACACTGTAGTATAGTGGAAATTAAATGAAATAGATATATTATAATACAAAACACACTGTAGTATAGTAGACATTAAATGAAATAGATATATTATAATGCAACACACACTATAGTATAGTAGACATTAAATGAAATAGATATATTATAATACAAAACACACTGTAGTATAGTGGAAATTAAATGAAATAGATATATTATAATACAAAACACACTGTAGTATAGTAGACATTAAATGAAATAGATATAGTATAATACAACACACACTGTAATATAGTGGACATTAAATGAAATAGATATATTATAATGCAACACACACTATAGTATAGTAGACATTAAATGAAATAGATATATTATAATACAAAACACACTGTAGTATAGTGGAAATTAAATGAAATAGATATATTATAATACAAAACACACTGTAGTATAGTAGACATTAAATGAAATAGATATATTATAATGCAACACACACTATAGTATAGTAGACATTAAATGAAATAGATATATTATAATACAAAACACACTGTAGTATAGTGGAAATTAAATGAAATAGATATATTATAATACAAAACACACTGTAGTATAGTAGACATTAAATGAAATAGATATATTATAATACAAAACACACTGTAGTATAGTGGAAATTAAATGAAATAGATATATTATAACACAACACACACTATAGTGGACAT
The DNA here is from genome assembly GCA_963662175.1 of Aradus depressus. Lineage (NCBI taxonomy): Eukaryota > Metazoa > Arthropoda > Insecta > Hemiptera > Aradidae > Aradus > Aradus depressus. The sequence goes on from OY759215.1 coordinate 27,217,906, forward strand.
TAAACGTAGCTTCTTTGTTGTGTAATTGTTCTTACGCCTAAATCGTCATTAAGTAAATTTGGAGATCTTATTCTCCAGACACTCCTTATATTCTGAGTTTCATGAAAATTGATCGTTGAGAAGTTGGTCTAAAATTTCATCCATGAGCGGTAACATCCGGACATCATTCCAAAAACGAAAAAAAAATCCTGTCTCTCTATGTGTTTGTTTGTGGATCTGAGTTTGTTTGTGTATAGGATAACTCACAATAGAATGATTTTATCAATACTACATGTTATATGTGTATCCAGAACCCCATAAAGGCACCTAATTTATTTTCACCAAATTCGGTCTAAGGGAAGGGATGCCCAAAGGAGAAAGATGTAATGAATTTCAGTATGAAGATTCTGAACTATTAATTTTTAAAAATATAGTCAACTATTAATTTTTATTCCGAAGCATTGGAGGAAGAGCAAGCGTTTGTTAATTCGCCCTGGGGAAGTACATTGATGGTGATTCACTGATGACCTTTTTTCAAAGTGATTCACAAATCAATTTTTTCCAATCTGATGTATTTTCGGGAATTTGGAGATGATAACTCCGTTAGGAGGGGGTGCGCAGTTAGCGGAATTGATGAGTTTCTCCACACAGGGATACAGGCTACTCTAGCCATTTTTTTTACATTATAATATGGAGTGCTATACGTTATGCCATCTTAAAGCTTCAACGTCCTACCTTCTCACTGTTATAGAAAAACATTTGGTATCAATGAGTTTTCACTTTCCCATATGTACGATGTACGACGGGTGTTATGTAATCGCTCAGAAATTCGAAGTGGATTTTTCACTGGAATATCATCTTTTCCGATCCCCTAATTTCAAAACTAAAAATACAAAATCCTGTTTGTGTTTATGTGTGCCTATCTGTGAGGCGCTTAGAGATCACTCAAAGAGCAATGGAGAGAAGCATGTTGGGAATTAAGAAGAAGGATAGAGTACGAAACTCCGAAATAAGAAGAAAGACAGGAGTACGGGACGTGAAGGATGTGGTACTGCATCAAAAGTGGAAATGGGCAGGACAAGTGGCGAGGATGGGCCAAGAGGACGACAGAGTGGTACCCGATTTACCTGAAGAGAAGAAGACGAAGACAACTGGTGTGGTGGTGGTACGATCTGGACAGGTTAGCAGGGAGTCTCTGGCACAGGTCGGCCTGGGTCAGGGGTGTATTGAATAAAATGGGAGAGGCCTATGCCCAAAGATGGGCCTAGTTTCCAATTTGTATAGAAGTATATTTATTACTATTATTATTGTGAACCTTAAAGAACCAAACAAAAAGACTATTATTAGGTATTATTATTATCTGTGAACGAGATAACTGCCGCTATAATGAATATATCGATACAAAATTTTAAACGTTTATTCAGAACCCTATAAGGACACTTATTAGTTTTCAGCCAAGTCGGCCAATGAGGAGAGACGGATCAGAGAAGGGGACTCAACTCAAAAACTGTTGATGTATTGACTGTATCAACATGATCATTTGTATGAGGATTCAGAAATCCCTGAGTATGAGTATCTATAGTTAGTTATTATGACTCATGCCCGGGTTTTAACTGTGAGGTCATATTGCCTACTACCAAAGCGCTCTTTAATATGAAGATGGCTGATGTAGTGAGAGGTGATTATTTCACAGGTTGTCAAATAAAATATAGTCTGACCTCTCACAGATTTTTATTAGTAGTGGTAGCTAGCCGGCTTTCGAGGTTCCCTCATCATCAGGCAGTCTGATAAAAAATTAAACAATTTTTTTGAATAAAACTAAATAATTTTATAATAAAAATAAATAAATAAAACAATCTAAAACGTTAACAATTTAAAGTTGTGACTCAGATAAGGTATAACTCAGGAATAACTTGTCTGTCCCCATCCATGATATTTTAAATTGTTAACGGTTACCTAGGTTTATTCAGGTATTTAACGAGTGCCGGATATCGCACAAGCTCGGGGTCATCGTTTAACGTCCCATCCGAAGGACAGCATGCTCAAGGTTTCTTTACCCCTCGCGCCGACTAAAACCTAGTTTAAGTCACGTACACATACTGAGCCAGTAACCTGTCCACCTGTGAGAAATCCATCAATAATCTACAATTGATCTTGTTTTCTCTTCCATTTCTCTTATAAAAGTTTTATTTTGAGCAATCCCTCAAGAGATTTGTTATCGAGGGGAGGTTTATCATAAAAGAAGAACCCAAGTTCACTAACCCTCTGGAATACTGAACTTGGAGAATCCCGCCTCAAGGACGTGAGAAGAGAGTTTAAGTGAAAATATGTAACCAATAAGATCAAAATATTTTTATCTCATGAAAAGGAGTTTCCATAGATTTAATATTTCTAGATGTGAACAATATTATTTTAATACATATTTTTTTTTTTACTTTCTTATGTCTAATTTGTATGTATGTATTGTAATCGTGCGAAAATCCGAAATCGGGGTTTCAATGGATTTTCACGTTTAAAAGTCTCCTGAATACGTTTTGACAATTTTCCGATGAATTGCGTGTTTGTATGTGATTGGAAAGTTGTGAGCGCTCGACCGCAGAAACGATTGTATCTATAAACTTCAAATTCGGAACGAAGGGGTGACATGTGCTAACTTATATCTGATTAGATTTTAGCAGAAATCTGTCGAAAATTGAGAACGCTTTACTTCAGGGTCTAAGTACATTTTACAAAATACCATTTTTGAGATACATGGCAAAAACCACCTTGAAATGTAGTTTTGAAACACATATTTTTAGACTTTTCCTTGATTTACCGAAAAACGGTTAGTCCTATCGAAAAATTAATTCTTACTAAAAATGTTCCTTATAAAATTTCCAATCGCGAATAAGTCCTCGGATTTGAGATAGGATCAATACGACAACAGTTATAGCGCCCCGAAAAATATAAACTAAATAAGTAATGTTTACTGGACTTTCTTATACCAACCACACTTAGAGATCACTATCTCTCCCCCTCCCCCTTATCAAAATAATTTCAGACTGGCATTACTGAGTATAAAAATGTCACTCATAGGATTACGCTGTACAATAAAACAAAAAAATACCGCTGATGTCAACTCATTACTTTCTTATAACCAGTAATGCCAGTATGAAATGATTTTTAGAAGGAGGAGGGGATAGAGAGTGATCTGTAAGCGTGGTTGGTATAAGAAAGTTCTATAATAGCCACAGCACATACTTTTATTTTTATTTACTAGTAGATATTTATTTACAATTGTATAAAAAATCTATACAACAAGTAAATGTGCTATGAGAAAGAAAACGGCAATGTTAAAACGTCAAGAGGGGCGAAATGATACCTGACACTTCCCTGAGTTGCTCCCATTTGTAACCACTGTCACGCTTAAGGAGACGATGGGTAGTAGCAGAATGGAGGCCTTTTTAATAGAGGATGACTTTAGGAACTAAGGAAGGAAAATTATTTTTTTATTCTTGAACTTACAAACTGTGATGAGAAAAGGTACTTTAAGGTCGGTGTGAAGAGTTCTCTTGGAGACGTTTTCTTGGAGACGAATAAGAAACATTGGCCACTGTACCCACGATTTTGGATTGAAGGGTTTGGATGCGCTGGAGATTAGAAGAGTTCAAGTCAGGATGTCCTGCGAGTATATGTATTGTATATTAGTTGTTTTATTTTCAAATTAAATTTAGATCTTTTGTCTAGTCGTTTTAGTAAGTTTTTAACGTCTGTTCATTTATTGTCTTTTCAATACCGTGTGAGGGTTCTTTAGTCGTTTGTAGACTATGAGGCCTAGATAGCGGACTTCGTTTTTTGACAAAATGGGATTATTGTTAAGATACACTATAGGGCAGGTATATTTGCGATGGAGAATGAAGACGATTTGAACTGACTTCTTGTGGTTCACATTCATTCCCCATTTTTTGTACCAGGACTGAAGAGATATCAGGTGTTTTCCTGGAGGGGTCTGGAAGATAGGACTGGGTCGGGATGAGGAGAGGATAGCAGTATCATCTTCAAAGGTGTGGAGTTGTGTTGATGGATGGGTGGGGATATCAGCATGTATATTGTGTCTCTCCCACTGCTGGTGTCCTCTTGCTCAGCCCATCTACCACATTCTTTACTTTTTCACTTTCTTATACCCCTACCTATAGTACGTATACGTTTTTTTTTTTTTTTAAATTGAATAGGGGAGGAATGGGAACCCCCCCCCAGAGAATAATGCTAGCTACGCCAATGTATAAGTGTGGTTCATTCGACCTACTTTCTCACATGGAATGCTCTTAGATATTTAAGCGGAGTATTAACTGAAAAGGATTAATTTTGAATGGTATGTTTTTTAAAACAATTACAGCAATTTGAACTTCTTGTTGTCTAACTTAAGAATAATTAATGCTCCACTCATGGCATACAATCCGACTATTATGAACATGAGCAGCTTAGTTCTCAAGAGACAGACTGTTGTAGAGAGAACCTTAACTGATGGAATTTCAAATTAACCTGCTCCACTGGCATCCTGTAATTTCCACCGTTTTGTTTTTAAATTTAATATTCACTTTAGATCTCTTCTATGCTAGGCTAGCCTTGAGATTGGGTTTTCCCAGTTCAGTTGTGAGGCGTGGGTTCAATTCTTAGGCAAACTGAGAACCCACCCCCACTCCAGGACCCAGACATTAACGTGGTAAATGTTTTATGTCAGAAAAAAAAAAAGTCTCTAAGAATCACCCGCAATGTACTTCCCCAGAACGAATTAATCCATTAACTCTTCGCTTCCCCTCCTAAATCCTCATACTAAATTTTGTATCGATAAATTCAATTACATCCTCCCTTGAAGGCCCCCTCCCTTCAGCCGATAAATCTGAAATTTCACAGGTTATGTCTTTATTAGATTCTGACTTTAAATATGAAATTTCATGTTGATAGATTCATTACATCGGCGGTTATTAGGGTTTTTGAGTTAAGTCTCCTCCCCTGAACTCCCCCTTCCCTTCGATCGATGTCGTTGAAATTTAACCGGTTACATCCTCTTTGGGTTTTGTCTTCAAATATGAAATTTCATGTCGATACAATCATTACATCGGGAGTTATTGGTGTTTTTGAGTTGAGCCCCCTCTGATATATACATTTTTAAACATTCTTATGACGTATTGTCATGTTATAGTTTAATTATTATAAATATTATTATTACCTCTGAGCTAGCGGCGCTTTCATTTATAATTATTAGTTGATATAGTGTAGTTGGATGTAACGTAAGACACATTTTCTTTCTCAATTTAACCCTGACGAAGACAAAAACTGTTTTTTAGGATACACAGCCCCGGAACGAAATGTTTTACTTTAACCAACCTCACGGAAACGAATGAACTACCAAAATATAAACACAAAATTTTGGACGAAAGATATAAGACTTTTCTTAAAGGATCTTTATCCTTTTAAAATAACAACTGCCCATGGCACAAGTAATGAACACTTTAGTAAGATCATACCTTGTTCAAATCTTTTTAATATATCAAAAACGAAATAATAATTCTATTTGTTTAAATTTCATGAACTTTTCCAACTACTTTTAGGAACAGAATGCCTGAAATAGTTAAAGGCAAACCCTTCCATTCATAATTTGATATGCCACATAGCCTATATTTCAATCGGGCTTAAATGTATGCTGGATGTGAAATTTCATAGTAATTCGTCCGTTGATGTTGAAACATACAACTACACACCTCCACAATTCGTCCAGCCGTTTAGGCGTGATGTTGAAACATACAACTACACACCTCCACAATTCGTCCAGCCGCTTAAGCGTGATTTTGAAACATACAACTACACATCTCCACAATTCGTCCTGCCGCTTAGGCGAGATGTTGAAACATACAACACACCTCCACAATTCGTCCAGCCGTTTAGGCCTGATGTTGAAACTTACAACTACACACCTCCACAATTCCCGTTTCAGCTTTATTAATACAGGTACCTATTCCACTCTGGCTAGACACTGTCACTACACTTCTTTTGAACTTTTAGTTTTCTTTTGTGCATCTCCTTTTCTTTACATGCAACAAAGTTACACTCTGTTCCAAGAATAGACACATACTGCTAAGTGAAAAACTTGTCTGACCATGACCGAATGCTATACTTGATCCCAAGGTGACTATGACCCAAGACCAAGTTCGAGCAATACTTGGTATTTTTCAACTTTCTTAGATATTTCTTCTGCAATTCTTCGGTAGAGATCTAAAAGCCTGGATTTCATCTAAAGACTACAAGATAAATCCAACAATTCCCAATGGATTTCCAATCTCAGCCAATTTTCTGCTTTTCCTCTCACATTTCCTTCCTCTGCTTTCCACACAAATTCTACCCATATTACATCATCAAGAGTAAGTTACTATATAGGAAAAAAAGCTATACAAAGTATTCAGGAAGGGGGCCATGGTGGCCGTAAGGGCTAGAGCGTAGGGCTTTGGTCGCACCATGATTTGCGGGTTCGAATCCCGTCCGGGAGTGAGTTTTACTTCGTAGATAGAACTCCCTCCCGGGGCCATGGATGTCGTATATTAATTAGATAACGCAGTGACATGGCTAATATGCATCACACACATAAGGCCAAAAAAAAAAAAAAAAAAGTATTCAGGAAGTTATTCGTGGAAATTCGTGTTTTCGTCCCCTGATTCCAAAAACGATAACTCCCGATTGAATGAGTATATCGACAAGAAATTTTATATGTGTATCCAAAACTCTTTAAGGACAACCTTTTGATTTTCAGCTTGATCGGCCAAAAAGAAATGACATGAAAAGAAATTTTATTCCCAAAGGATAAATACATAGAGTCCAAAATAAAAAATAAATAATATAAAATATCAGGAAGAAAAGAAAAAATTAAATTAGTGCTATTATGAAGAAATGCCGATTAGTAATAAATATAACAAATTACATAAACAATACAGTATGTACAAATATAAAAAAGTAAATAAAAAATATAAGGAGGGGGGATTAGAGGAATTAAATGGACTCGGTAGCTCAGAGGTTGCGTGCTTGTTAAAGTGAGTTCAAGATCGCGGGTTCGAAAACCGGCCGAGAATTTTAATCCGCTCCGTAGGTAAGAAAAACCTTGACCACGCAATCCCTCGGATGGGATCTTAAGCGATGTCTGTATGTGTGTGTGGGAGTGATAACTGCCGAAAGAATGAACCTGTCGACAGGAAATTTTATGTGTGTATCCCGAATCCCATTAGGACGACATTTATGGGGGCAATTAGGGGGGGGGGGGGGGGGGGATTACACAGAAAAGGTGTAATATCAAAATGAAATTGAGGATGTAGGTGGAAAAGGGGCACATACGGCAAAATTGCGTTTTGAGAAAATCGCTTTCAAAATTTTTCAAAATTGATATTAATTACATTTTAAAATATATTTTCATCAAATTTGAAATTCAGTTGACCCATAGTATCATAACAAAGAAAATATACCCCGCCAATCGAAATTATTATATTCAGTTAAAATAAATTGAGAAATGTGAAACACTACTATGTGCCCCTTTTCCAAATAACTAGTTTTGATGGGATTGCAAAAGTAAAACTCGATTTGTTGTAAAAAATTCTGTTAAAACTGTCTTGTTAAAATATTATTGATCTGCAAACTGGATGGAAATTTGAGTTACTTTGAATAGAGTAAACAAAGTTACTAGGTGTTTGCTTCTTGGACTGCAAATTTAGGGTTTTTGAATCAACTTTTTTCATGCATCCAGACAAAATAGTGTCTTGAACAAATTTGCTTCCACTGTTCCAAAAGTGTTTTAAAACATAAAAATACTGAAGAAATATCTACAAACACAAAATAAAAGTGAAAAAACGACTAACACTGATATGTGATAACAAGAATGAGTTCAGAATGTTCTAGAAAAAAATCGATATCTCAGTCAATTTTTTAGATATCGATTTTATCTTTGGACAGTAAAATATCTAGATGGCATTGCACTAAAAAACGCGTTCTCCCGAAAAAGGGCACGTCTCGGTATGTGCCCCTTTTCCACCTACAGCCTCAATTCAGCATGAGAGCACGAAACATTCGCTCTGGGGAAGAGCATTGGTGATGATTCACCGATAATTTTCCTTTCATGTCATCCTCTCGTAAGTTGACTGTAATAGATATATTATTAGACATACACTTTGCATACATAAATAAAATTATAATAAACCATTTGATGATGTTGATTTGTGAGGCAGACACTTCTGGGGCTTGACAAAATATGGCCGGGCCACGTGTGATCCGTGGTATTTCACAAACCAAACACGGGTTGTCAAATTTGAGACTCGGTCAACCCAATTAGTCTTCACACCGCTGGACCTTCGTTAGCCGTCAATTTGAGAGGGGATATAATAGTGTTTCCAGTCCCTCATGGCAGACATAATTCACTGGCAAGAATCAGCCATTAGAGGTCCCCATGAATAAATTAAATAACTGTTTTTTGCTTTTTTTAATATTTTTAATTTATTTTTCTTGGCATCCAAAACAGTTCTGCAGGGAAAATAAGTAACCCTATTGTTAGGAGCTTAAATAAATAAAAAATTAAATGAAAGTCTTTGGTGAATCACCACCAATGTACTTCCCCACAATGAATAATTCTATTAACTTTTCGCTTCCCTTTTAAAACCAGTAGACCGTTTGCGCTAATATTCAAAAGTTGACTAACATAGGGACTCCTAAATCCTCATACAAAAGTTTGTGTCGATAAATTCATTACATCGGCAATTAGTTGGGTTTTGAATTGAGGTCCCACTTATGAACCCCACTTTCCTTCGGCCGATATCGCTGAAATTTGACAGCTTATGTCCTCATTGGGTTTTGACTTCAAATATGAAATTTCATGTCGATAGATACACATATTGTTGTTTATGGGTCAAGCCTTTTCCCTCCTTCTCCCCAAAAAGGGAAATGTGGGAGGGTGAAAATTATTAATTTGTATGCACTCGCATTCGTTATTTTCAGGCAGAAATAGATTTTCATAAAGCGTTTCCTTTAATGTGAGCCATAAAATGTAAGTCTACGTTCATGCGAAGCCGAGATATGGTTCAGAAGATATATGTTCGCTCGCGCATCTAACACATTACACAATTTTATTACTTTTTTGAAATTGTTACGGCATACACAAGTAATATCGTTATAGTTTTTCTCAGTTTAGCCTAGTTATAACAAAGGAACACAGCGGATTTAGTTAATTTTGTTCTTACTAGATCATTAACTAGCGAAATCGCACTACAAGGAGAAATAAAAGGGGAAGGGGACGAAATTTCTAAAAAAAATCCTTGTTTTCGAATTCGTAGATTTTCAGATGGAAGTAGATTAAAGTTTTTTTTTTTTTTTTTAGCCATAAAACTTTTATCTAAGTTTATCAGAAGTCAATTTATGGCGTTCAGAATATTCGCGAACGTTCTCTTTACGGCAAAGTTATCTACAAAATTACTTCCTGCGTTTTCCGTTTAAAACACGTTTTTCTAAGTTTTTAGCCATCTGACCACATAATTAATTTTTCCACAACAATACTAATGACTTTCCACACTTCCAAAACAGATTCTTCACCCAATGCATTTTTCAATTTTTTTTTTTTTTTCCAAACAGATATTTACACCTGTATAAAGAATATATAACAAGCATATGCTAAGTGGAAGAAAATGACTATATCAAAATCTCAGGAGAGTTTGATATAGTCACCCAGTGGTGACTCTCCCTAGGCACTGAGTTGTACTCATTTACGACTAATCTCTGAGTGACAGTGGCCTGATCTGAGAAGATTCTGGGCTATTGGCGCTGAAGGCGTCGTTCGGGAAATGTGGGAGAATGGAGGGCACATCCTAGAGGATTAATGTGGGGGAACTAAGGGAGGGAAATAATTTTTTGTACCTGGATTGATCTAATTCAGTGACCAAGGTATCATTGAACTTAGTGTGAAAGGTTTGTTAGAGATGTAATAAGGAGCATTGGCTATTGTACGAAGGATATCGGACTGCCAGGATTAAATAGACTGGAAATTGTGTACTGCGTTTTATAGTCGTTTGTAATGTCTGTTCGTTTCTTGTCTTGTGAGCATTCCATATCATTCATATGTAAAGTCGTTTGTAAAAAAAAAAAGGTTGTCCTAGTAAAAAGTATGAGGCCTAGGTAGCGAACTTCGTTTTTTTCGAATTTATTTCCGTCGAAGTGTGAATACTCTGGACGGACTTTTTGTCGTTCATCTTAATTCTCCACTTTTTATACCAAGATTGAAGAGATGTCAAATATTTTTGAAGAAGACGAGATGAAAAAACTGGATCAGGATGAGCGGAGAGGATAGCAATATCGTCTGCAAAGGAATGAAGCTGGGTTAATGGATGGGTGGGGAAAAATTGTCTGTAATGTACTTCCCCAGAACGAATTAATTAAGTTTTCGCTCTCCCTCCAATCGACCGTTTGGATTAAAAATTAATAGTGAACTTACATAGTGGCTTGTGAACCCTCATACTAAATGTTGTATCGATACAATCATTACATCGATAGTTATTACAGTTTTTGATTCGAGGACCCCCTCCTCTGATCTTCCCCTTTCGTTATGCCACCATAATTTTATCTCGGTAGATTTATTCTAAGGAGTTATCAATGCTATGCGATAATTTATTTTACATTCTTTAAGACGCAATAACTTCCTTCGTATTGGTCCTGGTTACGTAAGCGATTGAACATTTAATAAGAAGAATTTTTGTTGAGAAATAATTTTTCGATAGGACTAACAGTTTTCGGGTAAATCAAGGAAACGTCTGAAAATATGGGTTTCAAGACGACATTTCAAAACAGTTTTCGGCATGTATTTCGAAATTCGGATGACCGGCGAAAAATCTTATTTCTTATAAAATGTGTCTTTTAGTTTTTTCTACAACGTTCCATGTGAAAAGATTTTTGATTACTTCATTAATACAAGCGGTATCTTGTGAAATGTAGTTAGGCCTAGAAGTAAAGTGGTCTCAATTGTTTTTTTTTTTGTTTTTTTTATTTACAAATAGCGATTTACAACTGTATACAAATAAATACAACAAGCAAATGTGCTAATAAAGGGGTAATGGCAATGTCAAAATGTCATGAGGGGAGAAATCACCCAGTGGTGACACTCCCTAGCCACTGTTTTTTTCTCGTTTATAGCTGAATAATTGTCTTCAGATTTCGGCTAAAATTTAATCAGATCCAAGTTAGCACATGTGACTTCTCCATTCTTAGCTACCCTCACAATCACGTACACACATACACGCACAGACATCATCGTGAAAATGGTCAAAACGCATTCAAGGGACATTAAAACGTGAAAATCCGTTGAAACCTCGATTTCAGATTTTTGTACAATTACAATTCTTCATTGTACTATAAGTATAAACAAGTAGAAAAATCTAGGAAGCCAGGAATTGGATTCTACAAATATGGGACCTGTTGCATTAATTCAGACTCCAACTATATTCATAAGAAGGAATAATGGGGATGGTACTCGTATGTATTTGTAATATGGACACCGGACGGCTCTTCTGGTTTCTAGTGTTCAATAAATACCTGGAACGTCATCCATAACTTTCTAATCCTTCGGGAACTCTGTACAGCATGTTCTACAGATTTTGATTACGGTCTGGGAACAAGAAACAACAAAGAGCTCCTGGTTATGTTGATTTTAACGACGGAACGTGATCCGAACACGTGGAATAACTCAGTCAAATCTAAGTATAATGATATTAAAACCTTTATTTTTATATATTTTTCATGAAATTAGAAGTGATGCCAATTTGTAGATAGATTTCTTTGGAAATATAATTTTTTTAGGCGTTTAATACTCTAGAAATATTCTTAGAAGAAGAAAGGATCTCTCTCTTCTTCAGAATGAGGATGCATTCCGTTCTAGGCATGCTGGCATGGAGACCTTCACGAGGTGTTCAACGTTCTTCAGTTGACAGACATTGGACCTTAGCTTATAGGGACCTTCATGAAGCCATCCCAGAACAGGATTTAGAAGTCGTCAAGGTTCATAAGTTCGTGAATGCTGGCTTATGCCTGAATACAGTTGAATCATCGCTATTCTACAGTGTTCACGCTCATCACGAGAGTCGTGTACAATAGTTTTTAACACTAAATTATCTATATCGATACATTACATCTGTAGTTATTGGAATTTTTGTGTTAAGCCTTTAAGGTTCCCCCTAATCCCCCCCCCCCTTACCTTTTTCCGATTTGACTGAAAATCAATTGGTGATGTCCTTAGAGGGTTCTCGATACACATTTAAACTTTCTTGTCGATACATTCATTCTATCGGGAGTTATCGTATTCAAGAACAAGTATACACACACAAACACAGATAGATTTTTTTTTTTTTTTCATTTTTGAAATCAGGGTGTTGGAAAACATGAAATGTGTCGTCTTTATAAGGTTCTGAATTTAAATAATAAATTTCGTGTCAATAAATTCATTACAACGGCAGTTAAGAGTTAAGCCTCCCCCTAATCCCCCTTCCCGCCGATTTACTTATAGTATTCACAGTCACACACACACACACCCGTCGAAAACTCCGCATTGAATTGTTGACCGATTATATAACTTCTATACTTCGAATAGCTGGGAAAGTAATGCTATTATTCACTGTCAAGGCTATATTATTCACTAGCTACCGGCTTCCTCAATATAGTACAATAAGTATATATTATACTTTGATGGATTAATTAATACACAATTCATAATTATATTATACTTTGATGGATTAATTAATACACAATTCATAATTATATTATACTAAAATATTATTTCTGTCTCTGCTTTGTTCACCAACGCACAGTGGGGCAATTCACCAACTTAGCACGAAAAAAATCAAATTATGAAACTCTCACTAGAAAGATGGGAACAATCGGTATTGGAAGTAGACTAGTTGCAGACATTGAACCCAAGAGGTGGGCCTCAGTTGTTTACAATAAGTGAGCAAAGCCGGCATGTAAACACAGGAAGGACACGTCATTATCTTTTAACATCAGTTACAGACAGTGGTACAGGGCAGTTCATTTATTTTTCAAATCTTAGCTAATATGTCTGATTCAGGAGAAGGTAAATGAATAAACTATATTGTTTATTTTGACAAAATAGTGCATAATTTAATTAAATTCAATGCATAAAGTTGTTTATTGAAAATTTTACATTTTGAAAGCCGCCCAAAAAATTGCAGGCGATTGTATGCCTTCTACTTAGCGTTTTTCTCTTGGTAATTTAGTATTCTAATTGTTGTAAAAGAAGCAGAACCTTAGCTCTCCTTGATAAACCACAGTATTTTTTTTTTTTCCTTTTACAAGAAGTTCTAATATAGTGAAGAACTCTTAGATGTTTTCACTATGGTTGAAATTTAAGAGTCTCTTTCAAGAAAATTGAATAATTTCATTAAAAGTGCGGAATTGCGAAAGTATTGTTCTACAAGAAAATATTTTCCGACGGATGTGTTATGGCTGCTGAGAGAACCCAACTCGTAGTTACCAACCAACTCATCGGATAATTCATCATATTATTTTTTAAATTATTTTATTATATTTTCATTATTAAACTGCTATTATACAAGCAAGTGCTTTTTTTTTTTTTTTTTTTTACCCTAATGACACGTATTTTTTAAATTTCCTATCATATAGATGCTTGTAAAATATGGGAGCTGTACTTTATAATTTGTTCGCGCACACACACATCACAGAATCATTTCCATAAAAAAGCTGGTCATTACAGCTAGTATTTACAGAACAACATTGGGCACAACAGCTAGTATGTGCCACACAACGTTGGTGGGGGTCAGAAGAGGAGAAGAGTGTGACACTTCGTGATAAGAGGGGGAGGGTTTTTTACCAATTTTCGTTAGGTAATTTATGGACCAGCCCCTAATCGATCACATATCCCATATAATTTATTTTTTATTTTATTTAAAGAAATATGTAGTGTAAATGGAATGTTCGAAATATATTTGTATTTTTAAATGTATTTATTTTTAAAATTTTGAACAAATAATTCCTAAAACCTGGAAATCCCTGTGGTTTCACAGTTAGATATTTATTTGGTCTGAAATAATATATAGAGGTATATATTTATTTTTTCTCTCTTTTATTTTATTTTTCAAATATTTCAAACCAATTTTTTTTTTTTATTTACTCGATTTTGGTTTCTGTGAGAAATTTTCAGGTGCTATATTTATTTCAAGTAAATTGACTTGAATATTACTCATTAAATGGATTAGAAACTGACACTAGGGAGTGTCACCACTGGGTGATTACTCCCTTCTTGACATTTTGACATTGCCATTATCTCCCTCCCAGCTCATTTGCTTCTTGTATTTATTTTTTATACAGTTGTATATACATATATATTTGTAAATAAAAATAAGCTATTTACATCCCAATTTATTTCAAGTGAGTCGACTTAAATCTTACAATTGAACTGACTCATAGTGACCAAAAGAAGGGACCTCTGGAAAAAAAAATGCCGGAAAAAATCAACAAATAATTAGATATCCGATATATTTTAGTGTTTCGAACCGGCAATACTGAGCACAGTAGGCAAGAACGCTATCTCTGTGCTACCGGCATTCTCGTTTTCCATTCATGAATCTCAACTAGGAAAAATTAAAAAGTTCTTCTCATTCGCATTTTATTATATTAATAATCCATTATTGTTAATAATAAATAAATCTTTGTAATATAATTCCCCCTATAAAGTCTCGATAGTAGTACTCCTTGGTACGTATCAAATCAAAAAAGATGGTAGGTAAGTCTATAAGGATTCTTGGAATTTCAATTAGCGATGGTTCCTGGCATTGTTCGGAAATATATTTTATACCTTTTATTACTGTAACTTCAAAGAGTAATGTAAATCTATGATTTGTTTTAATTATCTTGAATATTGGTAACATTTCGTAAATGTTATGAAAGTTAGTGACTTGCAGTGGAATGCCTCTTACCATAGCTAGTAGGTAGCTTAATTTTTGAAGTTAAGACATCGTTATGCTTGAAAGTTTTATGTCTTATGTTCGGTGAAGAATAAGAAAGACAGAAAAATGCCTCCATGTACTTCCCCAGGGTGAATTTGAAACCAATTCACTAATTTGGTAGTAAAATCAATACGTATCTTCTGAATCCTCATATTAAATTTCGTGTCGATACATTCAATACATCGACAGTTTTTTGAGTTGAGCCCCCCTCCTCTGATATCTTCTCTTCTGTCAGTTGGGTAATAAAAAAAAAATAAGCCTGGTGAAGTAATAATATTTTATATATAAATAATTAATTTAAAAAAATATAGGTTAGGTTAGGTTTTATGACTCATGCCCGGGCTTTAACTACGAGGTCATATCGCCTACTACCAGAGCGCTCTTTCGTCACTCTGGTGGACATGAGCCCGACTCTACTGTGGGAGTCCTAAATTTTGCCTACCCTAAATTTTTATTCATCTAGGGTAGGGGTCTTTAACGAGTACCTGACATCGTACAGGCTCGGGACCATCGCTTAACGTCCCATCCGAAGGACGGCGTGCTTAAGTTTATTTTACCTCCCAGATAAAATAAACTAAGGGCCTCGGTCGGGTTTCGAACCCACGACCTTGAGCTCAGAAGTCAAGCACGCATACCACTGAGCTACCGGCGCCCTCTTAAAAAAATATATATTTGACGTCTCTAATAAAGTGTATGCAATGTTTGTAGTGCATTGGTTTTTTTGCTCCGCGCTTGCATTCTGTATGATCAACTTTTTTTGTACTGCTTCCATTTGTTAATTAATTGTCCAATAAAAGCTATCAATCATTTCCTTATATTATCTTTGTTTAATAATCAATTATTTTATTTCTAAATTCATGAGACTAACTGGATGTCCCACTTTCACATCAAGTTTTAATTAAAACAAAAAGAAAAAAAAAAAACACACAAAAAGCTACAATTTTTTTGTAGAATATGTTGAATTGTGACCCGAATACATTCAAATGCTGTTAAATAAATACATTTTAAGTAGAAAAGTATAAAAAAATATATAGTTATTGTGACTCATGCCGGGCTTATTCACCTAGGATAGGGTGTCTTTTAGATTCAGGACATTCGCTTAACGTCCCATCCGAAGGACGACGTGCTCATGGTTTTTGCATACCACAGTAACATAGTAATATCCCATAGAACTTTAAGGAACACATCTAATTATTCTCCAAATCAACAAAAAGTCCTTCGGATAGGGCGTTAAGTGATGGTCCCGAGTCGGTGCAATGTCAGGTAAAACACTCGTTAAAGACCTCTTACCCTAATAAGCAGAGGCGTTTAGGACTAATGCAGTAGGGTCGGGCTGATGTCCACTAGAGCGAAGACAGAGCGCTCGATATGACCAATGATGGAAAACTTCAACAATAAATATCTATTGAACAGTCTTATCCTATAAAAAGTGTCGATACACGATAAATAACATCGTACAAGTCAAATAATATCAGGTTTGGTTGAAAGGTATCGATACATTTTATAAACGATTAATCGTTGAGATCCCTAGCTCTGCACTTAGGATGATGCTGGTTGATTACAGAACTCGGACGAGATAAGGAAACTCCCGAGGGGCCTCTGGGCTATTTTGTTCTTGAGAGTCCCCCGTCTTTCTGAAGAACTGCTCCACTACGGTCTGTTAGACTCGCTTGCTTGGTATGATGAACGTATCCTCCACGTGGCTTTCATTGTTATCGCCATGTTAAATACATTATGTTGACTTCCTCATCGCCATTTCTTTGGTTTCCTTCATTTTGATTTAAAAGGCATAAAAATAAAACAAATAAGTGAAATGTTGCGACCACAACAACGATTGTTTTCATAGTAATCATTATTATATCATTTCAATTTACATTTTTACTTGTATCTTTAGTATAAGGAAGTGATGTAATAGTGCAAAAGTCCGATATCGAGTTATCGACAGATTTAAAAAGTGAGCAGGGTTAAAAGTGAGCAGGGTTAAAAGTGAGCAGTGTTAGTGAGCAGGGTTAAAAAAGAGAGCAGGGTTAAAAGTGAGCAGGGTTAAAAAGTGAGCAGGGTTAGCAGGGTTAAGTGAGCAGGGTTAAAGTGAGCAGGGTTAAAAGTGAGCAGGGTTACCAGGTCACCCGAATTGTAGACAAAACGAAAAGGCACCTTTGGGTTGAGTTAGCGAACTAGTAAACAAACTTTCAAGGCCATGACTGTGCTCCTAGAATACTCAGAATTATCAGGAAGGTATAACTTCAACGCCACTGTTTCAAAGTACTGCTTGGCAACCCTGAGGTAGCTTAAAGCACACTATAATTATTCCTAAAATGTGTTTATGGGGTGTCCGCGATATTAGAAATAATTTTCTCTGAAACCTCCCCCCTAACTTTCTTTTACCCACCACTTTTGTACAGATCACTCTCCCCCTCACAAATTAATTTCGTACTAGTATTACTGGATGTAAGAAAGCCTCTCAGAATTACGCCACTTCGCCCGATTTGACTGAAAATCAATAGGCGCCGTCCTTATGGAATTCTGGATATACCTATATGGATAGGGGAAGTTATGCAATCGGTCAAAAATTCAAAGCGGAGTATTCAACGGAATTTTATGTTTTCGGACCTCCTGATTTTAAAAATGAAAAAAAAAAGTCTATGTGTGTGTCTGTGAACATGATAACACCCGATAGAAAGAATGAATCGACATGAAATTTTATATGTGTATACAGAACTCTCTAAAGATGACAACTATTCCGAGGGGGGGAGGGGGGGGCCAAGGAAAAGGGGTACAACCCTAATAACTACCGATGTAACGAATGTACCGACAGAAAATTTAGTATGAGGATTCAAGAGCTACTATGTAAGTCAAATATTGTGTTTTAAAGGGGGAGCAAAAACGGTGATTCACCGACGACTTTTTTTTTTTTTTTAATCAAGAAAACGGGAAACTCAGCATCAAATTTCTGTCGGATGAATAGCTTTTCCTGTACTTCATATAGTTAGGGAACTAAAAATTGGTATCCACGACTTTCATATTAACAACAGTAAAGTAAAACTTGAATGGTAGATCTGAAGGAAGCAGGGTGGTTGGGGAACAGGGCTACGACTGCTCTTGACTCATGTCAACCTCCTGGTGGGGTAGTATAATTGAAATTTTCCCCTGGAGCTGGGTCACACTTTGACAACCAAGATCTTTGGACGGGCCAATCTGAGATCAAATTACGCCCCTCGAAGGAAATTAACACATATAGGAACGGAGGCGGCTAATCGGTGGATATTGGGTGACCTTAAAGGAATGCGCGGGGTAAGACATCCTACTTCCAGGACTAAACCAGGTCAAATATTGTTTCATATTTTTAAAAAAGTGGTGATTCATCGGCAATGTACTTTCCCAGAACGAATTGATCAATAAAATTTTTGCCCCCCCCCCCCCCCCCCCCCCTCAAAAACTACATAAAGGGTCCTAAATCCTCATAATAAATTTTGTTATTAAATATCTCTTTGACTCTCTCGACAAAATATTAGGGCTTGAGTATATGAACATTCTAGAAAAAGTGCCAATTAAAGTTTTTATGAGGCTCATTTGCCTTCACAGATACTAAGTCTGGCAAGGATATGCGTAATACTTCAGATCTGTGATAAATCACTTGATAATAATGTTATTATTTTCAGCTAAGACAGCTGTTGACTCTGACATCAGACAATGGGAGGTGGTATCAGCCAGTGATATCAGAGCTCAGTTTATAGTGTACGTAGATGGCAAGAGGAATTTTCCTCACAGAATAAGGGTAAGTACTACAGTACTTATTGAGCCCAAGATTCCCACCCAACAATGGTTCAAGACCTACGACAAACCCAGATCATTTTTCACCACTCTCATTCGCCTTCATCTTAACCATAATCGGCTCCCTTTTCACCATACTGTACCTGCCAAAAGCAAGTAGAAGCGGATGCGAACCATGTCCTTTTGGCTTGTCCACTTACCAGCGCAGAACGCGAAAATATGTTTAGTGTTCTCATACAAAACAAGATGGTGCTCACCACTACGGTCCAATTAATAGTGTCTCGAACCAAAAACCAAGACATTTTCAATACATTGTTCAGATACATTTCTGTCAATAATATAGTTATACAACTTTGCATTGTAAATAAATAGCTGATATGCTAAGTCCATAAGGCCACAAACAGTTACTAATAAGTTATTATTTGAGAAAAGTTATCATTCTTCCCTAAATTTTTATTCACCTAGGGCAGGAGTCTTTAACGAGTACCTGACATCGTACAGGCTCGGGACCATTGCTTATGTCCCATCCGAAGGACAGCGTGCTTAAGTTTATTTTACCTCCCAGATAAAATAAACAAAACTTTTATTTTTGTGAAAATTGAGTTAATGAAGCCAACTTGACTACAAAATTTACCAACTTTAACTACGAGGTCATACTGCCTACTACCAGAGCGCTCTTTTGTCATTCTGGTGGACATGAGTCCGACTCTACTATGAGATACCTAAATTTTGTCTACCCTAAATGTTTATTCAACTAAGTTAGGGGTTTTTAACGAGTACCTGACATCGTATAGGCTCGGAACCATCGTATTACGTCCCATCCGTCCATACCTCCAATATAATATAATCTAAGGGCCTCTGCCGGGTTACGAACACGCTATCTTTACTACCGGCGTCCTCCTACGAAATGTATATCTTAAAGTTAATAAATGTGTATTTCTATTGTGATTATATCCTACAAATCGTATCCAGTGTTTCTTTCAACTGTTTTCTCCCCTGAGAATTACCAGAGGTTCCAAGGACCTCAATACTTTAAAGAGTATTAAACATTTGAATTTGAAAATACATAAACCAGGGGGTGGCGGGTGAGGGGAGCAAGGGCGTTCATGCAAAGCAGCGCCTTATCAACAAAACACTTCACTTTTTGTTGTCCCTTTGTGCTTCAAGTCCTCACGTCCAACAAATAGGGCTGGAAAAACGGGTTCTCTTTAGCTTTAAAAGGACCAACTTTTTAGGAGGGGGATTTCACTTAAAAAAAACTGGAATAGGACCCAACAGTAAGACCGTGAACACTAACCGGTGTTTTAATAAACTTCAAATGAAAATTTTAATCTAATTCTGACATAATTGGTTCCAAAAACATCGGGAACACCCAACTTACTCGATACGGTACACTGATATTCACCGACGAATTTTTCAAAGTGAATTATCTTCCTGATCGCTGGTTATATAAAAGACACTGAGCTTTAATTTAGATCAAGTAGTGGTACAGAGCTTTGAAAATCTATAGGTCTCATCCTGCTGGGATTCTGGATACACTTATGAAATTATGTGTCGATACATTCATTCTGTCGGGAGTTATCGTGTTCACAGACAGACACACCACAGGATTTTTACTTCCCCAGTATAGAGGAAGTTATGTAATCGGTCAAAAATTCTATGCGGAGTTTTCAACGCCATTTCAAGTTTTCCGCCCTCCAGATTGCAAATATGAAAAAAAAATCTGTTTTTTTGTCTGTGTGTGTAACACGATAACTGCCGATAGAATAAATGATTCAACACGAAATTGCATATGTAAATCCAGAACTTCTAACGACCACACCTATTCATTTTCAGCCAAATCGACCAAAGGGAAGGGGGATTAGGGGGAGGATTACCACAAAAACTCTAATAACTGCCGAATGAATGTATCAATGCACACTTTCAGATGTGAATTCAAAACCCCATAAGGACAACATTAATTTACAGCGGTATCGGCAGAAGGGAAGGGGGGATCAGAGGGAGGGGGCTCAACTAAAAAACCCCAATAACTTTTTTTTTTTTTCTTTTTTTTTTTGGCGGCCAAGACGCCATCGCCGAATCGTCGGGAAAAAAGAGACCTAACAATTTTATTAACAAATAAAAAAAATATGTTACATAATGAAATAAAATATATGTAGCTGTGGTAGGCCAGGAGCGACCGCTACGATGGTCAGCGGTCACTCCCTGCCCGCCTTAATTTTCTTGGTGCGCCGAGAGAGCTCGGGATAAATGTAGGGCGTTCGCTAGTTGTGGTTCGTTGGGAAAACCCCCCAATAACTGCCGATGTAATGAATGTATCGACTTGAAATATCATTAAGTCAAAACTGCCAACATGGAGAAATATCAGCTGAAGGGAAGGGGGCTCAATTCAAAAACCCTAATAATTACCGATGTAATGAATTTATCGACACAAAATTTAGTATGAGGATTTAAGAGACCCTATGTCAGACAACTATTGAATATTAGCGCAAACGGTCGACTGGTTTTGGAAGGGGGAGCCAACAGTTAATTAATTCGTTCTGGAGAAGTAACCTACCAATGATTCACCGACCTTTTTTTTTTTTTTTCATTTTTGGAAACAGGGGTCGAAGAAATGAAATTCCGGTGAAAACTCAACAAAAAAACTTGTTAAAGCTGGGGAAGTTAAAGAAATCATTTAAAATCGTGCAAGAAGTAATTTGACAACTGAAAAAAAAAACTGACATTTTCACTTGGATCAACATGTTCCTAAAAAAAGACGATGTATTGTTAGCGTTGCTTTGTGTGGATCCTGTCAAAAACAAATGTCCCTGTTATTTGCTTCTATTCGTTAGTACCAGCTAACATCAAATCCCAACTATCAGTAAACATTTCACAAAGGATACAAGATGTTCCTTCAGTAAACCCCAGTCATCAAATAGTCTTCTTTTGTAGTGAAACTCAATGATTTATTTCCTATTTAAATTCAAAATAAATTTTTAAGTACACTAACACAACGTCTAATTCGCCATTCATTCTCCTTTCCCAGTATTTTCCCTCAACATTATTGAGGACGTCGGTAGTTCAGAGTTAGCACGCATGTCTTCTGACAGGCGTTTGGAATTGAAAAAACCCTGTCACGCAGTCTTTCGGATGGGACGTCCCAAGCCTGTACAATGTCAGTTACTCGTTAAAGACCTAGGATAGGTCCTAGGGGAATAAACCGAGGTACGCAAAATATAGGACTCCCCCGTAGAGTCATGTCCACTAGAGTGACGAAAGATCACACTGGTAGTAGGCAATATGACCTCTTACTTAAAGCCCGGGCATGATAATAATCAGTGATAATACCGTAATAAATAAATAAAACAATTTTTTTTTTGAAATATTGTCCATTCCAAAAAAACTACTTATATGGTATATGGTTATTACGCCATTTCAAATTTAGTTATAAACATACTGACAAGTATGCGAACCGTACACATATAGGAACGATCCTCGACCAACTCCATGTCAGGTAGATAAGGAAGGGGTTGGCATTACAACTAGATAATCCTAAGGATTACAGTTAAGTCTTGTTGTTCTGAAATATTTATTTCCAACAACAGTAGTAAAATTAAAATTAAAGATATAAGTTATTAAATTCTTATAAAATAAAAATATGATAAGTTAGTTATTATGACTCATGCCTGGGCTTTAACTACAAGGTCATATCACCTACTACCAGAGCGCTCTTTCATCACTCTGGTTGACCTGAGCCTGACTCTACTGTGAATGTCCTAAATTTGGCCTACCCTACATTTTTATTCACCTAGGGTAGAGAGTGGGCTGACATCGTACAGGCTCGGGACCATCGCTTAACGTACCATCCGAAGGACGGCGTGCTTAAGTTTATTTTACCTCCCAGATAAAATAAACTAAGGGCCTCAGGGCCTCGGCCGGGTTTCAAACCCACGATCTTGAGCTCAGAAGGCAAGCACCCATACCACTGAGCTACCGGCGCCCTCTAACTAACTATATATTTAATGTATAATCAACATTATTCTATTCCATTTATTAAATCCTGATCTAGTCAATTATTCAAATTCGATTTGAACGAATATAAATGGGGACATATTCACCTAACATCAATTAGAAAGCAACCTGTCATTAGCTGGTAATGCCAGGTATGGAGCTGTCAGTATGAATTAACTTTTACAAAACATTGCTCATATGAAAAAAAATAATAATAAATGATTCCCAGTTAATTTCGTTCCCTCTTCAAAGTAGAATGGCTACATAATAAATAAAAGAAGAAAAAATTAAGGAATGTGGTCTTGAGAAATGGAATTAATTTATGGTCAGTATATAAAGAGTTGGCTTGTATATGGGCAAAATCACTTGAGGAGTTGCTATTTATTTCAAAATGTGGTTTTTTGTCAACACTTTTTTCCATACAAATTGATTTCAAAAATTGAATTTGCTTGTTCGAAGATTCATTAACCCACTTCGTCTAACAGAATGTCGGTTCAATAACAAAGATATTTTGCTTTTAAGCTGCGTATATTGGGTTTGTATAATGACCTAATTCAATTCGAAAGTCAAAGACGAGTTATTTGAACAGAAAATGTTATTTAAGTGTCTGAAAGGAGTTTCGTTGAAATAGATGGAGAGGTAGTGAAACCTTGATAATCTCATAGTTAAAAGCCCGGGCATGAGTCACAAACAAAAAATAGTACTACCTAATCTATATTAATAAAGCTGAAACGGGGTTTGTTTGTATGTATGTATGTTTGTTCCAGCATCACGCCCAAACCGCTGGACGGATTTTTATGAAACTGCCCATGTAGCATTCTTTTGAGCCCGATTGAATAATAGGCTATGTGGCGTCCCAAAATTTTGATCGGGAGGGGGGGTTGTAAGGGTGGCCTAAGTATAAAAATAGTGCTAACTCATTAACTAATGGTCAAATTGTCATGAAATTTCCCACGTAGTCTTTTTAAAAGCCAAACAGGAAAAAAGGTGTGTGGCGTCCCAAAGTTTTGAACGGGAGGGGGGGTTGTGGGGGGGGCCTAAGTATAAATATAGAGCTAACTCATTAACTAATGGGCGAATCGTCATGAAATTTCACATGTAGTATTTTTAAAAGCCAAATAGGAAAAAAAGGTGTGTGGCGTCCCAAAGTTTTGAACGGGAGGGGGGGTTGTGGGGGGGCCTAAGTATAAATATAGAGCTAACTCTTTAACAGTTGGTCGCATTGTCACGAAGTTTCACATGTAGTATTCCTGAAGACCAAATAAAAAAATAGGCGGTGTGACGGCTCAAAATTTTTTACGGGAGGGGGGGTAGTGGGGGGGCCTAAGTATAAATATAGAGCTAACTCATTAACTAATGGGCGAATCGTCATGAAATTTCACATGTAGTATTTTTAAAAGCCAAATAGGAAAAAAAGGTGTGTGGCGTCCCCAAGTTTTGAACGGGAGGGGGGGTTGTGGGGGGGCCTAAGTATAAATATAGAGCTAACTCATTAACTAATGGGCGAATCGTCATGAAATTTCACATGTAGTATTTTTAAAAGCCAAATAGGAAAAAAAGGTGTGTGGCGTCCCAAAGTTTTGAACGGGAGGGGGGGTTGTGGGGGGGCCTAAGTATAAATATAGAGCTAACTCTTTAACGGTTGGTCGGATTGTCACGAAATTTCACATGGAGTATTCCTGAAGACCAAATAGAAAAATAGGCGGTGTGACGGCTCAAAATTTTTTACGGGAGGGGGGGTAGTGGGGGGGCCTAAGTATAAATATAGAGCTAACTCATTAACTAATGGGCGAATCGTCATGAAATTTCACATGTAGTATTTTTAAAAGCCAAATAGGAAAAAAAGGTGTGTGGCGTCCCCAAGTTTTGAACGGGAGGGGGGGTTGTGGGGGGGCCTAAGTATAAATATAGAGCTAACTCATTAACTAATGGGCGAATCGTCATGAAATTTCACATGTAGTATTTTTAAAAGCCAAATAGGAAAAAAAGGTGTGTGGCGTCCCAAAGTTTTGAACGGGAGGGGGGGTTGTGGGGGGGCCTAAGTATAAATATAGAGCTAACTCTTTAACGGTTGGTCGGATTGTCACGAAATTTCACATGGAGTATTCCTGAAGACCAAATAGAAAAATAGGCGGTGTGACGGCTCAAAATTTTTTACGGGAGGGGGGGGGGGGGTAGTAGGGGGGCGTAAGTATAAATATAGAGCTAACTCATTAACTAATGGGCGAATCGTCATGAAATTTCACATGTAGTATTTTTAAAAGCCAAATAGGAAATAAAGGTGTGTGGCGTCCCAAAGTTTTACACGGGAGGGGGGGTTGTGGGGGGGCCTAAGTATAAATATAGAGCTAACTCATTAACTAATGGGCGAATCGTCATGAAATTTCACATGTAGT
This sequence comes from Aradus depressus, assembly GCA_963662175.1. Lineage (NCBI taxonomy): Eukaryota > Metazoa > Arthropoda > Insecta > Hemiptera > Aradidae > Aradus > Aradus depressus. Next base: position 27,243,074 of record OY759215.1, read on the forward strand.
ATTTATAAAAGCCAAATAAGAAAAAAAGGTGTGTGGCGTCCCAAAGTTTTGAACGGGAGGGGGGGTTGTGGGGGGGCCTAAGTATAAATATAGAGCTAACTCTTTAACAGTTGGTCGCATTGTCACGAAGTTTCACATGTAGTATTCCTGAAGACCAAATAAAAAAATAGGCGGTGTGACGGCTCAAACTTTTTTACGGGAGGGGGGGTGGTGGGGGGGCCTAAGTATAAATATAGAGCTAACTCATTAACTAATGGGCGAATCGTCATGAAATTTCACATGTAGTATTTTTAAAAGCCAAATAGGAAAAAAAGGTGTGTGGCGTCCCAAAGTTTTGACCGGAGGGGGGGTTGTGGGGGGGCCTAAGTATAAATATAGAGCTAACTCTTTAACGGTTGGTCGGATTGTCACGAAATTTCACATGGAGTATTCCTGAAGACCAAATAGAAAAATAGGCGGTGTGACGGCTCAAAATTTTTTACGGGAGGGGGGGTAGTTGGGGGGTCTAAGTATAAATATAGAGCTAACTCATTAACTAATGGGCGAATCGTCATGAAATTTCACATGTAGTATTTTTAAAAGCCAAATAGGAAAAAAAGGTGTGTGGCGTCCCAAAGTTTTGACCGGAGGGGGGGTTGTGGGGGGGCCTAAGTATAAATATAGAGCTAACTCTTTAACGGTTGGTCGGATTGTCACGAAATTTCACATGGAGTATTCCTGAAGACCAAATAGAAAAATAGGCGGTGTGACGGCTCAAAATTTTTTACGGGAGGGGGGGTAGTTGGGGGGCCTAAGTATAAATATAGAGCTAACTCATTAACTAATGGGCGAATCGTCATGAAATTTCACATGTAGTATTTTTAAAAGCCAAATAGGAAATAAAGGTATGTGGCGTCCCAAAGTTTTGAACGGGAGGGGGGGTTGTGGGGGGCCTAAGTATAAATATAGAGCTAACTCTTTAACGGTTGGTCGGATTGTCACGAAATTTCACATGGAGTATTCCTGAAGGCCAAATAGAAAAATAAGGTGTGTGGCGTTCCAAAGTTTTGATCGGGAGGGGGGGTTGTAAGGGGGGCCTACGTATATAAATAGTGCTAACTCATTAACTAATGGTCGAATTGTCATGAACTTTCACATGTAGTATTCCTAAAGGTCAAATAGAAATATTAGGTGTGTGACGGCCCAAAATTTTGAACAGGAAGGAGGGTTGTGGGGGGGGCTAAATATACATATAGAGTTAGCTCATTAACGGTTGGTCGTATTGTCACGAAATTTCGCATATATTATTCCTGAAGGCCAAATAGAAAAATAAGGAGTGTGGCGTCCCGAAGTTTTGAACGGGTGGCGGGGTTGAGGGGGGGGGGGGGTGACTAAGTATAAATATAGAGCTAGCTCATTAACGGTTGATCGTATTGTCATGAATCGGATTGTCATGAATTTCATATGTAGTAGTAGTAACTATGTATTCGCTGTGGGGTTCACTGTTGCAAGACATTTACTAGCTGTGATGTCCAGCGTTCCTTATCGTACTAGCTGTGGGGTCCGCTGTTGCAAGGCACCTATAAGACATTCACTAGCTGTAATGCCCAGCGATTCTAATTACGTACTAGCTGTGGGGTCTGCTGTTGCAAGGCGTTAGCAGTGTGGCCCAGCGTATTTCACTCGTAGGTACTAGCTGTGGGGTCCGCCGTTGCAAAACTCATACTAGCTGTGATGCCCTGTGGTTCTAACTACATACTATCTGTGGGGTTCGCAGTTGCAAGGCACCTACTACCTGTAGGGCCCAGCGTTCCTAAAAACGTACTAGCTGTGGGGTCCGTCGTTGCAAAAGCATACTAGCTGTGATGCCTAGGGTTCCTAAAAACGTACTAGCTGTGGGGTCCGTCGTTGCAGAAGCATACTAGCTGTGATGCCCAGGGTTCCTAATATCGTAATAGCTGTGGGGTCCGTTGTTGCAAGGCATTTACTAGCTGTAGTGCCCAACGTTCCTAACTATGTACTAGCTGTGAAGTTCGCTGTTGCAAAGCACTTACTAACTGTAATGCCCAGCGTATTTAACTACATACTAGCTGTGGGGTCCGCTGTTGCAAGGCACTTAATAGCTGTGATGCCCAGCGTTCCTAACTTCGTACTAGCTGTGGGGTCCGCTGTTGCGAGGCACATACTAGCTGTGGTGACCAGCGTTCCTAACTACGTACTAGCTGTTGGGTCCGCCGTCGCAAGGCACATACTAGCTATGATGCCCAGCATTCCCAACTACGTACTAGCTGTGGTGCTCAGCGTTGCAAGCCACATACTAGCTGTGGTCACAAACGTTCTTAAGTACGCACTGACTAGGACGTCCAGCGATGCTAAGTATTCACTAGGTGTGGCTTCCGCCGTTGAAAGGCGCATACTAGCTGTGGTGCCCAGGGGTCCTAAAAACTTACTAGCGTTAGAACAGCTGAAGGACTATAAGCCTTATTCCGTATGAATAATTGAAAATTATAACATCATGAATGTACTGTCGAGGAACTGAATAGCGTTATAGAAGATATTGGGAGAAAAATCAAAGTTCCCCGGGCAACGCCGGGTATAACTGCTATAGATTTAATATTTGTTAAAACTGATAGAGAACGACCGGATTATCTGAATCCTACACAAAAATCAAAATAAAAATGTTTTTCAAAAAATTCACGCTATTGAACGGTTTATAGGCTTAATAATTGTTAAAACTGATACGACAGAATCAGTTATATCCGAAAAGTCCCATCCGACGGACGACGTGCTCAAGGCTATTTTCAACCTAAGTGAAATTTCACCTAACCAGGTTTATTTACATAACATACGTCTCATTATCGAGTACCTCACATTCGAAAAAGCCCTGGATCATCGCTTAAAGTCCCATCCGAAGGACGACGTGCTCAAAGTGTTTTTTAACTTCCCGATTGAAACATCTGACCTAAGTGCCTCAGCTAGATTTCTAAGTGGCGATCCTGAGCTCGGTAGACTCCATTCTTGAAATTTCTCGCTTTTTAACGGTTTATAGATTTAATATTTGTTAAAACTGATAGAGAACGACCGGATTATCTGAATCCTACACAAAAATCAAAATAAAAATGTTTTTCAAAAAATTTGCGCTATTTAACGGTTTATAGGCTTAATAATTGTTAAAACTGATACGAGAGATTCAGATTTATCCGGAAAGTCCCATCCGAAGGACGACGTGCTCAAGGCTATTTTCAACCTAAGTGATATTTCACCTACCCAGGTTTATTTACATAACATACGTCTCATTATCGAGTACCTCACATTCGAAAAAGCCCTGGATCATCGCTTAAAGTCCCATCCGAAGGACGACGTGCTCAAAGTGTTTTTTAACTTCCCGATTGAAACATCTGACCTAAGTGCCTCAACTAGATTTCTAAGTGGCGATCCTGAGCTCGGTAGACTCCATTCTTGAAATTTCTCGCTTTTTAACGGTTTATAGATTTAATATTTGTTAAAACTGATAGAGAACGACCGGATTATCTGAATCCTACACAAAAATCAAAATAAAAATGTTTTTCAAAAAATTTGCGCTATTTAACGGTTTATAGGCTTAATAATTGTTAAAACTGATACGACAGATTCAGATTTATCCGAAAAGTCCCATCCGAAGGACGACGTGCTCAAGGCTATTTTCAACCTAAGTGAAATTTCACCTACCCAGGTTTATTTACATAACATACGTCTCATTATCGAGTACCTCACATTCGAAAAAGTCCTGGAACATCGCTTAAAGTCCCATCCGAAGGACGACGTGCTCATAGTTATTTTTCACTTCCCGATTAGAACATCTGACCTAAGTGCCTCAGCTAGATTTCTAAGTGGCGATCCTGAGCTCGGTAGACTCCATTCTTCAAATTTCTCGCTTTTTAACGGTTTATAGATTAAATATTTGTTAAAACTGATAGAAAACGACCGGATTATCTGAACCCCACACAAAAATCAAAATGAAAACGTTTTTCAAAAAATTCGCGCTATTTAACGGTTTATAGGCTTAATAATTGTTAAAACTGATACTACAGATTCAGATATATCCGGAAAGTCCCATCCGAAGGACGACGTGCTCAAGGCTTTCAACCTAAGTGGAAATTGACCTACCCAGGTTTATTTACATAACATACGTCTCATTATCGAGTACCTCACATTCGAAAAAGCCCTGGATCATCGCTTAATGTCCCATCCGAAGGACGAAGTGCTCAAAGTTATTTTTAACTTCCCGATTAAAACATCTGACCTAAGTGCCTCAGCTAGATTTCTAGGTGGCGATCCTGAGCTCGGTAGACTCCATTCTTCAAATTTCTTGCTTTTTAACGGTTTATAGATTTAATATTTGTTAACTGACAGAGCCATAGAGTGTGCTGGTTTCGGATTATGCCAACGTCAGCACAACGTTCAGACTGACTTTAAATATGGTGACACCGATCCACTATGGAAGAAAAATGCCAAAAAAAAAAAGATGTATGTATAGATATGAACACAAATTAAAACTTGTGTACATTGTGATATAATCTATATTAATAAAGCTGAAACGGGGCATTCTTTTGAGCCCGATTGAATAATAGGCTATGTGGCGTCCCAGAATTTTGAACGGTAGGGAGGGTTGTAAGGGGGGCCTAAGTATATAAATAGTCCTACCTCATTACGGTTGGTCGGATTGTCATGAAATTTCACACGTAGTCTTTTTAAAAGCCAAACAGGAAAAAAAGGTGTGTGGCGTCCCAAAGTTTTGAACGGGAGGGGGGGTTGTGGGGGGGCCTAAGTATATAAATAGTGCTAACACATTAACTAATGGTCGAATTGTCATGAAATTTCACATGTAGTATTTTTAAAAGCCAAATAGGAAAAAAAGGTGTGTGGCGTCCCAAAGTTTTGATCGGGAGGGGGGGTTGTGGGGGGGCCTAAGTATAAATATAGAGCTAACTCATTAACTAATGGGCGAATCGTCATGAAATTTCACGTAGTATTTTTAAAAGCCAAATAGGAAGAAAAGGTGTGTGGCGTCCCAAAGTTTTGAACGGGAGGGGGGGATGTGGGGGGGCCTAAGTATAAATATAGAGCTAACTCATTTACTAATGGGCGAATCGTCATGAAATTTCACATGTAATATTCCTAAAGGTCAAATAGAAATATTAGGTGTGTGACGGCCCAAAATTTTGAACAGGAAGGAGGGTTGTGGGGGGGGCTAAATATACATATAGAGTTAGCTCATTAACGGTTGGTCGTATTGTCACGAAATTTCGCATATATTATTCCTGAAGGCCAAATAGAAAAATAAGGTGTGTGGCGTCCCGACGTTTTGAACGGGTGGCGGGGTTGAGGGGGGGGGGGGGGGTATAAATATAGAGCTAGCTCATTAACGGTTGATCGTATTGTCATGAATCGGATTGTCATGAATTTCACATGTAGTAGTAGTAGTAACTATATATTCGCTGTGGGGTTCACTGTTGCAAGACATTTACTAGCTGTGATGTCCAGCGTTCCTAATATCATACTAGTTGTGGGGTCCGCTGTTGCAAGGCACTTACTAGCTGTAGTGCTCAGCCCCAGCGTTCCTAACTATGTACTGGCTGTAGGCTTCGCTGTTGCAAGGCACCTACAAGACATTTACTAGCTGTGATGCCCAGCGTTCCTAATTACGTACTAGCTGTGGGGTCTGCTGTTGCAAGGCGCTAGCAGTGTGGCCCAGCGTATTTAACTACGTAGGTACTAGCTGTGGGGTCCACCGTTGCAAAACTCATACTAGCTGTGATGCCCTGTGGTTCTAACTACATACTATCTGTGGGGTCCGCAGTTGCAAGGCACCTACTACCTGTAGGGCCCAGCGTTCCTAAAAACGTACTAGCTGTGGGCTCCGTCGTTGCAAAAGCATACTAGCTGTGATGCCCAGGGTTCCTAATATCGTACTAGCTGTGGGGTCCGTTGTTGCAAGGCATTTACTAGCTGTAGTGCCCAGCGTTCCTAACTATGTACTAGCTGTGAAGTTCGCTGTTGCAAAGCACTTACTAACTGTAATGCCCAGCGTATTTAACTACGTACTAGTTGTGGGGTCCGCTGTTGCAAGGCAATAGCTGTGATGCCCAGCGTTCCTAACTTCGTACTAGCTGTGGGGTCCGCTGTTGCGAGGCACATACTAGCTGTGGTGACCAGCGTTCCTAACTACGTACTAGCTGTGGGGTCCGTTGTTGCAAGGCATTTACTAGCTGTAGTGCCCAGCGTTCCTAACTATGTACTAGCTGTGAAGTTCGCTGTTGCAAAGCACTTACTAACTGTAATGCCCAGCGTATTTAACTACATACTAGCTGTGGGGTCCGCTGTTGCAAGGCGCTAGCAGTGTGGCCCAGCGTATTTAACTACGTAGGTACTAGCTGTGGGGTCCACCGTTGCAAAACTCATACTAGCTGTGATGCCCTGTGGTTCTAACTACATACTATCTGTGGGGTCCGCAGTTGCAAGGCACCTACTACCTGTAGGGCCCAGCGTTCCTAAAAACGTACTAGCTGTGGGCTCCGTCGTTGCAAAAGCATACTAGCTGTGATGCCCAGGGTTCCTAATATCGTAGTAGCTGTGGGGTCCGTTGTTGCAAGGCATTTACTAGCTGTAGTGCCCAGCCTTCCTAACTATGTACTAGCTGTGAAGTTCGCTGTTGCAAAGCACTTACTAACTGTAATGCCCAGCGTATTTAACTACGTACTAGCTGTGGGGTCCGCTGTAGCAAGGCACTTAATAGCTGTGATGCCCAGCGTTCCTAACTTCGTACTAGCTGTGGGGTCCGCTGTTGCGAGGCACATACTAGCTGTGGTGACCAGCGTTCCTAACTACGTACTAGCTGTGGGGTCCGTTGTTGCAAGGCATTTACTAGCTGTAGTGCCCAGCGTTCCTAACTATGTACTAGCTGTGAAGTTCGCTGTTGCAAAGCACTTACTAACTGTAATGCCCAGCGTATTTAACTACATACTAGCTGTGGGGTCCGCTGTTGCAAGGCACTTAATAGCTGTGATGCCCAGCGTTCCTAACTTCGTACTAGCTGTGGGGTCCGCTGTTGCGAGGCACATACTAGCTGTGGTGACCAGCGTTTCTAACTACATACTAGCTGTTGGGTCCGCCGTCGCAAGGCACATACTAGCTATGATGCCCAGCATTCCCAACTACGTACTAGCTGTGGTCACAAACGTTCTTAAGTACGCACTGACTATGACGTCCAGCGATGCTAAGTATTTACTAGGTGTGGCTTCCGCCGTTGAAAGGCGCATACTAGCTGTGGTGCCCAGGAGTCCTAAAAACTTACTAGCGTTACAACAGCTGAAGGACTATAAGCCTTATTCCGTATGAATAATTGAAAATTATAACATCATGAATGTACTGTCAAGGAACTGAATAGCGTTATAGAAGATATTGGGACAAAAATCAAAGTTCCCCGGGCAACGCCGGGTATTACTGCTAGTCTATATTAATAAAGCTGAAACGGGGTTTGTTTGTTTGTTTGTATGTTTGTTCCAGCATCACGCCCAAACGGCTGGACGGATTTTTATGAAACTTGTAACATTGAACTTATAATAAATAAAAGAAGAAAAAATTAAAGAATGTGGTCTTGAGAAATGGAATTAATTTATGGTCAGTATATAAAGAGTTGGCTTGTATATGGGCAAAATCACTTGAGGAGTTGCTATTTATTTCAAAATGTGGTTTTTTGTCAACACTTTTTTCCATACAAATTGATTTCAAAAATTGAATTTGCTTGTTCGAAGATTCATTAACCCACTTCGTCTAACAGAATGTCGGTTCAATAACAAAGATATTTTGCTTTTAAGCTGCGTATATTGGGTTTGTATAATGACCTAATTCAATTCGAAAGTCAAAGACGAGTTATTTGAACAGAAAATGTTATTTAAGTGTCTGAAAGGAGTTTCGTTGAAAGAGATGGAGAGGTAGTGAAACCTTGATAATCTCATAGTTAAAAGCCCGGGCATGAGTCACAAACAAAAAATAGTACTACCTAATATTCTTTATATTTTGAATATTTACAATCAGTATAAACTATAAGTAAATATGATGAGAGATAAAAAAAAAAATGAATATTTTAAATATTTATATTCTTTATATAGAGGGCGCCAGTAGCAGAAAGGTAGGCTGCTCGCTTACCGAGCTCAAGATAGCAAGTACGAATCCCGGCCAAGGCCCTTAGGTTTTTATCTGAGAGGGGAAAAAACCTTGAGCCGTTGTTCGGATGGGATGTTAAGCGATAGACCCGAGCCTGTACCAAGTCAGGTATTCGTTAGAGACTCTCAAACCTATGTTAAAAACAACAATTTAAGATTCCCACAGTAGAGTCGGGCTCATGTCTACCAGAGCGAAGAGAAAGCACTCTGGTAGTTTAAGCCCAAGCATGTGTCACTAATCATGAGTCAATAACTAGTTATTTTTTATATAGATTTTTTTAAATTTGTAAATAACGGGATATAATAAAAATATGATAATGCATGTTACTTAATTTGACTGATGCTCGGGCTTTAACTACAAGGTCAGATCAACTACTACTAGAGCGCTCTTTCATCACTCTGGTTGACATGCGCCCGACTCTACTGTGAAAGTCCTAAATGTTGCCTACCCTAAATTTTTATTAACTTAGGTTAGGGGTCTAAGCCTTACATCGTAAAGGCTCGGGACCATCGCTTAACGTCCCATCCGAAGGACGGCGTGCTTTTTGGCGTTTCCGTGATCTTGAGCTCATTAGGCAACAATGCATATTGTATGTGAAAATAATTTTCTACTTTATAAACTGTCATCAACGTACATCGTTATACACCTTTAGTATAAGGAAGCACTGTAATATCACCAGAATCCGAGATTCAATTTTCAACAGAATTTCACGTCTCAAGTTCTTCCAAACACTTTTTGACCTTTTTCGCGAAGATGACTGTCTCTGCGCCTGTCTGTGTAGGTGTACATCTGATAGGAACTTTGGGACCGCACTAACTCTGAAGTGAATGTAGCTATGAATTTCTTTGAGAATAAGATGTCATATCTGATTAACTCTTGGCCGAAATGAGGCGAAAATTAAGAGCACTTTATTTTAAGTGTACATTTTACAAGATACCGCTTTATGACCTAATCAAGAGTATGTTCAAGTAAAAAAAAGTTCGAAGCCGCGTTTTATATGAAATGAGATATTTCAAAGGTTATGAGATTTAGGCCGAAACCCGTTCTAAAATTACTTTTCAATTTTCATTTAGTTTCAAATGAAACATTTCAATTTTTTTAATTGTTTACTTAATTTACGCACAAACGGTTAGTCTTATCCAAACATTGGTTCTTACTGAAAATATTTTCAAATAAATTCGCAACATCAAAATGTCCTTTGATTTGAAATAGAATCAACACAATAAAAGTTATTGCGCTCCAAAAATGTACACAAAATTTCAATAGGAAATATTTCACGTTTTTAAATAATATAATCATATTTTGCTTCCTACTATTATCGCATATCGACATCATGATTTCAAAAAATATTATTATTATTGTTATTGTTTTTTCGATATGCGTCTCCGCGGCTGACCGATAACAAGGTTGCTTCCTGGCTTCTAGGCTTGCCGTTTGTTTTCCGCTAAAGTTAACGTCACAAATCACACACCTAACTGGATCTTGAGTGTTCAGGCTTTGGCATTCAGGAAAAATGTATTAAAAAGAAACAGAAATGATTGAGGAAAAGATAAATAAATATATGGGAAGGAAAAAGTGAAGATATCGAAAAAGAATTAGATAGCAGAGAGAGGAGTCTTCTTTATTTTCGTTTTTGTAAGGTTTCTAAAATTGACCAATGATTGACTTTCCTTCCACCTCCATCCTTTCCTTCCAAATCCATGAAGACTTAAATTTGAAGGACCAAACCTTCTTTATCTTTTTTTTACCACATTGTATTTAGTGTATATGGGTAATGGTTAAGGAACCTTATGTAATTATATTGTAAGATAACAGTAAAAAAGGATGAAATAGTGAAGGATTTTTTTTTTTTTTGTTAAAAAAAGAATTGTTTAATTTATAAGACATACATATTTCCTTGTAACGTCACATCAGTACAAACTATTATTTTAAAATGGCCACTAGAATAGATTTCTTTTAAAATACTTTTGTAAATTTTTTTTTGAACATTTATTTTTTTTTTTAGTTTCCCTCAATCTCTCTAAATGGACTTCGGACTTCAAAACTTATAAATTTCTTCGGGTTCATGCCTTTGGATAGTACCAATACGGGACACAAAAGTTTTATTTAAATAACGTTAAAATCGGAAGATATTTTTTATTGATTGGTACAGTCAAAGTAGATATGAAGATGGCTGATGTAGTGAGAAGTGATTATTTCACAGGTTGTCAAATAAAATATAGTATGACCTCACACATATTTTATTTAAATCTGTGAGAGGTCATACTACATTTTATTTGACAACCTGTGAAGTTAAAGTAGCTTCAATTTTTTTCAGAGTTATTTATACTAATTTTTTTTTGGAGCTTCACTCAAAATATCTTTTGATAAATTTTCTTTTTAGTTATTAATTATTTTTTTAGGTACAGTAAATTCTTTAGTAAATTTTGTTTAAATATATTAATTAGAATCATTCAAGTAAATTCATTTAGATTTTTTAAAAAATAGATAGATATATTTTATTTTTGTAGAAAATACAAGTTTACAGAAAGGTTCCTTCACCATTACCCTTATACAAATACAGTCAAAAATAATCAGTAAATTAAAAAAAACAATGCTACTTTCTAATAGAAAATTTTAAAAAATCTTAATGATAAAGGAGAAAAAAACAAAAAAACAAAAACAAATATAAAATAACTGAATTGAAAGTAAGTTTATAAACTGTCGAAAAACAGAGATTATAATTTTAAAATCGCGATCGGATATTTTTATGCTTCCCTCCCTGAGGTTTCCCTATGTTTTTAACCAATGCGTTTTGACTTGCGTCACACTTAAGGAAAAAGTTTTTACCAAGATTTATTATATAGTCGAGTAGGAGCTCGATATTTAGGTCTTCGTGGATTTGTAGGATGGAGGTGTCCCTCTAGTAGCTTCCAACCAACCTAAGGCATTTGTTTTGGGATACTTGAAGAGTTTTTATGTTGGTATTGCTGGCAAGACCGGCCCGCACACATTTAAAAATTAACTTCAATTATCAATTATTCATTATTAACTTAAATTCATTTCATTTTTATTAACTTTAAATCTTTTTATTTTTTTTAATTAATAATAAACCTTTCACTTATTGTATAATTGTACCTCTGTAAATGCCACTGTTATAATAAACTCTTCTTCTTCTTCCTAAAATAATAACTAATAAATGACTAATAAAACTAATAAATGACTATATAACAAATAAAAATCAGTCTAGTTCATAAGAAACAGCATTTCTTATATTTAAAAAATAGTTGAATCACCAGCTATTTACTTCCCCAGCAAGAATTAATCAATAATGTTTTCGCTCTCCCTCCAAAGCCGACTGTTTGGGCTAAAACTCAATATTTGACTTATAGTGGCTTCCAAATCCTCATACTAAATGTTGTTTATTTCATATCAGCAGTTATTAGGCTATTTAAGTCAAGCCACTCTTGACCCCCCTTCCCCCTGATTCACCGATTTTTTTTTCTAAATTCTACACTGTTTTGGCCAAGCTACAAAATGAACATTCAAAAAAGAGAGGCTCAAAAAAAAAAACAGTATGTTTACGGTGGTCCACTTCAGTACAGACTAAGATGGGAGGTACAATACCGGGCAAATGTTGACACCTCTTCATTTCTACCCGTTTCTCGTCTCTGCGGAACTCGAGTACTATAGTACTTTTTTTCTGTGTGTCTGTGTACAATGAGACGTAGAGAGCAAGGCTTTTTTTCCCCCTCCATTGTCTATAAAAAAGACATAATCCCTCACCTGAAAAAAGCCTTCGGTGAATCACCAGCTATGTACTTCCCCAGAATTAATTAATTACCTTTTCGGCCCCTCTCAGTTATTAGAGGTTTTGAGTTCGCCTCACCCATATTCCCCCCCCCCCCTTTCCTTTAGCCGATTTGGCTGAAAATCGATAGATGCCTTTCTTATGGGACTCTGAATTTACATATGAAATTTCGTATCGATACATTCATTACAACGGCAGTTATTAAAGATTTTGTATTGAGCCTACTCCCTAATCCCGTCTTCCCTTTTGCAAATTTAACTAAAAATCAATAGGTGTCGTCCTTAGAAGATTCTGGATAAACATATAAAATTTCTTGTCGATACATTCATTCTATCAGGAGTTATCTTGTTCACACAAACAGACAGAGAGAATTTTTGGAATCTGGAGGTTGAAAATGAGATTTCGTTGAAAACCCCGCATCGAATTTCTGATCGATTACATAACTTCCCTTATACTTCGTATAGCTGGATACTAAAATGTTTCTTTTAAGGCTACGTCATAAAAGTTTAACGCAGCTGTTAGGACTATCGAGTGCTGACTACTAGGTACTTCTTCAGGGCTGATGGTATCACCGCGGTCTCTTGTGTGCCCTGTGTGTTGGTCCCTACAGTACCACTGTATCTTTAATATTTTGTATTTATTTATTTTTTTCAAACTATAACTAATATACTACAACTGTATACAGAATATATACAACAAGCAAATGTGCTAAGGGAGAAAAAATGGCAATGTCAAAATGTCAAGAGAGGAGTGACCCAGTGATGACATTTCCTAGGCATTGAGTTGTACGCATTTATGACTAATCACGGTCACTGCCTGATTTGAGAAGGTCTCTAGACCATTGGCGCTTAAGGTGTCGTTCGGCAAGTGTGGTACAAATGAGGGGTTAGTACTCAATTAATAATATTAAAACCTTAATAATTTCTTAGTAAGTACCTCACCGATATTTCTATAGTGTTTTGGGCCAAACCCCTAATTCTTGGGGTGCAATAACCCACAATACACGCTCTAGTTACACCCTGAATTTGTTGACCAAGATTTCGATCTCGTCTAGATGTTGTTATCCTTCGGGATTCACTTCCTGGTCTACGAGCAACAGTCCCGGTATCCCTGAGACGACTTAAAGTACGAGAAACCACACTTTGGGAAACCCCAATCATTCCCGCTATATTGGTCTGAGAAAACTCATGACTATATAGCCGCACGACTAATTTTTTTTTTTCAACGAAAGATGTTCCCTTTTCATGGTTTGAAAGCATTCTGATTTAAAGTGAGACAACAAAAGAGAAAAACAAACAGATAAAGTAAAACTACTTAATCCTAACTAGGAGACAATAGGGATTATTGTTTATCATCCTAGCCAATATTCATTTAAAAATTTCTTCTCTTCATTAAATATTATGAATTTCATTAAAATAATTAATTACAAAAAAAAAAAATTTGAATTTCGTCGATGACCAGTTTTTTCAGAACATATCCCTATTGATTTTTGAAGTTTAGTGTTGTACTACCCTAATACACTTATAGAGTTTGAACCCTATCCAATGTTTTTTTCTTGATGTCACATTTTAAATTCCCACCAATCTACAAACAACAGTTATTTTTAACGAAATACATGATTGTTGTTTCTCTTCATCTTTCTGACAGTTACAAAGTTCTAGAATGGATTGCTGACGTCTTGGCCTCAACAAATTGGTACAAGTATCATCTATATCTCGGGGTGTCTTCTGCCCATATAACGAGCTCGTCCTCCTACAGTTGTTGTAAATGGCAAACTGGAGACGGGTCATCCAAGGGTGAAGACATCCATTTGTTTTTTACTGGAAGGGATCAACATCCTCGAATTTAACTATAGTGAAAGTACATTCTATTGCACTTGAAGTCAAAATCGGGGTTGGTATATTTAACTATTGGGTATAACCTTCTTATACCAACCACGCTTACAGATCACTCACCCCTTCTTAAAAAACGTAGTCCTGAGAGTGACCTAAGGTAAGGGTGAGAGAGTGTGATCTATAAGCGTGATTGGTATAAGAAAGTCCTATAATGGCTACATATATTTTTTTATACTCATAGTATAACGAAGTATTGTAATCGTGCGAAAATCTGAAGTCGAAGTTTCAACTGATTTTCACGTTTCAAGGTCCCCTGAATACTTTTGACCGTATGTGATTGAAAAGTTATGATCTCCCTACTGCAATAACGATTGTAGCCATGAACTTGAAATTCCGAATGAAGGGGTCACATGTTCTAACTTAGGTCTGATCAGATTTTGGCCGAAATCGAACGAAAATTGAGACCACTTTCCCCCAGGACCTAACTAAATTTTACAAGATACAGCTTATGTTTATGATCTAATCAAAAATCTTTTCGTAAAAGCTGTAGAAAATATTGAAATACATAAATTTATGAAATATGATTTTTACAGAACGTCCGGTTTTGAAACAGATATTTTTAGACGTTTCCTTGATTTACCCGAAAACGATTGGCCCTACCAAAAAATTTAAATAGTTATAGAGCCCCGAAGAATGTAAACTAAATATCTATAAGGAATATATCGTAAGCATTTTTTTTTTTGAAAAATTATAAAAATCCGTAAAATATATGTGATGTGGCCATTACAGGGCTTTCTTATAACAATCACACTATCTGTCTTTCATAACGTATATAACGTATTCTCTGTATTTCATAACGCTGTACAATGAGACAAAATGAAATGATTTTGAGAAGGGGGAGAATGATCTGTAAGAGTGTTTGGCATAAGAAAGTCCTGTAATGGCCACATCACATATATTTTTTTCTGACTCTTTTTCGAGGCGCCATAACGAGTCGTTTTAGGGTAAATCAAAAAAACGTCTAAAAATATGTGTTTCAAAACTACACAACAGGACGGTTTTCGGCATATATCTCAAAATCCGGACGACCTGCAAAAAATCATATAAAATATCTATATAAGTTTTCTCTACAACTTTTGCTTGAAAATATTTTTACTTACTTGGGCCCCGATGTTGAGTGGTCACAATATTGGTCCGATTTCGGTCAAAATCTAATCAGATCTAAGTAAGCACATGTGACTTCTTAATTCCAAATTGCAGGTTTATAGCTAAAATCGTTTTTGCGGTAGAGCGCTCACAACTTATCAATCACATACATACATATATTGCGAAAATTCTCAAAACGTATTCATGGGACCTTGAAACGTGAAATTCTGTTCAAACCTCGATTTTAAATTTTCGCAAAATTACAATACTCTCTTATACTATAAATAGGTATAAGAAAGTAAAACATTTACAATGGAACAATAAATGACGTCTTATTATAATAATTATTATTGCAGAGCGATACTAAAAGAACCTACTTGGGGAAGGCTGAATAGCACTCCATCCCTTACAATGGGCTCGCCCACTCCCATCGTTTACAGCTGGTTCCCAGAAGGGTTTGCAATCCTGGGATCCTGGTTGAATTTCAATCCCGGGATTAGAAACTAATAAACCCCGGGATTTGGGGGTTATTAATCTTTGTGTGAAAAAAAAAAGTTAATTAAATGCCAAAATTCACAGATCTTAAAAGACGATTTGGACGACTGAAATCAATCAACGGACGACGATGTACATTATCACTTGAGAACAAACTTCAAATATACAACGTCTTCAGTCACTACAGTCCATTATACTACGCCACAATGCCGATGCTCCATTTTACGTTTCCAATCTCGCATAATGACCTCAACTATGCAATCTTTGTTATCAGGACACGGTATCCAAATTTTCACGACGAACTCCATAATCACGCCAATACACATTTTCAGCAATTATCCCTAACATTCTCCCCACAAATTCGCCAGTACGCCACAAGCGAGCATGGCAGAGAAACCTGCCTCATGACTAGTAGCCTGGACTGGTCACGTACCTCAGCAGTGCCATTCCTCAACCTATCCCACTTTCTGATGACACACTGTAATGTATATAATAACATATTATGTTGTCGTTTGTAAATAAAACTAGGTCTGCAAGGCATTCGGCTGTTTGCAAAAACTGTGCTGAGTAAGCTGTATAAAAAACTCAGTTAATGTTTTAATAATTGAGTGGTTGACGCGAAAAAGGTTCTAAACGCCAAAATAACACTTCCTTCCTCTGCCATGTTGAGAACTACTGGTGGATGTTAGAACCTTCTTCCATGAGGCTCAACGCTGACGTGGGCTCAATACTACCAACTGCTGCTGTAACGGCAAAAAAAAAACTTCCCTACACAGTCCCTAGAGACCTATAGAACCTGATTCCACAGAAATCTCATTTTCGACTAAAGTGGCGCTTAGAACCTTTTTCGCGTCAACCACTCAATTATCAGTAACTTCTCACCTTGTATGTTCTTTTATACTTTGAATAGATTTCAATTGAATTCAATGGATTTTTTCTAGCCTTTTTGAAAACAACAACAGCTGTTTTTGCACAAAATTCTTTTTACTATGTGTTCTTTGTATGTTGAAGAATATTTTTATCGAAAAAAGTCGAAGTTTGTACGTTAGAACACTGAAAAAAAGGGGTGTCCGATGGTAAACCGAAAAGGGCTTCGCCCGGAGTTTTACATTTGAAATCGAAAAATTCTATATTGCGCGAGAATTTTGTCTCTCAATTGATTTCAATGGGGATTTCGTTTTTCGGTGATTATTCCTTCGTCGTATGTTCGATTTCAGATTTTTTTTAGTAGTAAACCATCGTCACCGTGTCGACTACCATCGTGGCAAATGTCAATGTGATCGGTAAAGGGGTTTAGGAGGAGTATAAGTACAGCAAAATACATGAGTCGCCTAAGAAAGAGATTCGTAAACTCAACTCAATAATAATAAAATGCCATAACATATTTACCACTATATTGAGACAGCTAATTATTCATTGAATCTATTCGTTTCCTTCTTTAATTTATAAATCTAAAAACAGGGCGGCATCCTTGTTCTTATTTAGAGTGCTTTGGTGAAAATAAAGGAAAATGATAACTACATTTTTAAATCACAATTTATTATAAGTTATATATTTTTATTTTCTTTTTTTGTAAATGATTAAAAAAAAAAAAGGTTAATGGGTTAGTGAACAAAATAATTTTTTTACAATAGATAAAATCATCCTCCTATAAGTTAACTTAGACAAAAAAAATGTACTCTTGGCAAATGACAACAAACTATATGGTTATAAATATGGATTATAAAATTTCTGGCAACTCACGGCATCCGATATCCTCTTTTGAATCTTTCCTTCCTCGTCACTTTCTTCTCAGCCTTTTCTTCCTTCCATATATAAAATTTAACCTTCTCGGGACTTTTCTTTCTTCTTCTTCTACGACAATCCTTCATATAAATGTGCTATCTTCCATCTTCTCGGGGATACTCTCCGCAGGACCTTCTTCCTCGCTCTTCTTAAACATACACCCTCCTTCTACGCTCTTCCAAAACACACGATACCTCCTCCAAGTTCCTCCAAAAACAGACTACACCTCCTCCAAGATGCTCTAAATCACCACACACCTCCTCCAAGATCCTACAATACCCTACTACCACGAGTCGGCTCCTTCTGCCCTTCTCGCCATCTTTTCCCCCACCAAATGTCATCAGGTTTGTCTTTTCTTTTACAGTTAATCAAATTTTTTTTCTTACTTTTAATTTCTTTTGCCAATATGTACATTTTTATTTATTTGTATTTACTATTTTTTTTTACTATTTTTATAAAGAATAACAATTTCTTTTATTCGTTGTGACCCCTCCATTCTACACGTCACAATACATTTTATTTTTAGTTTCTTTATTAATACTAAACTAACAAGAAACCTGCTTTTTGAGCAGATATGGAGATATTTGATACCTTTGGATAATGTAAAACTATTTAATTTGACACTTTATTTTGTTTCTGGAAACAAAGTTTCGAAAGAGAGGGGGAGAGGCGAACCTGCTGCGAAGCGCCATCCCCCTAACTTCCTTTTTTCCTTTACTTAACTTTGCCTAAGACCCTTAACTTTTCTTTATTATAGCCAAAGTGGATGAAGTCCTTCTTTCAGGGTATCCTTTGTTCTACATCGTACCCGCTCATATCCTTATTAAACCTTCTATTATTAAATCTACCTTTAATTTTTGAAGTCATTATTTTTATTTTATACAAAATAAGTGGAGAAGCTATTTAATGTTGAGGTTATTTCTCCAGCACGATTAATTCCATTTTGATTTCGCGTAAAATTATTAAGTGTCGTCCTTAAATGGTTTAGAATCTAAAAAAATATCAAATATATTGAATATCAAATTTCACGTCGATATATTCATTACATCGACAGTTATTGAGGTTTTTGAGCTGAGCCCTCCTCTGTTCCTCCCGTTCCCTTTGGCCGATTCCGTTGAAAATCAATAGGTGTCTTCCTTATGTGGTTTTGAAATAACATGTGAAATTTTGGGACAATACATTCATTACAACGGCAGTTATTAGAGTTTTAATAATAAACCACCCCAATTCCCTTCTTCTCTTTGGTCGATTTGGCTGAAAATCAATAGTGATGTTCTTTTGGGGAGATCCTCTGAATCCTAGATAATTGGGGGGGGGGGGGATTATGAGGAGGGTGAGGGAACAAAAACTCTTAAAACTGCCGTTGTAATGAATTTATTGACACAAAATTTCATACTTGAATTCAAAAACCTATATGGACGACACCTAATAATTTTTCGCAAAACCGGCCGAAGGAAATAGGGGGAACAGAGAGGGGCACAATTCAAAAACCCTAATAACTGCCGATTAAATTGATTAAAACTTTGGACTGGTGTTAGAAGATGAGCAAAAATTTAGTTGATCAATTCATTTTAGAAAGTTTTCGAGAACTTTACAATATTTGTAAACTGGTTTCATTCGCCGAGTCTGAAGGTATCTGATTTAGATTCATGAATTCCACAGTAGCCTGGGATAGCATTAAAATAAATCAAATTTGCCAGGTCTAAAATCCGTCCTTTGTGGTGTGAGTGGCTGTCTGAGACCACATCACTGGAGAGTGAGTGGATCTTGGAGTGCCACCCTCCACTCCACCGCTTCATTATAGACACGTGGACCCTTACCTCAAGTTCCAGCAAGGAACAACCAGGAAAATCGCTATTCCCATTGCCACCCATTCGTAAAAATATATTATGATATGGACATAACGACGTTCTACAGGTACAGATTAATCACAAATTCTCCCCCCCATTTTATAACTGTAACATTCTTTCTGTTGGTCATATGTCAAATCAAAGGTCACATTTGGGATTGGAAATTTAATTAGGAACATTTTTGGTGTGCAACAATTTTTCGGTAGGACAAACCGTTTTTGTGTAAATCGAGCAAACGTAAAAAAAAAAAAAAGCTACCGTTATAGCAGTCATGTTATAGCAGTGGTGGATTAACCAATAGGCAAACCTAGGCAGGTGCCTAGGGCCCCCGATGATAAAGGGGCCCCCGAACTGAAGGCCCCAATGTCTAAAAAAAAACAAAAAAACCTTGTCACTTTTAAAATGATTTTACACGCTTTTGGGAAAAATAATTCAGGTCAAATTTGACAAGGAATTCGACCCGAGTTATTTTTCCCAATAAAAGGTATGAAGGGCCCCCTATTAAGCATGATTTTTTTTTAATACAATTTTTATTGGGGGGGGGGGGGGGGGGGGTTAAAAATAGGGGGGCCCAACATTTGCAATCACCTAGGGCCCCGCAGAAGCTTAATCCGCCACTGTGTTATAGCAACGGCATATATATATATTATATATATATATATATTATTAGTCGTAATTTTGTTTAGAAAGTATTAAAAATAAAGAAAAACTGTATATATTATATATATATTTTATATAAAAACATATTTTAAAATTTGCATTTCATGCGTTGCAATTCATATAAAACGACACAGGGCAAGCCGTCCTTCTGATGGGACGTTGAGCGATGGTCCCAAGCCTATAGATGTCAGGTACTTCTTAAAGACCTCCACCCTAAGTGAATAAATTTGGGTAGGCAAAATTAAGACTCCCACAGTAGAGTCAGGCTCATTTCCACCAGAACGACGAAAGAGCTCTCTGCTAGAAGGCGATATGACCTCTTAATTAAAGCCCGGGCATGAGTCACAATAACTAATTAACTAACTAACATTTACACAACATTACGAAAAAAACTCTCTTCCAAAAAAAATTTTTTTGGAGCACTATAAGTTTGGTCGTATTTGTCCTATATGAAATCTGAGAGGATTTTAGCAGTGGGAAATTTAGTAAGGAACATTTTTTGTAAAAACCAATTTTTCGATAAGACTAACCGTTTTCGCGTAAATAAAAAAAAATGAGATTCGAGATGTTGTGGGGTATATCTGAAGAGGTATTTCAGCCTGTTGTCAACTGACGGGGTTAGAATCAAAATGGTCTAAGTGACATTTTTAAAACTTTGAAGAAAGTGAGCATTAAGTGCTGAACTGATTTTAAAAGTCTATAATTTATCGAAACCGGAAATATTTTGTTTTCTGCTTTTATGGTGAAAGTTGTTGTTAGCAAACCATAAAAGTGAATAAAAATCTTAATTTCAAGGTCACTATTGATAATATCAATTATGACTTAATTATATTACTTAAACATATTATGTTTAAGTTAGGTAGATACTTGTTTACCTCCCCAAAATGGTATAAGTGATTTATTTGCCACTAGATCTCAGCACTGGCTAGGATTTCACTTGTACACTATTATTTTTGTACCCAATTATACACTTAATGACAAATTTTCAAAAATGTCACTTGGACCATTTTGATTCTAACCTCGTCAATTAGTACTGTCATTCTTAACCTTATGTACGCCGCCTGAAGCGATCTCACGGATCCATCCCTCTCCAACCTAGCGATGTTACCTGATATCAGTTCAACTTGGACATTAAAGTTGTTCATGTTACATTTTACCGAACCCAAGTTCTCTTATTACACGAGTATTCCATTAAAAGTTGACAGAGCCTTTGGAACCAGTAATTGGAGTTTCCTAAAACGTGGAAACACATACCTATGAACCCACATTATTTATTTCAAACAGAAGTTTTACCCAGTTTTCATATATTCGTTTCTCATGTAGAAAATTAGCCTCTCAACATTTCAACATTTTCCTAATAACCTTTCCACTGACATCCGTAACATATTTAAACTCTTACTCATACAACCAGTTTTTCTGTTCCAACAAAATTGTGATGAACAATTTAAGTATTGTTGTATACTTTGCGAGCTTTAACATTTTATTAATAAAAACTTCTAACTGGTAAAGGTACGTAAAAGATCAACTTTAAAAGGGAATTTTTATATATCTTATGTTCTTGGATTTGGTGATGTCAGACCTGCTTTTTCAGTCACATCTAATAGAAAAAAAGAAAGAAAACTATGTTTTTTTAAAAATATTGTCATTTCAAAATATATCAAACAAATGGAAGTACTTTCGGTATTGCTACCATTTTCAGCCACGACTTAAATACTAAGTGTAGCAATACGGAAAGTACTCCCATATATGTATTTTATAAATTTTGTGAAATAGACAATATTACTAAAAAAAAAAAGTTGTTTTCTTTATTTTTTATTAAGTACTAATACTATATCTTTACAGAAAATGTTAAGTAACATCTAATAGAGCTAGTTAGTTATTGTGACTACGAGGTAAAATCGCTCACGACCAGAGCGCTATTTCGTCGCTACTAGAGGCTTGGGACCATCATTTAACGTCCCATCCGAAGGATGGTATGTCCAAGGTTTTTCACCTCCCAGATTAAAAACTTATGGATTTGTTAATAGAGACTACTTCTAATAGAGGCAGAGGACTGAAACTTGTTACATATGCCTCATTTCGGTAACAATGGAATATATCAAAGTTTAACGAGACGAAAGAGCGGTTTGGCAGTAGGCAAAATGACCTCGTAGTTAAAGCCCGGGCATGAATCACAATAACTTAACTAAAAAGTAAAAAACAAAAAATATATAAGAAACACATTTTTCAAGAAATATACTATATATAATCTAAGGGGTTAGTTCCGCCAGGAAACTGTCGTCACTGCCTGCTGGTCGAGTACTGTGGGCGAGCGCTTTCGATGTGAAGACATTATCTTCAAGCCACTGTTAATGTTATACTGAGTCGAAAGCGCTTTTCCCCAGTTCTCGACCAGTAGTCAGTGACGACGGTTTCCACCGAAAGGTATGACAACAGAAATATACTATAAAATTAGAAAAATAACCTATTTCTTTCGGCAGGTGGTCGGTGTATGGGTGGGAATATGGAGTAATAGGTTCTTGTCTATAAACCTTTTCTACTTTTTAGCGTACTCAGCGACGGATGGAGGCTTAGGCCAGCGAGGCCCGGGCCTAGGGTGCCAAAATTTGAAGGGCCACAAAAAATTAACTTAATTGTTTCTCTATTCTCCTGGGACTGCACTGAAAGACCACTATTCGCAATTACTGTGCAAATCACTGTAAAAATTACTGTGCTGCCCCGGAGCGGTGGGACGAGGAGTCATTCATAAAATTTTACGCATTTATTTAAGTATTCCCTCTACGAATTGTTCTGGAGAACAATCATTTTCCACGTTGAAAAAAAAATATTTGCGTGCAAGTCTGGATCAAGACAGACTTAATGCACTTGCATTATTGTCCATCGAAGCACAGTTGGTGCAAGAAATTGATTATGATAATATCATTGATGTTTTCGCACGAACCAAAGCAAGAAGAAAACAGTTATGTCATTGATTATACAAATATAATTTATTTTTTTGTATGAGTATTTAATAGTATTTTATTTAATAATGTTATGTTAAAAAATCAAATAATAAAGTATCTTTTTCATACTTTTATTATCATAATTTTCATTATAACATGTATACCATCACAAAACAAGCAGGGCACCAAATCGGAATGGGCCTAGAGCGCAATCTAACTTAAATCCACCTCTGAGTGTACTATAATAAGGTATATTATTGAAAAATTTGTTTTTTATATAATTGGTATGCCATCTCCAGATACTTCAGTATGTTCCTTGTTTTTACTTCAAGTATCTTAATTTTAAATGCAATTTTATTTGTTGCCTCTGACTCCAAAGCCAGAGAAGTGAATTTTTTTTAGATTTTACAATAGAAGCAAAAAACTTGATTTGAGAAGTGACAGAAGCAGACTTTTCCCACTGAACTGATTTTTGTCTGTTTACTAATATAGAGGCAATGTGTTTTTAGGTGCGGACAAACGTTTTTAGGTACGAACAAACCACATTTTATTAGGGTTTTTGAGTTGAGCCCTAACTCCTAAAGGAGGCCGTGCGGGCTCGCATGGTCTCACCATGGTTTGCGGGTTCGAATCCCGTCCGGGAGTGAGTTTTATTTCGTAGATAGAACTCTCTCCCGGGGCCATGGTAAATAACTTAATAACAAAATCATATGGCTAGTGTGGTGTCTGCCGAGGCCAATCAAAAAAAAAAACTACTCAAGAAATTTGCACACTTTCACTATCACATATCTGTATCACTGTTATTATCACTGCTACTATCACAAGTTCGGAGCTAGAGCCAGAAGAGCAGCCTAAAGTGCCTTCCTTTCTGTCCAGAACACAAGAGTTATACCAAATAAAATAAAAAAAAGAGTAAAAAAAAATGTTATAACAAAATTGATTTTTTAAAGCTTAAATAAGATCTTTATGTAAACAAATAGATGAAATACATAGATCAAGATATGTTTCTAACAGTACCACTTAAAATTCTTCTTTGATTGGTAAAATGATGAGTTTTAAAAGAAAAAAAATGATGACGTGAGACTCTTAGTTGTATTAGCTACTCTCTCTAACTCTCAGCTCTATATGAAGCACATAATGTCCATAAAAAAGTTTTCGCTCTCCCTTCAAAGCCAATCGACTGTTTAAAACTCAATATTTGACTTATATAGTGGCTTCTGAATCCACTTACTAAATTTCATGTCGATACATTCATTACATTGGCAGTTATTGGGAATTTGAATTGAGACCCCATTCTGATTCCCCCCTACCCAATATTTCAATAGGAGGTTTTCGCGTAATTCAAGCAAACGTCTAGAAAAGGGTAGTAGATATCAAAACGACATTTTGGGTTATCTGCATCCCGCAAAGCGACCTTTAATAAAAAACACTTCATATAAAATGTACCATCGTTTAATCTAATTTTATTTGAAGAGAGTCTTATTTTTCGTCGAATTTTGGACAAAATCTCCATGTCAAAATTAAATTCCATAGCTACAATCATTCCAAACACAAAGATAGATATCGCGAAAATAGTCAAAATGTATTCAGGGGACTTTAAAATGTCAAAAGCTTGATCTCGGATAGTTGCCCGATTACAATAATATAGGTATAATAAATAAATAATAAAATTGGAAAACATACACATATATAAATATTTGATGAGAATGAGTATGATAATTTAAGTAGCTCTTATAAAAATATAAACGATTTGGAATATAAGGAGAGGTATATTCACGTTTCGTTACAACTATGAAGGTACATAGTTCATAACCTAATAATGAAAAATAGTAATACAAAATAGATACCGGTGTCTTCCTTGTACTGTGTCTCTGGATACACGTATAAAATTTCGTATTGATATATTCATTCAAACAGGAGTTATCATGATCAAAGGCGCACACTCCGATACAGTTGGACATTTTTTTAAAAATATTTTTCTAATTAATGGGTCGGAAAACATGAAATATAACTCAAAATCGGTTTTTTCACCGATTACATAATTTCCCCTATACTCCATATGACTGGGGAAGTAAAAAACCTGATAACAAGGTTGGAGACAGACAGGAGACTCTAAAGGGAAAGATGGGCGGCATATCCCTCTAAGCTCCAACTAGATCAGGTTTCTTCTTTATATCGACTTGAAACACAACTCTTGTTGGAGTCACTTGCACTCACCTCTCGTCTATTTACAGCAGGTTCAAAGCCCTTCCAGTAGACATGAGGTAAGGAACTATCCCACAGCAGTAGGCAGACTACGGTAGTCATAGTCAGGATTTAAGAAAGTGCCAAAGAATAGAGGGTGAGTGGTAAGGGAATGTTTCAAATCAGGGTCGGATGAGATATTGGATGGGATTTTGAAATTGTTGAGGAGAATAAGGTTGGAAGCATAGTAGGGAGCATCAGCGACTGTACGGAAGATTTCAGATTGAAAGATTAGAATACTTCTAATGTTTCATCGTTTTACAGAACTCCAGTTCGAGTGTCCAGGTAGGTCTTAGAATAATTTTGTAAATATTAAGTTTGTTTTCAGTTGTGAAGTCGGTACAACTATTCAAATCGTCTAAAAAAAAACAAGATTTACACATCGATATATTAATATTTATTAATACGATCCCAATATCTTCTTTTCCATACACATCCTTAAAGGGAACTATGTATATAGACTCTCCCTTATCCGGCGTTGCCGGGACCGACGTGACGCCGGATAACGGAAATAATCAATTAATGAGGAAAAAAATATCAATTAAAGCATAAAAAAAAGTGTTTTTAGGTGAGCTAAGGAATAAAACACGTATGTATTTTGTTGAAAACATTTATTAAATTGACAAATATGTACATACTGAACATTGATTTATTATATGTACATACATATATATATTTATCCAAGCATTAAAAAGATATTTTGAAATCTGCGTTTAATTACATACATATTTAAAACAAAATCTAAAATTCTAAAAATATTATTTGTTAAAAAAATCGGTGATTTTCTTTTGTTTCTCTAACACAACACTGTTCCGTGCTGCATAGTCCCACCACTTTTTTAGTATTAAGACGTCTGAAAAACGATCCAACGATTCTTTTCACTACAAGAATCAAATGAAAACTGAGGAAAATAGAACTGGTGTAAAGGAAAAATAAATAGGAGGAGAGGGTTTCTGTAGAAAAAAATTAAACTTTGACTTTACTAGTTAAGTGTTCATTTCCCGAAAAGACTATATTATTGTGACACGGACGGGACGGTACCTTTGTTTTTCTATTCTAGGAAACATTTTTTATAAATGTTTGATTTTCAACTATGTATTTATTATAATTTATTTATAGAGAGATATTAATGTAGTAATAAAATATTGAATTAGCGTTCCCTTCATTATAAATACAATGTATGTATGTATGTACAATCAAAATACATGAAAGATTCGTGAGTTACGGAATTAATATGTGCTCGTAAATACACGTGGCTCTATATATAATTGATAATCTAATAATTGAATGTTAATTTTAGTCTAACAAAATTGATATTATTTTGCGGATAAGGGAGCGCGCCGGTTAACAGAATGCCGGATAAGGGAGAGTCTACTGTATATTGAATGGGTCTAAGACTAGGAGAATTGGGTGTTGCCGAGCTGCCCAGGCCAGGAATAATGAGGTCTTTAAAAAGGCTTATTTCGGAGACAAAATAGAGATGAGGTCTTTGTGAAGGCTTTTTTCGGAGAAATAATAAAGTGCCTTAGATTTAGCGAAAATCCCGGGCAACGACGGGGCGGCTAGTGTATGGTATAAATCACTAAAATATAAACACTTATAAGAAAATAAATTATTGATAGATAAATAAAGTTAAAGTAAGTGGAAAATTTCATATTTTATATTAATATAATTTATTTTCTATAAAAAATATAGGAAGGCCAGTAGACGTCGCAAAACATCTCTCTCCAATGTTCATGTTGCCTTAGTTGGACGTATTCCATACCAGATTTGGTGTTACACCAGGATCTGGGATGTAAAAAAATAAGAGAAAATCTGAACATGTTTAACAGTCCATAACGTATATGGCGAAGCGGTGAGAACCAAAGACTGGGGGCAAGGCCGAACAAGGATCGGAAGCACCTTCTTGCAGAGAGTGCGCTGAAGTATTCATCAGCCTTCTTTCACACTATCCCAAGTTCCATTGGAAATGTACGAAAAAAATGAGTGATGATGAATGGAGCCCAAAAGTGTAAGATAAAACATTACTCATGTCTGTTCTAAGATCACCAGCTGTGGACTTAGCACCCCAAGATTTTGGATAAGCTTTTTAAATTTTCTGTGCCGGAACATTTGTTAAAAACCATCAAGAACTTCTGAACACTTCCTTATCTATAGGGAACTCCTTTCAGAACGTATATGACATATGGGATGCTACGCAAATTTAGCACCTCATTTTTAGAGATCGAGTTTTTTAAATGCTAATGAGCAGAACTATTGTTGAAGACCATCAGGAACCATAGAACTATTATGGGTGCCACTAGAACTCACCGAAAATCTTGGAGGCTTTCGCGGAAAATTAATAGATGTTCCTCATGGGGTTTTAAATTCACAAATAAAATATCATGTCAAAACATTCATTTTGACGGCAGTTATTGGGATTTTTGAGTTGAACCCCCTTGTAATATCCCCTCCCCTGAGGGCGCCGGTAGCTCAGTGGTATGCGTGCTTGTCTTCTGAGCTTAAGAACGTGGGTTGGAAACTCAATCGAGGCCCTTAGTTTATTTTATCAGGGAGGTAAAATAAACTTAAGCACGCCGTCCTTCGGATGGGACGTTAAGCGATGGTCCCGAGCCTGTACGATGTCAGGTACTCGTTAAAGACCCTTACCCTAGGTGAATAAACGTAGGTAGGCAACATTTAGGACTCCCAACATTGAGTCGGGCTCATGTCCACCAGAATGAGCGAAGAAAGAGCGCTCTGGTAGTAGGCGATATGACCTCGTAGTTAAAGCCTGAGCATGAGTCCATAAAACCTAACCCCTAACCTATCCCCTCCCCTTCGACTGATACCGCGACTGACACATTAATACGTGTCGTCCTATTAGAGCATTGAATTTACATATGAAATTTTGTGCAAATCACTAAGACACTAATAACTGCCGACATAAAACTTTTTATGTAAATTCAAAAACACTTCATCCCCCGAAGGCTATTATAACTGCCGATATAATAAATGTATCGATACGAATTAAGTCCCTATGAAAGTCAGCTCTCCCTCTTCCTCCCCTTTTTCAGCCAAAATGGTCAAATTTTAGAGGGAGAGCGAAAACATAATTGATTAATTCGTATTGGGGAAGTACATTACCGATGATTCACTGACGACTTTATTATTATGGTAACAGTATGTGTGTATTAGTATCTTATACTAATAAACCTAATTTCTAAAAGAGAAAAATGTTCTAACTTAGATCCTATTTGGATTCAGAAGACTAAAGTTCTTTGTGTTTCGAGGTGGCTGAACACAGACATTTATATTAACAAAGTTTAGAAAGTTCAGCTTGGACTTCACAGTAGCTGGAGTTGAGCTTAGATCATGGAAATCCTTAATTTGTTTTAAAAATTATGTTATTTTATTTTTATTTTTTTGACGATTTTTTCCTGATTATGTTTAGGTTATATCTTAACTGTGGAGGCTTCTTCATCTACTCTTTGCGAAGGTAAAACGGGTGGGTAAGTGGAGCATGTACATGTGACTGCCCCCACTCCCTCGCCTCTCTCCCCCCCCCCCCCCCGCCCACCAAGGGTCTCAAGGAGAGAGAAGATAAACACTCGCCAGGTTATTCAAATCACTATCAAATCTACAGATTAATCACTGCTTCTGGATTCCAACTCCATAGTCCGAATGTATCTACAATTTCACAGACATTGTCAATAATCCATTGATTTTGTTCATACTTCTCACATTTATATTAAAATCTGTAGCACTCTGGTAGTAGTAGAAATGATCTCGTAATTAAGAGCCAGGGTTTGAATCACCATAACTAACTAAGTATAGTTCCAGCTTTAAAATATTTTGAGAAAAAAGGTTAATTTTGCAATTGAAGCCTGTCTAACGAAATACAAATGAAAGAGACAGGGTGTGGCAGTTTAGAAATGGGAATAAGCCTTCTAAAACTTAATTATTAATTTTTTTCAAGCCGACCATAGAAAAACTTCAAGGACCACATAGACTTCGTTTCAATCGGGCTGAGGATGCTACATATGAAATCTCATGAATAGCCAATCAAGCAGTCATTTTATACGCTGACCCCGCTCACATGCCCCCTTCCATTTTTTTAGAAATTTCATGAAAATCCAAACGATTGTTAAAGAGCTATCGCTCATTTTATGGACTATCTCCGCAATATGCTCCAAGTACCGTGAATATAATATATTATTTTTTCGCGGGATGCCCGCACAAACAGAGAGACATTTTTGTTTATAATATATGAAAATTTTTATGATTCATCCTTTGTATAATACATAATACATAATATATACATGGAGTGGATATCCTTTGAAATATTCATTGTTCCATTAAAGAATAATGTAATGATATAGATCAGTAGATACTCGAGACTCATATGTCAATTTGTACAATAATTGACTGCTAAAATTAAATGAAAACTTTCACAAACTCAATTTGAAGGTATATACAAATGGCTGATATGCTAAGTTCAAAAGCCCACAAACAAATAAAAAAAAAAGGTATATACATGGTTTTACATCCCTAAGTATACGAAGTATAGAGGAAGTTATGAAATCGGTCAGAAATTTTATAGGGTTCTACATAAACTCCATAAGATGGCACCTACAGATTTTCAGCCAAATCGGCCAAAGAATGGCGGGATTACTTAGGAAAGGGGGGTTTAACACAAAAAAAACAATAACTACGTGGTCATAATGCCGACTACCAAAGCGCTTTTTCGTCGCTCTGATGGAAATGAGCGCGACTCTACTGTGGAAGTGCTAAATTATACCTACCTAGGTTTTTTTCACCTAGTATAGAGGTCTTTGACGAACACCTGATATCGTATAGTCTCGGGACCGAAGGACGGTGTGCTCAGGGTTTTTCGTCCTCTGAAAAAAAATCTAAGGGCTCCGGCCAAGAAACAAACTTTGTTTTTGAGCTCAGGAGGCAAGCACGCTACTTCCGAGCTACGTAATGAATTTATCGATATGAAATTGTATATGTAGTTCCAGTACCGATAAGGACAACACCTATCGATGAGGGAAAGGGTGGAATCAGAGGAGTGGGCTCAACTCAACACACTAATAACGAATGTATCTCGAAATTCAATATGATGATTCATACTCGTATATTCAGTTCCTGAGTGAAATAACTATAGTTATTCCACTCAAGAACTGAATATCGATAGATCGATTATCAAGAAAATCAGTTAATTGAGCCAAAGCTTAGTTGGTTAATTCGCGCTGGGGAAGTACATTGCAGGTGACCTCACCGACGACTTTTTTTCATATCGGATGCTCGCTTTAATGTTATTTTGAGATCTGTGATCCATTATGAAATCCATTTGAATCTAAACACATTAATTTTTGTTTGGTGGAATAATTTCTATAATTAGATGCATTAATGCGTACATCTTTTTTCCTACATTCCAATCTGGTTCATGTATTAGATTACAAAACTTTGGTTCATTAGCGAATTGCTTGTTAGTTTGAGTTCCAAGAACGACGTTCCTATCCTCCCATCCAGTTCAGAAACCCAATCTCCGACATTTCTCTCAAAATACTCCCCAATCGTTAAACCGCTAAGTTCAATATATATAATATAATAATATCATTTGCACCAAATTGTGTAATGGAATAATAATATTGAGATCTTATAATACTTCAACTACTACAAAAATAAATAATTAGGAAAAGAAAAGTATAGTCCATCCTCAGAAAATACATATGTACATACAATCAGTGGCGTATATAGGAAAAAATTTCGGGGGAGGGCCCACCAGGCCGATTTTATAAGCAAAAAAAAATGTATCACCTTGTATTACCAGAGGTAACATCGATAGCAAGATTGGCGGTCCCATAGGGACTTCTCCCAGAAAAATTAAATTTTATTGTTTTTGTTTTTATCTTTTTTAATTTAATTTGAAGCTTTTTTAAAAAATTAACTAGCTAAGTATATCAGTTATGTAGTTATTTGTAAGTATTTGATAAAGACCAAAGAACTGTTTTTATGGGGGTTAAGAAATAAAGTAAGTTTTTACGACAGACAAAAGTCAATATAATATATACTTTATAATTATAATATTTTGAATTAGGTATAATATTTTTGAGTTATAAAAAATAAGTGAATATATCAAATTAAAAAAATGGTTTCCTTCAAACTACAAAAACTACTGTATAATAATATCAAAACTACTATATACTTTTTATTTATTATTTTTACTTTTATATCAAAGTAACCAGAATATCAAACTACTATATACTTTTTATTTATTATTTTTACTTTTATATCAAAGTAACCAGAATATCAAACTACTATATACTTTTTATTTATTATTTTTACTTTTATATCAAAGTAACCAGAATATCAAACTACTATATACTTTTTATTTATTATTTTTACTTTTATATCAAAGAAACCAGAATATCAAACTACTATATACTTTTTATTTATTATTTTTACTTTTATATCAAAGTAACCAGAATATCAAACTACTATATACTTTTTATTTATTATTTTTACTTTTATATCAAAGTAACCAGAATATCAAACTACTATATACTTTTTATTTATTATTTTTACTTTTATATCAAAGTAACCAGAATATCAAACTACTATATACTTTTTATTTATTATTTTTACTTTTATATCAAAGTAACCAGAATATCAAACTACTATATACTTTTTATTTATTATTTTTACTTTTATATCAAAGTAACCAGAATATCAAACTACTATATACTTTTTATTTATTATTTTTACTTTTATATCAAAGTAACCAGAATATCAAACTACTATATACTTTTTATTTATTATTTTTACTTTTATATCAAAGTAACCAGAATATCAAACTACTATATACTTTTTATTTATTATTTTTACTTTTATATCAAAGTAACCAGAATATCAAACTACTATATACTTTTTATTTATTATTTTTACTTTTATATCAAAGTAACCAGAATATCAAACTACTATATACTTTTTATTTATTATTTTTACTTTTATATCAAAGTAACCAGAATATTATTATAGTTAGTTATTGTGACTCATGCTTTAACTAAGAGGTCATATTGCCTACTACCAGAGCGCTCTTTCTTCACTCTGGTGGACATGAGGCCGACTCTACTGTGGGAGTCCTAAATTTTGCCTACCCTAAATTTTTATGCACCTAGGGCAGGGGTCTTTAACGAGTACCTGACATCGTACAGGCTCGGGACCATCGCTTAACGTCCCATAAGAAGGACGGCGTGCTTAAGTTTATTTTACCTCCCAGTTAAAATAAACTAAGGGCCTCGGCCGGGTTTCGAACTCACGAATATTAATATAATATTATTTGTTTATTATTATTATAATATTATTTTATATTAGGTATGTATATTGTAAATTTTTATGATCGTTTCAAAAATAGACTGAATTCTTCCAACACTCACAAAAAAGAGGGCATAGAGGTAGTAGTGAGGTAGCGTTGAAATAGAACATGTTTCTGCATAGAGAAAAGCTGGGAAAACGTTGAATTCTTGGAATCGGCCATGAGGACCCCTTACCACCTGGCTAGTTGAAGACAAAAAACTATATAATTGACTTATAATAATAATAATAATTCAATTATCCCTTATGACAATACTTCATTTCTTGGACTTCTTGGAAGGACATTCCTTCTTTTTTCCCCAATCTGTAGTTTGTTGCTTCCCCAACTAAACAAAGTCTAGGGTAAGTTATGCACTCATTCAGAAATTCGATCCAGAGTTTTCACTTAAATTTCTTGTTATCCGACTTCCTAATTCAAAAACTTGAAAAAAAAAAAAAAAAAAAAAAAAAAAAATGATCTGGCCATTACAGGACTTTTCTATACCAATCACGCTTTCATATCACTCTATCTCCGCTTCTCAAAATCACTGATACTGACATTACTGGGTATATGAAAGTAATTAGTGGTATAGTTCTACTAGTCCTCCTGGTCTGTGGGGGTGAAGCCTGAACCCTGACCTTACATCTGGAGAAGCTTTGTCAGTCGTTTGCTAGTAAAGTGCCGAAGTTAATATCAGGTCATGTCAAGGATAGAGAAATGCAGGAGCGGAGGATCAGAAGAAAAGGGAGTTGAAGGACATAGGACCGTAGTAGCGGACATGAAGTCACGGCACTTATGGTGGTATGTAGGATAGGATAGGAATAGTTTTTTTTGGCGCTTAACTGCATGGTTTTTAGCACCGTGTATCAAATTATTTAGTAATAGAAATTATATGAATACATGTATCTGCAGTTAATATAAATCCTTTAGTGTCTCATGTCATTGTTTTTTGTTTTTTTAATATTATTATTAGATATTATTGATGAGCCCAGATTGTCTAAGATATACCATCAAGGTGTCGATGCGGCGAGGATCGTCTCCCAAGATTTCAGTCAGCTGCCGAGGTACAGTGGGGATCTGATACCCTGGACATTCTTCCAGTATATGGCGAACTGTAACGACCTCCACTCCACACTTCTCACAGCTTGCGGCCTCCCTTCGGTTCAGCAGATGTCCGTGTGTTAGTTTTATATGTCCCATCCGCAGACGCATGAGGGCCACTTCTTCTTGTCTATCGTTTCTTACGGATGAGCTCCAAGGCTTGACATGACCCTTGATGAACTTTAGCTTGTTGTCTGGTACAGCCTCCCACATCTCCTGCCAAGCTTGTCTTATTTTGTGTTGGAGCCAACGTTTAAGATCTTCTCTTTCAAATACTTTTCGAGGTTCTCCAGTTGAGGTTGCTGCCTCTTTTGCAGCAAGATCTGCCTTCTCGTTCCCTGTAATTCCCACATGCGATGGAATCCAGCAAAAAATTACATTTTTCCCTAACTGGTCTAGCAAGGCCACGTATTGCTGTATTTTGCATATCAGGTTGTTCTTGTTGTAGAGGGCTACAATGCCCTGGAGCGCTGATAAGGAGTCCGAACAAATTAGAAAAAATTTCCCTTCTACCGCCATTATCATGTGGAGAGCAGCCGCGATTGCACAAAGTTCTGCAGTGTAGATGCTGCATTGATGGGTTAGCTTATATTTGTAAGCTTCGTCACCCATCACTACTGCATAGCCCACTTCATTTCCGCACTTAGAGCCATCTGTGAAAATTATTTGACGTTGGGGCAATCTTTCCCCAAGTTCTTTAAAAAGGTTTCTGTAGATATATGAAGGTGTTTCCTTTTTGTCTTTCATTAATAGCTGCAGCATGAGGGTAGACCGAGGGAAAGTCCAAGGTGGATGGATGCTCCACCTCGATCTTTATAGGTTCAATGTTAAGAAGGTCCAGTATATACTGCCTGGCTCTCAATGCCAAAGGTAACGTTGCCCTGGGATGCCTATCATAAATTCGGAGGTGTTCTGGGTGAAAAACATATTCATAGGCTGGGTTATCCCTCTGCATGGAGAGGAATGCAATATAATTGCATGCCAAACTGTGTCTACGGAAAAGCAGAGGTGGCAAGCCAGTCTCCGCACATAGGCTCACCGTGGGCGATGTTATGAAAGCCCCTGTTGCTAGCCTCAATCCGGTATAATGGACTGTGTCCAACAAAGTGAGGTAGCTCTTTCTGGCTGACGCATATACAAAACTGGCGTAGTCTAATTTGGATCGGATTATAGCTGAGTAGATCTTTAGCAGCGTCTGGCGATCAGAGCCCCACGTTGTATGAGAAAGGATTCTCATTATATTTAGTCTTTTCATGCAGTTTTCTTTGATATATTTTATA
Source organism: Aradus depressus (assembly GCA_963662175.1). Lineage (NCBI taxonomy): Eukaryota > Metazoa > Arthropoda > Insecta > Hemiptera > Aradidae > Aradus > Aradus depressus. The sequence goes on from OY759215.1 coordinate 27,277,728, forward strand.
TGGTTTATCCAAGAAAGTTTTTTGTCAAAAATGAGGCCCAGAAAGTTGGTTTCGTCTCTGAAGGTGATTAGCTTGCCTCCCAGTCTTATTATTGGGTCACCACTTGGCTTCCTTTTTCTGCTAAAGTGGACACAGTGTGTTTTCTCAATAGAGAAACTGAAACCATTTTCTGTCGACCAGTTGTGAAGCATACTTAATACAGAGTTCAGGCGTTGTTCCATTTCGCGAGAAACTTTATATCTGTATAATATACTCAGGTCATCCACAAAAAGAAAGGCTTTTATACATGGTGATGAGAATACAGAGCTTATTTTATTAATTGCAATGGCAAACAAAGTACAACTGAGGACACTGCCTTGTGGTATGCCATTCTCTTGCTGTCTTTTATACGAAAGCTTATCGCCCACTCTCACCTGAATGAATCTCTGGTATAGGAAGTTCTGGATAAAAATAGGAAGGTTTCCTCTAAGGCCCCACTCATGGATTTGCTCCAAGATACCAGGCCTCCAAACAGTATCATATGCATTTTTCAGGTCAAAAAAGACCCCTATCGCTTCTTCCTTCAAGATGAAAGTGTTCTGGATCTCTGCTTCCATTGAGACGAGGTGATCTAAGGTGGACCTGTCTTTGCGAAACCCACACTGTATTTTGGCTAGCAATTCGTTTTTTTCTAGGTACCACAGAAGCCTTTTGTTTACCATTTTCTCGAGCATCTTGCAGAGGCGATAGTGAGAGATACAGGTCTGTAACTAGCCGCCCGCAACTTGTCCTTCCCTGGTTTTAGAAAGGGGAGGATTTCGGCATCTCGCCAAGCCTGAGGAAAAACTCTTTGTTTCCATAGTCGGTTATAGAAAGCCAGTAGACATCTCTTAGACTGCTGGGTCAAGTTTGGTGGTATGTATGTTACGATATGTCGAAACAGAGCTGGTTCTAATTTATTTAACAGAGGGGAGTAGTTGAAATATATAGTCATTAACATAAATATTATTTTTAGTGGCTTTATTTATTTCAAGAAACCTGCTTTTTGGACAAACATGGAGCTATTTGATTCCTTCGGTTTGATCATTATTTTAGCAACGGAAAACACGATAAAAGTTATTCGCATACCTTATTCGCAAATTTTAATCATATTTTTGAGTTTTTTCGGCAGCCCAAAGATTACACTATGTAAAGTAAGTACATACTTATTTTATTTTATTTTTTTGTAATCTGATGATTAATAAAAATTAATCCCACTTTTTTCCAAAATTTTCCGACTAAATTTGCTTTTGTTTGGCCACGTGTACGCGCCTTTTATTGAGATGAGTGCATTCCAAGAAATGTTCCACTTGAATTCATTGTGTTCATATTGCCAACTTATTATTCTACTTTAATAATTTATTCTCGGAACTGTTTTTATGCCCATTTTCCCCCCTGCTTTCTTATTCTTTTCTAAGTCGATTAGTTCAGTTTCAAACGTATGTGTGAAGAGCAGTGGAGGTGCTGAGCGAAGAGTCAGGGGTTGAATTGAGCCCAATGGATATTGGGGTTTTCAATTATGCGCCAGTTACTTCAATTGATGTGGAGCGCTCATTCAGGTGATACAAATCAATTTTGATGCCAGACAGGCGATCCTTTTTCTTTGAAAATTAAAAAAAAAATTATTATATGTAATTGTAACAGTTTTTTAGACGATTAAGTTTTTCTCTATTCAAATAATTTTTTATATCACTATAATTTTTGCTTGTATATTTATTTAATAAATTATAATATAAGTATAAATAATAATTATACATATTATGTCTATAATGATTTTCTATTACTTCTGTAGTTTATTTTATTCTATAGGTATTTTTTTCCTTTGCAGCCTTTCGCATATTGTTTAATTTCAATTGCATATTTTGTCAAATATATTTGCATATATATGTGCATATTTCGCTGTTTTTATTGCATACAAATTACAGCCCTAGTCATGACAATATATATGCGCCGGTAGCTGAGAGGTAGCTTGCTTGCCTTCTGAGCTCAAGATCGCTGGTTCGAAGCCCAGCTGAGGCCCTTAAGTTTTTACGAGTTAAGTGATAGACCGAGCCTGTACAATGTCAGATACTCATTAAAAAACCTACCATAGGTGAATAAAAATTTAGGATAGCCTCAGGAGAGTTGGACTCATGCCCATCAGAGCAACGCAGAAAGAGCGCTCTCGTATTTAAACATAACGACAATAACTGATTATATACACTATCACAAATTTCAGATGAATAGAAAGAAGATCATCTTCACACTAAATACACACAAATATGGAAACAGAACTGGAACAGTTAACAAAAGGGAGTTGTTGATCTAAAGACCATTCAAATATTATTTTTAGTGGCTTTATTTATTTCCAGTCAAGAAATCTGCTTTTTGGACAAAAGTGAGCTATTTGATTTCTTCGGTTGGATCATAATTTTAGCAGCGAAAAGTATAATCAACATTAATAATTATAATAATATTTATTATACTGTCATATATGATAAGAACACAAAAAGTACCTTGGCACTTTCAAATATTGTACCAATTTTATTTTCTCACAGGAAATATTATCATCTCAAAAAAAAAGTCCACACCTTATTTTTCAAGGAATCCAACACATTTCTCTGAACCGCAGCTTATTCTATAAAAGTCTATTTCCTCTTTTTATCCACATTTCATCCGCTGACAACATAAAAGCTCCGAGATATAGGCCCCCCTCGTATTGACACTCAAACGGTTACAGAAAGCAATCTCCCAATATGGCACAAACTACAAACTTGTGTAAAATTGGTTGCTCATTTTTATTATTATTTTTTCTTAGCAAGAACAACTTTTTATTATGTACTAAAAACTTTTTTATTAAGTATATAAAATCCCTGTATAAAAGTTTATTACTTTCAAGCTCAAGTTTCGGTCGTTTTGTGTACTTTCTCAATGTTAAAAGTTGTCAATGAATCACCGGCTGCGTAGTTACCCTGCAAGAGTTAATTATGTTTTCGCTCTGTTCCCAAAGTCGACCGTTTAAGCTAAAACTCAATATTTGACTTACATAATGTCTACTGAATCCTCACACTACATTTTGTGTCATATAATCTACATCGGCAGTTCCTTCCCGTCGACCTATTTTCAAAGGTTTTTGTATTCTCGGATAAAAAGTAATAAAAAACTTACTGTTAATTTTTATTCAATGATTTATTTTCCACCATTTCCAACAACATTTTTCCATCTTATATCTAAATTTTAAATTCCCTATTTTACAAAAACTCTACATTTTGATCCGAAAAATAAAACGACTGCGCCTTTGTACCTCTCCCCATGAATCTATCCACCAGCCAATTAGGTAGTCCCGGAGATTCTGGAACAGGTGGGATATCCGATTTATCATTCTTTTTCAAATTATTAAACTATAAAATTGACTGTCCTGATCTACTTTCACTCGTAAATTTCAATATTCCCTCACGTACTTGTCGTTCATTTCTCCCCTTCTCACCTAATTTTCATTACACTGATTATGGGTTCTATTCCCACATAGATCGATTTCAAAGGCTTGCTAATAGTATTTCTGATAAATTTGACTTTTTCATAGACAATATTAATGCTATTAAATCAATTGTTTAGAAATGGCGATATAAAGCATTATAGTACTTTTTAAATTATTCAATAGTTGTCTTACACTCATATATTTATGTTGTTTGTTTTTTACATTCTTCATTTATTATTATTTCTAGCTAATACTTACCAGTTTTTCTTTTATTGTTTCCATAATTATTAATATATTGTTAATTGTATAACCAAATTGTAATATTTAAGTGTCTGTTAATTAAGTAACTGTAATATTTAAGTGTCTGTTAATTAAGTAACTGTAATATTTAAATGTCTGTTAGTTAAAGTAAATTTTAAATAATTGTTATATTTGTACAAATCAAAATAATTTATCTTACTTTTTGTTTTATTTATGATGTATTTTATGAGGTTATTTGTAAACCATTTATTTTGTTTTATTTGATTTTATATACCTATATATATTTTTTTTTTCTTGTGTAATAATAGGCTTTGCCTGTAGAAATAAATAAATAAATATCTGAAGGGGAGAATATCTATGTCGGAAGAATACCTTGGCTGTCTTATAATGTGCCAACAGCAATGGTATAGTTTTTTTAGGGTCTCAGCAGTGTGAGGACTGGCATTGTCATTTTTTCTTGCAATGCTAACATCAAACGGTCAAGTTGTTCGCAGTAGACCCCTTTCTTAATTGGTTACATTAAAAAGAATTATAATGGATTATTCCTTCCATATCCCACCAAACATCATCAGTGGACGAAGGCCTCTCTTAGCCTTTTTGACAGAAGAAATAGCATAAAGAACACATGTATTATAGATACTGAAGATGAGAGTGCTTCCAGAAACGTTTGTAATTGATATTTTTTGAGAAGGAAAAAAAAAAAAAATGGCAGAATGTACCTGTAATAATATATTATTTAATTTCTTTTTAAAAAAACGACATTATATTTCGCTGCCAATCGTCGTCCTTATGGGAATTTGAACTCAATACTCAAAATATGAAATTTCATGTCAATACTTTCATTACCTACATCTTTCATATTTCAACATTTTCAGTTGAGTCCTCCTTCTTCCTTTGGCCGATTTAGCTGAAAAACAATAGATGTCCGTAGGGGGTTCTGGATACACTTATATAATGTTGTGACTATACATTCATTCTATCGGGAGTTATCGTGTTCACAGACTGACTTTTTTGGAATCAGAGTGTCGGAAAACATGAAATTGAACTGTCTGTGAACACGATAACTCCCGATAGAATAGATGTAAAAACACGAAATTTTATATGTGCATCCAGAACCCCATAAGGACGACACCAATTGATTTTCAGTGAAATCGGCCTACTAGAGGATTATGGGGAGGGGGGGGGGGGGAGTTTAACACGAAAACTGTAATTGTAATTAATGTATTGATACTAAATTTCTTACGTAAATGCAAACCCACAACTATTAATTTTCCGCGAAATCGGCCAGAGGAAAAGGCGATCAAGGAAGAGGGGATTTCACTCAAAAAAATTAATAAATATTGATGTAATGAATATATCGAAACAAATTTTAGTATGATTAAAATTTAATATATTAAATATTATATTTACATAATTTGGCTAAAAACGGTTGACTAGTTTTGAAGATAGAGTGAAAACTTAATTTATTAATTCGTGCTTGGGAAGTTCATTAAAGGTGATTCACCAAATGTTTTTTGTTTCTTAATTTTAGAAGCCGGTTTTATGGGGAAACACAAAACTTTGAAATCAATACCGTATTTCTGAGAGCTGGGCTCAAGATCACGGATAATAATAAATAAAGTTATACGTTCTGCATACTTGCTTATGCTTGAGATAACACAAATGAGCAAGTTTGTGAAAGAAATTTCTGCCCACGCAGCCACTGGAGCTTGAAATTTCGCAGGAATAGTATTTAAATATTCACCTCCCCCCAGCTTGCCCATGTCTTCAATGACATAAAATTGTGAAATTTCTGATCAAGGATCTTCCAGATCATTCAACATAAAATTAGGTTAGGTTAGGTTTTATGACTCATGCCCGGGCTTTAACTACGAGGTCATATCGCCTACTACCAGAGCGCTCTTTCGTCACTCTGGTGGACATGAGCCCGACTCTACTGTGGGAGTCCTAAATTTTGCCTACCCTAAATTTTTATTCATCTAGGGTAGGGGTCTTTAACGAGTACCTGACATCGTACAGGCTCGGGACCATCGCTTAACGTCCCATCCGAAGGACGACGTGCTTAAGTTTATTTTACCTCCCAAATAAAGTAAACTAAGGGCCTCGGTCGGGCTACGAACCCACAACCTTGAGCTCAGAAGTCAAGCACGCGCAACATAAAATTGTTGACCTATATAATAGACGACAGTCCAGTTGTCCTTTAACCGCTGTGCTGTATGGGTGGGATGAACCACTGATGGATGACGCTGTTGCGTTGAAACCCGGTTCTGGTCTAAAATAAAATAGTGAGAAGACAACGTCTTTTATTTCTATGAGAAATCTCGTCCCACATCTTACTATCACATATGTATTATATGACTTTCCTTTTATGACTGGAAAAGTAAAATCGGTTGAATGTTTTCCAGAGTTTCTGAAACTTAAGGTCCTGGAAAGCCAAATCATGAGGAAAGAAGTACTCTTAAATTCTTCTTATAAAATTCTTTGTAGGATGGTAAAAAGAGCAACGTGAAGGGGCGATAAGGATGGGGTTATTACTAAACAAAGATCACTGGTAATGATCTGTAAAAAGATATAGTGACAGAAGCGAAACAACGTACATTGTACTTCCTTCTAGGATGAGTAGGTACCAAATGATGGGTTTACAGTACTCTAGGCCCTCCATCTACTATCCAATTTACGATGTCATCTTCAACTCCTATCAAACTGGCTCAAACTGCATTCAATATCCAGGTCATAAAAACACAAGAAAATCGTTCGGCGATATGACCAGCGTGAGCAGCGGCTATTACGCAAAAGTCCGTATCTTTTCTATTGCGAATAATTAGAGTTTTTGATTTGTCTCAAATTTCGTCTTGATTCCTGTTCAGGGGTTACACAGACAGACGTAAATTTTTTTCCCCCTTTTTTGGATTTAAAGTCTCAGAAATCGAAGTTTCGACCGATTACATACTTCCGTAAAGTCTCATATTTTGAAACATAATCGAAAAATGTTTTTCCAAACTAGACACTTTTTAGATTAGGTTAAGTTTTATGACTCATGACCGGGCTTTAACTACCAGGTCATATCGCCTACTACCGGAGCGCTCTTTCGGCACTCTGGTGGACATGAGTCCGACTCTACTGTGGGAGTCCTAAATTTTGCCTACCCTAAATTTTTATTCACCTAGGGTAGACTTGACGAGTACCTGACATCGTTCAGGCTCGCTTAACGAACGTCCCATCCGAAGTACGGCGTGCTGAAATTTATTTTACCTCCCAGATAAAATAAACTAAGGGCCTCGGTCGGGTTTCGAACCCACGATCTTGAGCTCAGATGGCAAGCACGCATACCACTGAGCTACCGGCGCCCTCGAGATGAACTTTATTGCAACTTGTATTAACATATATCAACAAGTCAACATGTAGTAGAAGTAATTATGCTGCGACAGAAGCAGAGGGCATGATCAGGGTCCTCTGGTGGACGTCCCTCCTCCCTCGGAATTGACCCCTGATTTCCTTTAAACTATCTATAGCTGGGAAACACAGTAAAGGCCAGAATATAGGACGCTTCATGAGCTATTTAAGATGAGGTCTCCATTTATTTGAGAAGAGGTCTCCATTTATTTAAGTAGAGGTCACAATTTAATTGAGAAGAGGTTTCAACTTCAACCATCGCTTGCTTGGTTTTACTGAATGTATTTTTACTTCCCCAGGCATAAGAAGTATAGGAGAAGTTATGTAATTGGACAAAAAATTCGAGTCTTAAACGAAATATCATGTTTTCCAACCTCCAGATTGTGAACACGATAACTCCCGATAGAATGAAAGTATGGATACAAATTTTTATATGTGACTTCAGATCCCTCTCACAATGACAAAAATTTATTTTCTGCTAAATCGACCTTAGGGAAGGGAGTTTAGGGGAGAGACTTAACTCAAAAACATTATTAACTGTAATGAATGTATCAGCAAAATCACAATCTAAAAGTGATAATTTTCACTGTTATGTTGCTATTTCTATTTCCTCAGTTGAGGGCTAACAAAGTGAAGCCTACTTAATGTAGGTTGGGCCTCTCCTGCAAAGTTTTCACTAACAATCGTTTGAAGGCCCTTCGTTATTAGAGAACTTTATTAGCGCCAATTTGTGAGGGATCAATCTTGCCTCGTGGGCTCCCAAACGAACCCTATTTTTACTTAAATAGTAAACAAGGTACGGATAGATAGATAGATAGATTTAGGAAGTTAATTGAATAATTGGTAATAAGTACTTCGCCGATGATTCCCCGACGAAATTATTCAGTTCAGGTTTGTTTCATAATTGGTAAGTTAAAGTGAAATGAAAAACTGTTGGGTCAAATTGAAACATCCTCTTTTTTTTTGTTTTTAGGACAGAAAACGATAATTCGGGATTAAGTTCAGCTCCTAATCTGGAGCCACCGGTATGTTCATGGGGGGTATCCTGGCTAGTAGTTACGACAGTGGCCATGATGATGGAATTGTATTTCTGAACGAGGTTTCATTCTCCTCCATTGTCAGAGATGTTACAACTGCATTACAACCCAGAAAAAATGCGGGTGGTTACTAAAAATCCATATCCTTCGTCCTAGTTAGGGCTGAACAAAGGTCTTTTAATATGTAATCAAAAGTAGAATAAAACAAAGTAAAAACACTATAATCTCTCATAAGATCGGACGGTGGTGGAGATTCTCATTCCAGGTATTCAGCACTGCATATTTCCTGATTTTGGTGCAAAGGCTTACGACGAACCTATTCATCTCACGAGAATGTATAATATGTCATTTATTTCAGACAAAATTATCTTCAAAATGATTGATTTTGAACCGGGCTTATAAGGATGCTATTTGTGAAATTTCATCAAAATAGATTCAGTAGTTTTTGAGCTAACTTGGTACAAAACATGGAGAGACATAACGAGAGATTTATACAAAGAGACAAAAACTCTTATTGAAGGCTATCTGTTATAGAGATAAGTGTATGCTGTCGGGGACGTTTTTGTATAACTTTTGATTGTCAATAATTCCTACATACATCATTTTGATATATCTTCAACGGTTTAGGCAGAGTGTGGAATAAATGGGGCAGGGAACGGACTTTTACTCTCCGATCTGCTTCACTTCTACCATTACTGCACAGCTCCCTTGTAATAAAGAGTCACTATGTATAGCCTTTGTCAATCGGAAATAAATATGCTTGCTAACAGGAGAGATTAAACATCAAGCATTAACACATAATCCTGGGGATTTTCATTCGATGAAGAACGGCCGCCGGGGTCTCAGGACTGCTGAAGGGGAGTGACTCTCTCAGGCAGTGTTACTCAAGTTGATTGAACCCCAAGTAAATCCACCAACAACCTCCCCAGAGACAAAGTGAAGTTCCACAAGGGATTTATCCCGCTCAACATGAGAATACATAAGTAGAAGGGATTTCTTTATATTTCTTTTAGACTATTGGACTAAGGCTCCAAAGCAAGACGTGTAATAAGTGTATTAAGAAGTATTTGTAATCGTGCGAAAATTCGAGATAGAAATTTCAACTTACTCAGGAAAGATTGAAGCTAAGAACCTGAAATATGAAATGAAGATGTCACATGTGTTTACTTATGTAGATCTGATTAGATCTTAGCCAAAATCCGACGAAAATTGAGACCACTTTATTTCAGGATCTAAGTCCATTCTACAAAATACGGCTTATATATATTTTTTTAGAAATTTGGGCTCCAACTTACGAGAAAACATTTAAACATATCGGAAAATTGGTTTTAACCACAAATTTTCCTATTAAATTTCAAACCAATGATGTGTCCTCAAATTTGAAATAGGACCGATACGAACAAAGTTATAGTGAAAGAAGGTTAGATTAATTATTATATCTTTAAAAAAATAAAATTAATATGAAGGCTTGGAAATATAAATTCTCTCAGTTTAACAACCTAATACAAATCGTGTTCCAAAGAAGAATGGACGATCACCTACGCTAGGAAAAACCCAGCTAGTATGGAAAGTCCCATTCTCCAATATAATTCATGTTTCTTCTCCCAGCCATGGAAATAAAGGACGCCTCAGAAAAAAATAATATTTATTTCAAAAAACAAAAACAAAACAACTTTATATAATAACCATTAACTTTGGGTAATTCCTACACCTACGATGAGATGGAAAGAGATACAGTATAACCATAATTATCTGGCAAACTAATAACGACATCGTAATAGGAAGAATTTTAAAACAAGTCATCGGTGAATCATGGGTACTTCCCCAACATGAATAATATAAGTTTTCGCTCTCCCTCTAAGTCAAGGCTAAAAATCGATAGTTCACTTACTAGGAGCTTCTGAAATATTATAATAAATTTTGTGTCGATACAGGGGCGTAGCCAGGATTTTGAGCAGGGGGAGGAAAAGTTAGGCTACGAGGGTGGGGGGTATAGACTCCCGGGGGCACAGCCCCCAGTTTCCGTGGTTAGCATTGCAGACTTTTTGTTATTAATTTGGGAGACTCGGGCCTCTAGAAGTTCCCCCTGAGGTAACCACTGACTGTCTTAAGTTGACTCTACATGAGCAGCAAAAATGCAAAGCGCAGCAGCAGCAAATGCACGTTGTGGTTTCTGTGCTTTTAGAATTAAATGACTCACTTCCAATAGCGTGCATTTGCTGCTGCTGCGCTTTGCATTTTTATTGCGCATGTAAAATCAGCTTTAAAAGTATAAAGTATAACATAAATGAAGATTTTCAGAGAGGAAATGAAATGATCGAATTCATGTATATTTAAATAAATGTAATGTGATTTGTTTTGTACATGTACATTAATGTAACAGCTGATTGCTGATTTAGGAATCAGACGCATGGGAAATTTGAAGATCCTATTAGTAACTTGCAAGTAATCCATTTTTAATAAAAACAATTTTTTTAGATCATTTAATTTTTATCTTGGTTTTTTGCTCTGGGCAGGGCAGGGCGGGGGGGGGGCGTCTCCCCTGGCTACGCCCCTGTGTCGATACATTCATTACATCGGCAGGTGTTACTAGATGTTGAGTGGAGCACCTTCTTTTGACCCTCTATTCCTTTCGGCTGATTTCGCGGAAAATTAATAAGTGTCATCTTTATGGGATTTTGAATTTACATATGAAATGTCGGCAGTTATTAGAGATTTTGGTTAACCCCCCTTATACTACCTTACTACCCTTTGGCCGTTTTAGCTGAAAATCAATAATGTTCTTAGAGGGTTTTGGAGACGCATATAAAATTTCATACAGATACATTCATTCTGTAAGGAGTTATCGTATTTACAGAAACACATATAGGGACGTAAGTGGCTGGTGATTAACTGGCGACTTTTTTCACATAAATTAGTCATACTGTAACATTTTTTGTTATAAATTTGTTGTTTTGTACAATCAAAAAAAGTTAGAAGCAATTCTTCTTAAAACTAATTTAAAAAACACCATTTTAATGAAATAATTAAAATAAGAAGTAGTGTATAATAGAAAATTCCCACTTAAAATATCTTTCTGAAACAAGAGAAGAAAAAAGTGAATTAATCTATGAAAAAGGAATTTTTGTGGTTTATTTCGTTCATTAATATGCCTATTCCTATAAGTAATCTTGCAAAAAATTAGGATAAACTGTCCAAATAAAAATAAAAAATTAATCAAAAACTTATATTATTTTTGCCTGTAGGGCATCAGCTTAGAATGGAATTTTACCAAAAATTCAGACAATTTTCTTAATTTCTCTGGAAAGATGTTATTAAAAGACAGGAAAAAAAAAAAAAAATGATCACACTTTGACTTTCGAAGAATTCCTAAGCATTATCCGGGTGAAAGTAAGTTAATTAAAAACTCCTGAGTCCTTTTAGACTAAAATGGCCAAGGATATATTGAGACCCCAGGGCGATTTTAGAGGTTAGCTTATATTACAAAATAACCGGCCGATCCTATCGAGAAAAAAAAAAATTAAATAATTCCCTTTATATCGAAAAACTATACTTTTTTTTTCAGAGCTTCGTAGGTATAATTTGTCAAAGATATACAGATTTTTAAAAAAAACATTAAGGCGTAGTCAAGCTCCACGCCGTAGATTTTAGTGAAAACGTCGGATAAAATCATTTTTCATTTTCTTTTCGTTGCTGCCGTAGCTCTTGCATTTGCTCGGCACTAGACTTTTTAAGTCTTTTAAATTCCTTTTGATGCGAGCTTTCCTCTGATTTGCGTTTTTTATAATTCCGCACATATTTACAATTCATTTGAGACGACATCTTTAATTTTTTTGCAATTTTCAATTTAATACCGATTTTTACATATATTTCGACGAATATTTTTATTGTTTCATTTTGAGTCCTAGTAGTGCTCCTCAAGCTTTTTACAATGACACCCGAATCAACGTCCTATCTAAACGCGTTATCACGCTACACTAATTTCTAATTTTACACAACGCTAATTCGCAACAATCATTCGCCGGCGCCCACACTAGCCCGATAACGTCACAGGCAAAACAAACACGTACGAACATGCTCTATCCATTGTGACCTCAACCGTTATTATCGCATTATTAGTCTTGTAGTAATTATCGATTGTAATCTAACGGTATTTTGTAACACAAGAAAGTTTGACCGGCTATCACTGTGCTAAACGAGCGAATAGACGTTTTCACGTCAAAAAAAATCGGGGCAAACCGCTATAAGTCGGAACATCTTACAAACTGAAAAATAATACTTTAAAGATCGTTAATTTGGTTTTCTTGGATAAATAAGCTTAAATTTTATTTACCAGACAAAATATTAGTCAAATAAAAATATCTAATAACTGTATAATATCTTCTATCTTGGATAATTATTGTGACTATGCCCGGGCTTTAACTAAGAAGTCCTATCGCCTACTACCAGAGCACTCTTTAGCACTCTGGTAGATATTCTGACTCTATTGTGGGATTCCTAAATGTTGCCAAACATGTTTATTTATCTACAGTAGGGGTCTTTGAACGAGTACCTGACATCGCACAGTCTGGGAACCATTGCTTAACGTCCCATCGGAAGGACGGCGTGCACCTTCTAAGTTGAGAAACGCGAATATTTGTGAAAATTTATAATAAATAAAATAAACTTCATTTTTTGAAATATTGTCTATCTCCACAATATTAAACATACAGATATTCCCACTAGCAATTTCTAATAGGAAGTTAGTACCTCGAAATTGACAATAAACTTATTTTATAAGACATAAATATAATAAAATAACAATAAAAGAATGAATAATAATTATATTTATACTATTATTTAAATAAAGTGTAAATAATCTCATTGAAAATATTTATAACAGTTTATGTCAAACCGATGGTACATACTGCTTGAATCTTGTATTTAGTGGGAAGAGTAACATAAGAATATAAAAACATTTTTTTGTGCTAGCCTATTGAGCTCAAGATCGCAGGTACGAAACCCGACCGAGGTATTCAGGTGATTTATCTGGGAGATGAAAAAACTTTGAGCACGCCGTCCTTCGGTTGGTACGTTAAGCGATGGTCCCGAGCTTGTGCGATGTCAGTTACTTGTTGAAGAACTCTACCCTAGGTGAATAAACCTAGTTAGGCAAAATTTAGGACTCCCACAGTAGAGTCGGGGTCATGTCCACCAGAGTGACAAAAGAGCGTTCTGGTAGTAGGCGATATGACCTCGTAGTTGAAGCCCTTTTTATTTCTTTATTTATTTTTTTTTAAAGCCTGGGCATGAGTCAGAATATCGTAACTAAAAACAAATGTTTTATAAAAGGGCGTTACTGGTTTGTTGAAAAGCGGGAATTTTAGCGTCCCCTTTAGAGTGTTGGCGATACCGGTCGTTGCCAACACTTCTTACAGCCTTCTAGCAACATTTTGCTATTACGATAATTGGATCTGGGGAAGTATTTTGACTGTAATTTATTGACAGAATCATTAATTATAATTGATTAATGGCCGTACCACAGATACTGCTTCTGATCTCAATCCAAGAACCACTAAAATTTGAGATGTGAGCCTAGGCAGAAAATGTCGAAATCCTGAAAAGCCTTGGCTGGCGAGTGAGTGCCTTGCGACAGGTGCTTTATCATCTGTTGATTAATGTTTCCTGATATCGGAGGATTCAAGGTGAGTGTGCTAAGGGTTCCAGCCATGGTCTGAAAAACATCACTGGCTCCATTGTTCAGTTTTTCAACCAATTGGCCCTTCTAGGTTATGTTCCTATTCAAAACCTTCTTTTCCACAGCACACGAAATTTCATATATTTATATCTAAGGACAACAATTGATAGTTTTCAGCGGAATCAGCAGAAAGGGAGGGGGGAATATAGGAGACTAAACTCTAAAACCCTAATAACTGTCGATCTAATGAATGTATCGACACAAAATTTGGCATGAGCCGCTATGTAAATTGAATATTGAATTTTAGCACAAACGGTCGATTGGGTTTGGAGGGAGAGTGAAAACATAATTTATTTGTGGGCTGGGGAAGTACATATTTATACTGTGAAAGGTGGCTGATAAAGTGTGAAGTGTTTATTTCACAAGTAGCAAAATAAAAAGGTGACAGATTTTAATATTTTAGGCTAGCCGATTTTCCAAGTTCCGTTCATCAACAGGCTGTCTAATAAAACATTTTTCCATTATTATACCCTTAGTCTAAAAAAGTACCTATTGTAATATTTTGACACAAAATGAAAAGTTTTTTGATTATTTCATGCTGGTCATACATATTTTGGCAACACTGTATCTGATCTCAGTTACAGTGATTCTACTTTTACACATATGCGTGTGAGGGGGACGGTAATTATACGATGTAAAAGAATGTAACAAGGCTACAGCTGTAAGGTCGAATCTCGGTTACGGAGAAAAAGAACCTGTTGATGAGAGCAGCCTCGACAGCTGGCTAACATAAAATAATGAAATTTGCGAGAGATCAGACTATGTTTTTTATTTTGCATCTTATGAACCTTTTTTTTTTACAAAGATCCTAAATCTTTGGGCCAAGTTGAAGAAGAAAAAGCTAAGGCGAAAAAAGGACTGTATTATACAAATATATACACCCCGTTGAAATTAGGAAGATTTTCTTGGAAAATAACGATTCCAAAATTCTATTTTATTTTTGAAACATTACAAAGAACGTTAATATGAAAGCCAAAAATAAAACATTCATCTGCTGTCGTCCTTCACAAAACAGTTTATCAAGGGATAATTGAATATTTCTATATATGTTCACCACTCAACACCCTAAATTTAGTTTACTCTACTCTGGTGTCGAGCAAGAGCTTTTTTTTGTAGCTCCTAAGACTTTTTCAATAAATATTTGATTGCTTTAGTACTTAATTACCTACCTGTCCTCCTACCTCATTGAGGAACGCCTCATTGAAGTTTCTCCTTCGGAGGTGTGAACAGCCTCCACATTCCCCCAGGGGATCCGAAACAAAACCCATTATAAGGAGATGTTTGTTTACCGAATGGTGTGCGGTTGGATACCCAACAACCCAGTTGTTCACCAAGATGCCGTAATGCCCATTCCTCCAGGACTGTTTTGCAATGATCCCTATTGGGGGGTCGTGTCCAATAAGGTCCTCTTCCCTAGCTGCACGAGTCATTTTGCCCGCTTGTTGTTCATTTCCTTTCACTCCCCTATGTATGTCCTGAGACCCAGAGAAGTCGGATTCCTTTTCACGCGCCCTTTCATAGAGTGAGTCTGCACTCTACTTCAGTGCACCAGCCTTCAGTTTATTTCGAATGATGTTAATGTATATAAGGCTGCTTGGCTATCTGTGCATAAACACATGCCATTACTGTTGGGATCAGTAACCTGAACTTCTTGTATATATCGCACCTTTACCGGAACAGTGACCTAACTCAACCTAACTCAAAAAATTTCGATTTTTAGGTTAAAACGTTTTTTCGTTTCAAAATTGTCCATATTTTTACTAGGTTAGGTTAGGTTTTATTAGGTTATATTTTTACTACAAAAAGGACCTAATGCAAAATACTGGATATTTTTCATCAAAAAAATATATGTCTATGTTAATTTTTGAAAAGCATTAATTTTCTTGCGGAAACAGAGACCTAAGCTCAATAGGCCACTGTTAGGAGATTCCAGCTCCTGAGCAAAAATAAACATTCATCAGCTGTCGTCCAACAAAAAAGTTTATCAAGGCATGAATGAATATTACTATGTTCAACACTCAACACCCTAAAAATATAATCTTCGTGTCGATCAGCGATTATCGACCAGTTTGGATGTCACGCAACGTTTAATTGCTGTAGTTGATATAACTTGGATAGAATTGTATACAGTTTCAGACATTTTGAAAAAAAAAACTAAAAATGTTTTGAGACAATTTACCATTTTCGCCGAAAAACAGTTGATACGCATTGTCTTTATGGGGTTTTGGATTTATGTACAAAATTTCGTATCGATAGATGTATTACTTCGGCAGTTATTGTGTTTTTCTGTTAAGACCCAATCCCTTTTCCCTTTAGACGATTTGGCTGAAAATCAATGTGCCATCTTTATAGGGTTCTGGATACACCTCTAAAGAATGTATCGATTCAGAAGACTCTGTGTAATTCAACTATTGATATTTAGTCAAAATGGTCTATGGTTGCAAGGAGAGCGAAAATTTAGTTTATTAATTCGTTATGGGGAAGTACACGTATATTCTGTTTATAATATTTTCTGTTTACCCAATTCCCTCGTGTCCGATATATTCACTCTACCGGGTGTTATCGTTCACAGAAACACTCACAATCACAGACAGAACATTTTTTTTTTCCCTTTTAGAAGACAGGGGATCGAAAAACATGAAATTCCGGTGAAAAATTAATAAAGGAAATTCTGACTGAATACATAACATCCCCCCTATTTTATAACTGGGGAAGTAATAATAATACTAACTTATGGGAGGGATCTAAATTGTTCAAAAATAGCGTCCTGCATTTTATGGACGGGCCATTAGCAATGGCTTATTTTGTCCTTTTAATGGGTCTTCACAAATCCTCTAAACAAATTATTAATTATGAAATTAACTTATTTTCAAACCACCTGTTATTACGATGGGTTTGCAACGAAGAAGAAGATCCCCAGATTCTGAATAAATCATTCCTCTGAAAGAAGTGTACATCAGATAGCGTAATGAGGTCTACTCCACATGTAAAATGAGATTTTGGAGTCAGTCAGATGGCGAAACTAGTTTGAGGAAAACAGGTAATCGGTGAGAAACTGGTTTGGGGAAAATAGGTAATCGGCCAGAAACTGGTTTGGGGAAAAGAGGTAATCGGTCAGAATTTGATCTTGTTTTCACTAGAATTTCATGCGTCCCGACCAACGGATTCGAAAAATGAAATGTGTGTCTGAGGAAACACGATAATTCCTAAGAGAATGAAAATATCAACACGAAATTTTTGTATGTCTATTCAGAGGGGGATTCCTTTGAGGTCTGCGATATTATTTGGCTCAATATTTTCTGTTTACCCGGGGGGGGGGGGGGGGGGAGGGGGGGGGGGAGGGGGGGGGGGTTCAAATTCATGTCAATATATAAATATTTACCCATCATATCATTGTATATCATTTATCATCTAGCGTGCTAGCCTACTCAGATCGCGGGTTAGGGTCCAAGGCCCTTAGATTTTTTATCTAAGAGGTGAAAAAACCTTGAGCACGCTGTCCTTCGGATGGGACGTTAAGCTATGGTCCCGAGTCTGTGCGATGTCAGACTACTGATCCCCTACCCCAGATAACTAAACCTAAATTTAGGACTCCCACAGATTAGGTCCGGCTCATGTTCACTGAAGTGACGAAAAAGCATTCTCATTTGTTTCCGGTAAAATGTCTTTCAATTCAAATCTAACTTCTTTTTAACGAAACAAATTAAATAAAAGAAGATTGCTTGAAAGAATTCATCTTGACTGCAATGGAATACAATCCACTGTCTCTAATTTAAAAATATAGTTATAGTTATTTATTATGACTCATGCCCGGGCTTTAACTACGAGGTCATATCGCCTACTACCAGAGAGCTCTTTCGTCACTCTGGTGGACTTGAGCCCGCCGACTTTACTGTGAAAGTTCTAAATTTTGCCTACCCTAAATTTTTATTCACCTAGGGCAGGGTTCTCATCCGAAGGAAGGCGTGCTTAAGTTTACCTCTCAGATTAAATAAACTAACGGCCTCGGCCGGGTTTCGAACCCACGACCTTGAGCTCAGAAGACAAGCACGCATACCACTGAGCTACCGGCGCCCTCTTTAAAAATATATATTCCAGTAAAAAGATGTTATGGCTACTAAATTCCATAGGATCTGACAAAAAAAAAAAAAAAAAAATATATTGACTAAGTTTTGATTCAATTTTCTTTTTAAACAAGGGACAGAAAATAGACGGAAAGAAAAGAATTTACCGATTTTGTTGAAAATCAATAAGTGGGCTCAGAGACCGCATGTATGCTGACAGCGGAAGACTCTTAGGCCTGACATTAGTCAGAAGGTTAAATTGGAAAGCCCAAACCAACACTTTGCGACAAAGCCGCAAAAACAAATTAAAAATTCTCAAAGTTCTGTGTAAAACGAAATGGGGAGCTGAAAGGCTTGCTATGTTGAGAATTTACCAAGGCTTTGGTATGCTCCAAGCTTGATTACGGCAGTTTTATCTACAACTCAGCTAGTCAGCGTCTCCTCGCCTTGACGCTTTCCACCATAAAGGGATAAGACTAGCCTCAGTAGCCTTCAGATCAAGTCCAAAGTACAGCTTATATGCAGAATCAGGAATACCTCCACTTCTCTTCCTCCGTCATAAATTAGCTGCCAACTATATCTCCAATTTAAGAAGTCATCCAAATTGCACCTAGGAGAACAACATTCACCTCCATGGCACGGCCGCAAACCGTAAAGATAGCCTATGTCCATCAGAAAGAAATAAGCTTTCCAACGGTAATAGAATTATCAAAATCGATTAAGTAGTTTTCGAGATTACATTAGTATAGATTAGATTCCAAAATGGTGGAATCTCCGGTATAAAATGGGCTGTCACATTAGTGGGGACAGAGTGAATAAAGTGTGTGTTTATCTTGACTCGTTTGATCCTGGCACTGTCTCAAGAGGAGCCACAGAAATATGTTGACCGCCCGCAGTTTCAGATTTAAATTAGCCTCGAAACTCGGTCACTACGGACAATTGGCATTATTTTACCAATAACAGTTATTTATTTTCTCGTTAAGATGACATTTTGCCAAAACACCTCATTCAGCTGAAAATATTTGGTGATGAGTGACAAGTTAATACATAACATAATTTCTGGGAAAGCAATTTGTGTTAGAAGTAAATACATTATAAAAAAATTCGTTGGTGAATCACCGGCAATGTACTTTCCCAGAACGAATTAATCTATTAACTTTTCGCTCCCTTTCCAAAACCAGTCGACCGTTTGCGTTAATATTTAACAGTTGACTTACAAATGGGCTTTTTAACCCTTATTCTAAGTTGTGCCGATAAATGAACCCCCCCTTTCCATGATAGGTTATGTCCTTATTGGGTTTTGACTTTAAATATGAAATTTCTAGTCGATAGATTCATTACATCGGACGTTATTGGGTTTAATGAGTTGAGCCCCCTCTGATTCCCCCCCCCCCCCCCCCCTTCGCTGAAAATTGAGAGGTGTCATTTTTATGGGGTTTTGAATTGATATATGAAATTTGA
The DNA here is from genome assembly GCA_963662175.1 of Aradus depressus. Classification (NCBI taxonomy): domain Eukaryota; kingdom Metazoa; phylum Arthropoda; class Insecta; order Hemiptera; family Aradidae; genus Aradus; species Aradus depressus. Next base: position 27,297,156 of record OY759215.1, read on the forward strand.
ATGTCGATACATTCAATACAACGGCAGTAAATAGAGTTTTTGAGTCAAGCCTCTATCTTAATCCCCATTGGGTGTTTTGTTACATATAAAATAGTGTGTCGATACATTAATTTTATCGGCAGTAATTAGAGCTTTTATATTGAGCATTCTCCTAATCCCTCCCTACCCTTGGGTCGCTTTGACTGAAAATCAATAGATGTCGTCGTTTGAGGGTTCTGGATTCACATATAAAATTTCGTGTCAATACATTTATTCCATCGGAAGCTATCGTGTTCACAGACAGACAGATTTTTTTTTTTTCACATTTGGGATTTAGAGGTTGGAAAACATGAAATTCCGTAAAAAACTCCGCATCGAATTTTTGACCGATTACATAACGTCCCCTATACTTCATATCTGGGGAAGTAAAAATCTAGCAAAAATTAAGCATAAGAAGGTTACCATTCATTGCTTGGGGATCTTGAAAGGAAATGGGACGCCACGTGCCCTCTTTTTTGTGAGTGTTGGAAGAATTCAGACTATTTTTGAAATGATTTTCATAAAGATTTACAATTTTATAAAATACATAAATAAAATAACAGGTATTTTAATAATAATAAAAAAATTATATTATAATAATATTCGTGGGTTCGAAACCCGGCCGAGGCCTTTAGTTTATTTTATCTGGGAGGTAAAATAAACTGAAACACGCCGTCCTTCGGATGGGACGTTAAGCGATGGTCCCAAGATTAGGACTCTTGTCCGCCAGAGTGACGGAAGAGCGCTCTGGTAGTAGGCGATATGACCATATGGCTACATCACATATTTTTGTACCGTGTGACATCTAGAAACCGCCTAGTTTGACGAATTGAGCGTACCGCTGTAAAGACACATTTATATAATGATGACATATTCTAGAAAAAAAAAAATAAATGAATAACGAACACATTTTAAGAAGACATTCGAACCTGAGGAGAGTTGGGATTATTCAAATGAAGGCAATTAGTTGACTTACCCTTGGGAGACCGTGGAGATGTCTAGCTGGGACTTAAACCTAGGTTTAATGTTAGATCTCCCTTCTAAACCTTAGATGCAATTTGAATAGAATAATTAGACAAGCTCAACGAGGAACTGTAATTTAGAGACCCCTCAACTAAAATATACGAAATGTACAAAGAGAAATTGTCGTAAATAATGCATCTATGAAAAGTTACACTGCACTTGTCCCTTTCGTATAAGGAAGTAATGTAGTCGTACAAATATTCGAGATCGACTTAAACGGACTTTGACGTTTGAAAATTTTGAAAATTCATTACATCAGTTATATGGGTTGTTGAATTGAGTCCCCTCTCCTGAATCCCCCTTCCCTTCAGCAAATATCGCTGAGTTTTGAGTGGTTATATCCTCATTGGGTTTTGTCTTTAATATGAAATTTCATGTCGATACATTCATTACATTAGCAGTTGGGAAGTTTGCCTTGTGGACCTCAAGGGCGGCACTTAATTACAAACGCCACCTTCGTAGAGTCGTAATACACGGCCCAGTAACTTCCTCTGATTTAGGGTGGAAAGAGAAACACACATCCGAGAACCTGCTTGTTTTTTTCATGAACGGTTTTTCTTGTTTTGTTCGTTATATTCTGTTCGGCCTAGAAGGAGTTAGTTTTCCCAAACGTTGACGACAAACTGTGTTTATTTTTCACACGACAGAGCCTTCACTTCCCTCAACATTAGTGTATATTTTCTAAAATCTGTTGCGATATTTTTCCTGAGAAACGAAAATATGTTGAGTTTATTGCATTATGGAAATCTAACAAATGGTCTGAAAATACACATCATTTTCTGCAGTTTCTGGTTGATATTCATAGAAGTTATAAAATATTCATACTGATCGAAGCGAAACAACCTCCATGGAATCGAACGAATCAACAAACATCCCCTCGTTTAAGTGTAACCACCCCTTTATCCTATATTGGAGATTTTTGACAAAATAATTTTTAAGATGTTTATCAACTTTCTGCAAGTTTAATGGATTGCTAACTGACTAACAATTTGGTTATAGAATAAATAAACAAATTATGAATTTATTGAAGAAGTCATTTTAACTGTGAACAAAAAAGGAAAAAGCCTTCGATCTGGTAAATCACGAAATTCTTCTTAAAAATATGAGCCACTACGGCTCAACACACTGCCGAGTTAAGAATGTAGTAACCCAAAATTGTACATAATAAATACAAAACCCCATTGATAGCTATCAATTTTCAGCCGAATTGGCTGAAAGGGAAATCGAAAAAGTTAGCCCAACACAAAAACTCTAATAACGGTCAATGTATTCAATTGAGTGATACATAAGGGTGTGTGTTGATTCAGAAGCTTATAAGGATGCTACATATGAAATTTCAACAAAATCAAAATTAAATGTATAGTTTTTAGTTATTATGAGTCATGTCCGGTCTTTAACTACGAGGTCATATCGCCTACTACCAGAGCGCTCTTTCGTCACTCTGGTGGACATGAGCCCGACTCTACAGTGGTGGTCCTAAATGTTGCCTAGTCTAAATTTTTATTCACCTAGGTTAGGGGTCTTTAATGGGTACCTGACATCGTACAGGCTCAGGACCATCGCTTAGCGTCCCATCCAAAGGACGGCGTGCTGAAGTTTATTTTACCTCCCAGATAAAATAAACTAAGGGCCTCGGTCGGGTTATGAACTCGCGATCTTGAGCTCAGAAGACAAGCACGCATACCACTGAGCTACCGGCGCCCTCTTCTCTCTTTATATATTAATATATAGATGACATGGAAAATCAAATCGCATGCTCTCAAATGGTTTTCACCGCTTTCCTCATGTGGTGCCCCAGCTAAACCGTGTATCAAAGTAACGTTTTAAACTCAAAATCGTCAGTTCGAAACCAGGCCGTGGCTCTTAAATTTTTTATTTGGAAGGTGAAAAACCCTTGAATATGCCGTCCTTCTGTTGGAACGTTAAGCGTTGGTAACTGTACAATGTAACGTTCTCGTTAAAGGCCCCTATCCTAGGTGAATAAACCTGGGTAGCCAAAATATAGGATTCCCAGTGTAGAGACGGGTTCATCGGTAGTAGGCGATATGACTCTGTAGTTAAAGCCCGGGCATTAATTAGTCACAATAACTAAATAAATATTCAAAATACAGTGAAACCTCTCTTGGCGGTCACCTCTGATAGCCGGACACCCCTGGTGGACGGACAATTTTTACGGTCCCGGCAGAATATATAGAGATTTTAACACATTCGCCCCTCTCTTAGGCGGACCCTCTCTTGGACGGACGAGGACAGTGAAATCGAGTACCGAGAAGAGCAGACTACCTCTGTTGGTTGGACAGGCAGGCCTCTAATTCGGGTTGACGTTTAATATGTTCTTAGACTTCTCTTTGTACATTGTACTACCAACCTACCAAACTTTCCACGTAGTGCACCTGTGTTTACATAGGGACTCGTAATTCCAAGAAGTTTGTAATGTTCCATACTCCCTGTTACCAAAACCAACGCGAACTTAATCAAGCGTTATTGCCTTCAAGCAAACGATGCTTCGTCATTAATTTTAATTTCTCAGGTAGAGGTCAATATAGGAAACTCGATTGGGAAAAAAAAATTGAAACAAAAGAAAATGTCTGATTTTTTTAGAACTTAGACTTTATACCATTGTTTATGTTCGGATTCTAGTACAAATTTCTGATTTTATTACAAATTTCCTATTTTTAAAACTGTATTCAGTTGTTCAATAAACAAAATTTTTACATTCGATACACGTGTTTAGAAAAGATATCTTTCATCCTTATCAATATGTCTTTTATTTTCCTTTTCCCTCTGTTAGGAGGACACCTCTGCTGGGCGGACAACTTCCATGGTCCCATGGGTGTCCGTCTAAGAGAGGTTTCACTGTAGTTTAAATATTTGTATCCCATTCATTTTTCCAAAGAACTGTCTCTTATCTAATCCCTAATTTCATTTGGACATTTTCATAAGCAAAAGGAATATTGTAGCTATATACGTCATCCTCAATAATTGGATCAGACACCAAGTAATCCAAGTTAATGAGAATTACTCCAGCTTTCAACAACTTTCTGTACAGAATTTATTATATTGACCCAGTCATTCCATTGTCCAAATGTAGTCCAAGGTAGTGTACTTCCTTCTGAATTTGAGTGTGGGAAGTCAAAACACGGTCAATAGCAGAATCGCTATTAAATCGTCGGTGAATCACAATTATAAATCACGTTTTCCATTTCCACCAAAACCAATCGACTTGGGCTAAGAGTCTATATAATTGACTTACATATTGGCTTCTGAATCCTCATACTAAAATTAGTTTGCGTACATTCAATACATCGGCAGTTATTAAGATTTTTGAATTTAAATATAAAATATTCATAGTTATCATCATTATGGGGTTTTGAATTTACATATGAAATGCTGTGCCGTTATATTTATTACAATGGATTATTACGAGTTTTTGAGTTATGCCTCCCCTCTAATCCCCCTCTTTCTAATGGCCGATTTGGCCGAAAATCAATAGATGTCGTTTTTAGGGGGTTCGTGTTGATACATTCATTTAATAGGAAGATATCGTGTTCATAGACACACACAGAAAGCAATATTTTATTCTCTTATTAAAAAATAAATTAAAAATAAAAATAAATAGCTTAAATTTAATAATTTAAGAGGTTTTGGGTATACATATAAAACTTCACCTCGATATATTAATTCTGTTGGGAGTTCCAAAACCACACAGAATTTTTATTTTTTTTAAATTTTTGGAATCAGGGTGTCGGAAAACATGAAATTCCGGTGAAAATTGAACATCGAATTTCTGACAGATTACGTAACTTCCCGTATAGCTGGGCAAGTAAATAAACGGTACAATATATATTTTGCTGAAGAATATCGATAACATTATATATTACTTAATTAAAAATTAGTAGCTGGCAGGCTGCAGCCGAGACTGTACCAAGACTGTACCAAGACTGTACCGAGACTGTACCAAGACTTTTTATTTTAATTATAATTTTCATGTTTTTTGCTCATTTCTTTAGTACTGGTCCAAATAAAAAGGTTTTTCTAGTAATTACTTATTTTATTTATATACATTTTTTTATATTTATTTACGTTATTTATTTAGTTTGTTAAAGGTTCCTTTATATATCTTCATTCTCGTTTTATATGTGTATTCTTTTATATGTGTCATTAATACGTTAATATTGTAAATGTAATGGTCACTGACTCCATTGTAAAGGGGTGATCCCTTTAAACTATAAAAATTATTATTATATATTATCATCCCTGACATTCAGAGGCGATGTACCGTCATGTGACCGGTCGCCTTGGTATGCCTATGTTCACATGTCTTATGGGAGCAGTTCGCACTATCGTTACACAGGACATTTATTTATATATTTGTAGCTACTGTTCAGTCCTAGTCTTGGGTCTTTTTGTACAACTCCAGGACATGTTTTAGATCAAAATCTAGCTTTGTTCAACGTTAAATTTCCTAAAAAGGAAGAAAGGAGTTGGTATATTTTACACATAATTCAGATTCTCATTGTCAAGTGGCCCTCTATTTGGGTCAACAAGTTTCATTGTGTTGGAACACATTCTAGAGAAAGAAAACAAGACCCTAAACATTTTTCAATGTTGTTTTAAGTTGTTGAGAATTTTGCCTTGAACTCAGTGGGAGAAATTCAGAGAGGATTCAAAAGAAATCAGACCCATTAGACACATCAAATTAAAGTGATTGACTATCAGACAGCATTAAAAATAGCTGCCAAATTAATGAGGAGAATGAGGTTGGACTCAACGGACCGTTTGAATTCCCTGCCGGATTCCATGTCCACCTCATGTCTATATTTCGGCCAGTAAATCGAGTTTAAATGTGATTTTTCCTGCATGTTTTCCAGAGGTGCCCAATCTAATGCCCACCTTTCCTTCGGTCGATTCCGCTGAAAATTCATGGATGTCGTCATTATGGGGTTTTAAATTTATGTATAAAATTCCGTTTATTACAAGTTAATAGACATTTTTCATTTTTGGAACAGGGGGGTGACGGAAATTATGAGAATCCTGTGAAAACTCAACGTTGAATTTCTGATCGATTACATAACTTTCCTTATTATAAGTAAATAATTAACGCATCTTGCAATTTGAGATTTTTCATATGTGTTAGTGTGCAGTTGTGTGACGAGTCTTCTCATAGAAAAAAAGTACGTTGTCTTCCCACTGTTTTATTTGCGACTAGAACAGGTTTTCAACAAACAACAGTGGCACATCTGTGTTCTGGTCGATCGTTTTCATTCATAAATCCACAAATATTATGAAATTAACGTTACATCATTTTTAGATTATTTTTTTATTTTTTATTTATTTTTTCACCTTTATTACTTAATTTCTAACTATAAACTACATCACAACTAGAAAATATGAGCAAAGAAAAACGAGTGATGAGACGGCTGGTCAACACCACCGTCTCCTCAGGGGTCCTCCTCAGGCAGGAGGTCACGCGGCCAACGACGATTCAGTCGCCGAGGAGGCCCGCCCGGCAAGGACCGGACCGACATGGCTTCCACCAGTGTGTTTCGATGTGTCGTGACTTGTTGTGCTATGTGTATAAATGTTGGCTAACTTCGTGTAAGAATGGTATATTCAGGTCATGATGTAATGTTATGTTTGATATGTAGTATGGGCATTGTGTTATTGTTCGAAGGATTTTATTTTGAATGGCTTGAATTCTTTTGGTGTGTGAGGGCTTAGCTGAACCCCAGAGCTGAACGCCATACGTCCAGATGGGTCTGATAACGGTCTTGTAGACTCCCAGTTGGTGGTTGAGGCGAAATTGAGATAGCTTGTTTTAGATTATCTAAACCAAAATTAATGTCTTAATTAATAATAATATATATTTTTTATAGAATTATTGTATAATTACTTTATAGAATAATAAATTTCATTCAGACAAACGCTGCTGCCCTGTTTACACCGACACTTCTAGGTCTTTAGTTTCTACAAAAATATCGGGGCCCCTTCAACAACTAATTGTCCTTAGTTTCACATCTTGGCTTGTGGGCAGCTGTTATCCTTGTTACCTTTCATTATTAAATTAATTATCAAAGCATAAATTGTCACAAGAATAAACAACACAAGTGACTTTAGAGGTTTATCAATAGTAGTTGCATATCAGTAATAATAGCTGCATATCAGGTAATATGGCGCATCCCTCATCCATATTTGCCCACCTCCTCATTTCCCATAACTCCTGCATGTGCCTTCACCCACGCTAATTTTCATTTGGTATAGTAAAATTGATTAATTTTCCAATATTTTGCCTATAATACATGCATTGACTTAATTTAGATATTTATCTTATTGCTCTTAGAGAATCTGAAAATTATTTTACACCAGTTTTTACTTCCCTGGGTATTCGAAGTAGGGGAAGTTATGCAATCGTTCAGAAATTAGATACCAAGTTTTCAACGAAATTTCATGTTTTCCGACGTTGTGACTCCGAAATGAAAAAAAAAAACATTTCTGTGTGTCTCTGAACATGATAACTCCCGATAGAAAGAATCGACACTAAATTTTATATGTTTCCAGAAACCTCCAAGGACTCTAATAATAATAATATAATATGTATAATAATAACTTTAATTGTTTAAAGGGATCACCCCTATACAATAGAATCCGTGACCAATACTTTTACAATATTAACATAATAATGACCCATATAAGAGAATACACATATAAAACAATAATGACATAAGTATATAAAGAAACCTTTAACAAACTAAATAAATTTAAACAAATATAAATAAACGAAGTAATTACAAATTAATAATAATAATGTAACATAGACAGTAAATATGGAGTGGGGATGTAGGTATTGAATATCAATATAATATGTAACTTGAATGACATTATTCGTTAACAATGAATGATCTAAGTTTCAGAGTGCTGATCAAATAATAGAAAATGGTTGAGATATCATTCTTATTATGGGCCAGGAGTAATGTATGAAAGTTGGATCGGTCTGTACTGATACTCTGAGGCAGGAAGTGGCTTCTAATGGGGGAGTATATCGGACAGGATATTAACAGGTGGTATACGTCTTCCAATTTATTTTTATTGCAGATTGTACAAAGTTCCTGGGTATTAAGGTTGTATACATTATTTTTGTAATTGATTTTAAGATAGTACTTGCCAGATAGACGGAGTTGAGACAGTGCTTTGATGTGTGAGAAAGGAGCATTCAGGTTCCAAGGACTCAAATAACTGCCGTTATAATGAATTTATTGACATCAGATTTCATATGAAAATTCAAAAAAAGCCCTATAAGTACGACACCTATTAATTTTCAGCGGAATCAGCCGAAGGGGAAGAAGCACCAGGGGGGTCAACTGAAATACCAGAATAAATGCCGATGTAATGAATGTATCGACACAATATTTTGTATGAGGATTCAGAAGCAACTTTGTAGGTCAAAATATTGATTTTTAGCCCAAACTGTTGATTGACTTTACAGAGAGAGCGAAAACCTAATTGATTAATTCGGGTTGGGAAAGTACAAAGCCGGGGATTCTAAGACGACCTTTATTTTAACCACAGGCTGTTTAATTTCTGGAGAAAAGGTCCGGTGAAAAGCAATATTTTATGCCACGTGACGTTTCCAGTAAACAGAAACCATATTAATGTCCAGTAATCGTAGTCTCAGTCTTGAGAATGAGAGCCTTTCCTCCCTTCTCACCCTATAGTATGGAATACCGGAAAAAAAAAAAGAGATGATACAATGAGTTTACTCAAGGCGGTAGTCATACGTGTTTCAATAACCAACGTCACATCAAAACCAGGGGGAGGGGATGGCTACACCTCCATTCAACAATTTTGTGCTTACACTAATTTTAGAGTAGCTTACATTATTGCTTTCATCAATTTCATTGTTGTAAAGCGTTTATGGATACTTTTACAAATAGGACAGAACATTTACACCAGGTCATTAGTCATTTCAAGATGGAGAATGGTGTGGGATGTGCAGTAGTCAATCGAACTGGACATTCAAAATCAATCGAGAATGTAGCATTTTCACATTACTGCCTTTATATTCACACCCCATTCGCAAAATTCCAAATTTCTTACTCTCACGGATTCTCTTAGCTCAATTCAGGCGATTCAAAATTTATGGTCAGTTGAAAAAAGCATTCAAAAATTCACTCATGGCATTCAAAATTAATTAAAAAACAGACTAAATTAAAACTAATTTGGATTCCGTCTCATGTTGTCCTAGGAACGAAAAAGCAGACTTTGCCGCAAAAGACGCTGCACTCTCCCCCTACTTCAGAAGAAAAAATGAACAACAATGGAACAATGAATGGACTCGGATGGAAGACAACAAACTCCGAAGAATATAGAGCCACAGAAAGAAGAACTGGCAGCAGTATTCGGCGTTGCCCGAGTTCACTAAACTGTGAGCGACTGAGAAACATCCAGATGCTATATTATGCAGCTGGAAAAAAAAATAAGTAAATAAAAATAAAAATTTATAAGACCTAAACGCGTTTTTATTGACTGCCTTTGTTTGCCTCTCTTCTTTAATAAGTTGGGATATTGAGGTGCAGTATCTCCCGCTCCGAAGATTGTGACGCAGGTGCCTGGTTCCATCTTCAATATAGGGCTCCAAAGAAGGACCAGCTGTTAGCGCAACATTTAATTAATTTTTGATTTTTTGTAGAGGTATTTTTCTTAAGTTTTCTTTCATTAATTATTCTAATAATTATTAATATTATTATCATAATAACTATGGTCAATATTACTCATGTAATTTATTCTTATGTTTATATTACATCATATTAACAATTTGTGGGAGGAGCCTATGTATGTGGGGGAGTGGGGAATAGTTCGTGTTATGACCGCTGGTCAGTGTTGGACAGATAGTCTTCCATGGTCCTTCAGCCTGTTGACATTAGGGTTCTCCTCAAGGCCACCAACTTCTCTCGTCAATCCGGATCGCCTTTCCGTGGACCTCTGAAGTCTGGTACTTGGCTCATCTGGTGTGACGGCGTCCTCAGCCTACTCCCAGATCTTCTCGGCCTTGTTTGGAGATCAGTTCATCAGCCCATCTTCCACATTCACCCCTCCACATCAGGAGAGTTAACTTTGTTTATTTTTGTTTTTCCTTTTAACTACGCCGACTGGCCCTTGTATTTGAAATGAAATATAATTATATCATTTTTCAAAATCTAGTCTATGTTATTTATTAACATAGAATTTGGTGATTCCGGCCAGGAACATATATATTTGTTAAAATATGTATTTGAATTTTGTTCAAAGATGTATTCTAATCCTACTTTGGATTTAATCCTATTTTTGTACATCTAGCTATTTTCTTGTTATTGCGCACCACATACCTGCCTATAACCTTCGTGTTATCATTTATGATAGTAATCAGATGTTATTATTATGATCTGGAAATAGGTCATATCAAGGTAAATAACATTCTTCTATCCATTAATCAGTGGATTTCTATTTTTATTTTTATGTTGATAGACTCTTCTTATATTATAATCTATTTTTTAAATAGTTTATAGTCTATCATTTTCTTGTGTTAAAATACATAAATATATATTTTTTCAACCTAATATTTTCAGTGGCACTCATTTAGGTTCTTGTATTTGTTTTGATTCTACTAGAAGGTTCAATGTTTGTTTATATTCACTCTAGCTTCTTTTATTAATATCAACTTCAGATATATTTATTATTTTAATTTCATTTTCTTAGAAATACTTCGTTTCATTTTCAATTTTCATTTTCTTTTAATCATGGCAAGTGAGGAAGCGGATGTTAATGTTGCTGCTTTCTCCGATTCTCGGACAATAATATTAAGACGCAAACTTTATTCTTTATGTCAAGATATTAAATCTATTCGAGAACAAGGCCGTGCAGCTAAGGTAGATAACAGTCAAACGAATCTATTTCAAGCGATGTTCTCCGATCTTTCAAATCTTCGAAGTGAATTAAACTTTACAAATGAAGCGTTGGAAACATACTTTGTAAATGCTCAGAAAGGCGAGGATTATCCCACGGATAGAGATTCTTTGATTTTATCGAACTCGAAACGTTATATCTATGAGATCCTTATGATTCATACGGAGCTTTGTCCGCCTCCCAGGCCAGCTCGAGAACGAGCAGCTAGTCCAATTCAAAATATTTCTGTTATCAACGACACCAGGTCGCGCCTCCCAAAAATTAATATTCCAAATTTTTCAGGCGAATTGACAGATTGGCCGCATTTCAAAGATGTTTTCATTTCTTTAATTCACGATGAACCGACACTGTCTAAAACTGATAAATTTTATTATTTAATTTCTAGTCTGAATGGTGAGGCTCGATCCCTTTTAAAGTCCATACCTGTGACGGAGGCTAATTATGACCTAGCCTGGAAGACTTTGATGGCTCGCTACGATAAGAAGCGTTTCTTAGCTACAGCCTTCTTGGACAAACTTCTCTCATTTAAATCTCACCCAGAGGTTTCCGATAATTATAAATTATTTTTATCTCATGTGGGTGACAGTATGGAAGCTTTTCAACTTCTAAAAATTCCTCATGAAGCGGAATTTATCTTGTTTCATCTTGCTATTCAATGTCTGGACCAGAGAACAAGGGAAATGTTCGAATCCAAGCATGTTAAGGATGAATTTCCGCGATGCAACGATCTTCTGGAGTTTGTCAGAGACAGACAGCAAATTCTGAAGCTGTCTTCCAGCAAACCCGGTAAGTCGTCTTGCCCGAAGGCAACGAAGACCCACAATAAATCTTCTTCTGTGTTTTTGACGACCAAGAGAGCTTCGAAACCATCGGATGTGCGCACTTCAAAGTGTCCATACTGTAAATTGTCTGGCCATGATTTGACCAAATGTCCCAATTTTTTGAATCTGTCGCCGTCGCAACGCTTCCACTTTGTAAAAACCTTCAAGGGATGTAAATATCATTTAACTTCGGGTCATACTACCGACGAATGCAAATTTAAAATTAGATGTCTCATTTGCCAATCTCTTCACCATTCCTTACTTCATTTTTCAACAAACACCCTTGTTGAAGATACTAGGCCTCCATCTATGGGGACGCCTTCAGGAACTTCGAAATCGATTCTTACCTTTCGTGGTAATTCTTTTGATGTTCCAGCTCAACAAATACTTCTTAGTACTGCTACTGTTTTCATAACAGATGTTCGAGGATGTTTTCATCCCGTTCGTGCTCTCATTGATTCGGGAGCTCAATCCTCATTGGTGACTTCAGACTGTGCTCGGCGACTCCGCTTGACGGTGGCGAATGATTCCCATCAGATAAGTTCTGTCGGGGACCTTAGTGTTCCGTCCTTAGGAACTACATTTTTTGAGATGAAATCTATTCATCGTAAAGCCCCTCTACTAGGTGTCCGCGCCACAGTTGTCACCAAAATAACGTCGGATCTTCCATCTATTGCAGTTCCGGAAATTATAATCAGAAAAATTAACCCTTCGATCAAATTAGCCGATTTGAATTTTGGACTGCCTCGTCCTATCGACTGCCTTTTAGGTGCCGATATTTACTATAAAATATTGGAAGGTAGACCCATCCCTATTATCGGTACAGATTTAGCCACCATTAAAACATCTCTTGGCTGGATTGTTACTGGTGCCTATTCAGTTGATTTTGAGTCCTTCCCCAGGCCATCGGTTTTGACCCTCACGACGATTCCCTTTATTCACCGTCAACTTGAACGATTCTGGGAATTGGAGGAACCTAGCATTGGAGTTGTGACCGATCCGGAAACGGAACTTTGCGAAGAACATTTTGCCCGGACTCATCGTCGTTTAACTTCAGGGAGGTACGTTGTTGCTCTTCCATTTAAATCTCCTTCACCATTATTAAGTGATTCAAGATCGCAAGCGTTGAAGCGGTTCTACAACTTGGAAAAGAAATTGTTGAGAAATCCCACATTGAGACGGGAATATATCACTTTTATGGAAGAGTATCTCTCTCTGGGACACATGGAAATCGCTTCCTTTCCTGGGAAATACATAATTCCCCATCATGGCATTTTAAAAGAGACTAGCTCAACAACTAAGTTGAGAGCGGTCTTTGATGCGTCCATGTCGTCGTCGATTTCTACCGGCTCTCTAAATCCACATCTTTTTGTTGGACCGAAACTTCAACTTGATATTGCGGACATCATGCTTAATTTTAGACTTCATCGCATTGTGTTTGTGACGGATATCTGTAAGATGTACCGCCAAATCCTTATCAATGAACCCGATCGTCTTTATCAACATATTTACTGGAGATCGGATCCTGCTGATGACGTTAAAGAATATGAATTGTGCACCTTGACTTACGGGATGTCCTGCTCCCCCTACTTGGCTCTTCGCGTTCTTAAACAACTCACTCTGGATGAAGGTCATCATTTCATCCATGCGTCCAAAGTGTTACGCGAGGACGTATATATGGATGATATCATAACTGGGGCATCAAGTATCGATGAAGCCCTCAGCCTTCAACAACAACTAATTGATTTACTCATGAAGGGTAATTTCGAGCTTCGTAAGTGGGCCAGCAATTCAGAGAGTGTGCTCAAGGCAGTTCCAGAGAAGTTTCATGAAAGGTCTATTTCACTTTCGAAGGGAGAAGATTGTGTTTTTAAGGTGTTAGGGGTCCAGTGGAATGCTCAGTCAGATGAGTTCTCATATAATATCACCACCCCACGTCCTCAGTGCACTAAACGTGGTGTTCTATCTGCAATTGCGCGTATCTTCGATCCTCTAGGTTATTTAACACCGGTGATATTTTTGGCCAAGCTTCTGTTGCAAAATATTTGGAAATTAGGCCTCGGCTGGGACGATCCTCTGCCAACTGAGGTCAAACTTGACTGGGAAAATTTCATGATGGAAGTTCCCCAATTGGTGTCCATCCGTTTATCACGTTTCATCCCGGTGAAACACAGTAACGATTGCCAGTTCGTCGGTTTCTGCGACGCTTCAGAGAAGGGATTCTCGGCCATCATTTATATTAGAACGGTAACGGATGACAATGTTCAAATTTTTCTCTTGAAAGCAAAATCTAAGCTGGCTCCTATAAAACCGCTCTCTATCCCAAGGCTTGAGCTTTGTGGTGCTCTTCTTCTTGCAAAATTATTCAGCTCTCTGAAAAAATTTCGAGACAGAATTTCGATAAATCAAATATTCTTCTTTACGGATTCCGCTATTGTGTTAGGTTGGCTACATACTCCACCTCATTTATTGAAAACCTTTGTGGCCAACCGTATTGTAGAAATTTTACAGTTAATTCCTGAGGTGTCCTGGCGTCACGTGGGCACATTGGACAATCCAGCTGACGCTGCCTCACGGGGTCTCCGCCCATCTCAGATTTTACGTAGTGATCTATGGTGGAACGGACCGTCTTGGCTACAACTTCCCGTCCATGACTGGCCAAAGATCGAAAGATTTTGTAGCCGGACAACAGTTTTGCCCGAGCTTAGGGGCGGTATAATTGCTACTCTCAGTTCAAAGGTCGTCCCTGACCTTGTGTCATGGATCGAAAACTTCTCATCAATCTGTGTGGGCCTTTGACATTAAGAGAATTGAACGCAGCGGAGACAACCTGTATCCGTCTTATCCAAAATTGTTATTTACCTAACGCTATACACAGTGGCGACGAGGATTATGCCTCCACTAATCTCCGAGGTCTGACTCCATTCTTGGATCCCTTGGGACTTTTGAGGGTGGGCGGTCGTCTTCAACAATCACCTCTTCCTGAAGGTATGAAGCACCCTATCATCCTACCTCATCATTCCCACCTCTCTAGACTTATAATACGTCACTATCACCACTTGTATTTGCATGCTGGTCTAAATCAACTCCATGCCTTGATACGTCAACGTTTCTGGATCCTCTCAGCAAGGCGTTTAATCAGACAAGAGTTATTTAGATGTGACATTTGTTATAAGTTTTCAGCAAAGCCAGCTGAGGCTCTGATGGGCAGTTTGCCTACGTGTCGTTTTGAAGCTGGCCGAACTTTTATTAATGTTGGCGTCGATTTTGCCGGCCCATTTCCTATCAGGGAGTCTCGGAGAAGAAATGCGCCTGTTAGCAAATCATATTTATGTCTGTTTGTATGTATGACTACTAAGGCTCTTCATTTGGAACTGGTATCTGATCTTTCGACAGCGTCCTTCATGGCCACGCTCGATAGATTCATTTCACGTAGAGGGCTCCCTACTAAAATTCTGTCAGATTGTGGCAGCAACTTTGTCGGAGCGGCAAGGCATCTCTCTGACATGCAGAAATGGTTACATAAAAATTCTGTCCAAGAGGATTTGTCTTCCCATCTACTGACGAGAGGTGTGGAATGGGTTTTTAACCCTCCTTACTCACCCAATTTCGGAGGTATCTGGGAAGCCGGCGTCAAGTGCGTGAAGAGTCATTTTAAACGCGTTCTCAATGATACAGCTTTCACTTTCGAAGAGCTCACCACCTTGTTCGCAAGGATTGAAGCGATTCTAAACTCAAGACCTTTTTGTGCCTTAACATCAGATCCTACTGATCTAGACATTCTTACTCCAGGTCATTTCTTGATTGGGACAGCTCTAACAACGAGACCAGAAGTCGACTTTACGGACAGTCCTGAGACTCGACTCACCAGATGGCAACTCGTACAACAAAGAGTTCAACACTATTGGCAACGATGGAGGAATGAATATCTTACAACTCTCCAACAACGACCAAAATGGTTTAGAACTACTTACCATCCTCATGTCGGTGATTTGGTTCTTCTTTGGGACAAACATTCCTCACCTGCTCAATGGCCTCGCGGAAGAATAACTGACGTCTTCCCAGGTCCCGACGGAATTGTTAGGGTTGTAAGTGTTCATACTCTTAAGGGTATTTTTAAACGTCCCCTATCTAAGTGTGTGCCACTGATTCCCCAATCGGGTGACTCAGAGAAGTAATTTCTTTAAATTTTTTTTCATATAAAATTTGGTGGGCGGTTATGTTAGCGCAACATTTAATTAATTTTTGATTTTTTGTAGAGGTATTTTTCTTAAGTTTTCTTTCATTAATTATTCTAATAATTATTAATATTATTATCATAATAACTATGGTCAATATTACTCATGTAATTTATTCTTATGTTTATATTACATCATATTAACAATTTGTGGGAGGAGCCTATGTATGTGGGGGAGTGGGGAATAGTTCGTGTTATGACCGCTGGTCAGTGTTGGACAGATAGTCTTCCATGGTCCTTCAGCCTGTTGACATTAGGGTTCTCCTCAAGGCCACCAACTTCTCTCGTCAATCCGGATCGCCTTTCCGTGGACCTCTGAAGTCTGGTACTTGGCTCATCTGGTGTGACGGCGTCCTCAGCCTACTCCCAGATCTTCTCGGCCTTGTTTGGAGATCAGTTCATCAGCCCATCTTCCACATTCACCCCTCCACATCAGGAGAGTTAACTTTGTTTATTTTTGTTTTTCCTTTTAACTACGCCGACTGGCCCTTGTATTTGAAATGAAATATAATTATATCATTTTTCAAAATCTAGTCTATGTTATTTATTAACACCAGCCTTTGTTCCACCCCTTTACCTGAGGGGTCGTCCATAAATTATGTAACGCGTCTAGGGTGGGGTTCAAACATTGTGAGAGGGGGTATTGGAAAATCTACAAAATACGTTAAAGCTATAGTAATATATAATATATAACTATAGTATATCTATAGTTCACGAACTTCTTTTATACAAACTGAAACAGGGATAAACCAGATTATTATTTATACAAATAAACTGCATCATAATTATATACTCAAAGTGATAGATATGGCAAATCCAAGACTTCCCAAGGCCCTAGCTAAAGAGGTTATAAATGAATAAAACAAACTTATTTTTTGAAATATTGTCTATTCCACTAAAGATATATATACATATAACTACCGGTTTCGGCTTTACACCATCGTCAGGTCTAGTTATGAACTAAGTCAGTTTGCAGAGAGCGACCCTTCAAATACATCTCAGGTCAAAGGGTGCTATTAAAACTTGGGAGTCCCCCGGCTGTACCGTTAGCTAACTCATGAAATATTTCTTAACAAAACCCACATAATTGACAATAGTCACACTTTCGACCCATCTACAGGCATCAAATATCTCCACTATTGCTCAAAAAGCAGGCTACTTAATAGCTTAGAACAATTAGAAATAAATAAAGCTACTAAAAGGAACATTTGCATGAATGACCAAATTTATTTCAACTATTCCCCTTTGTTAACACCCTGATCCAGTTCTGTTTCCACATATATGTTTGTATTATCTGTTATTAATATTTGGTTCCACATATATGTTTCAAGTTATCTAAATCTTAATATTATTATTAATTTTATTTCTATTTTTTATTATTTACTTGTATTTGTTCTTATTTATTTGTTATTTTCCCCGTATTAGTTTAGTGATATTGTTTTATGTAAATTTAGAACTAGGTTTTGTTAAGAAATATTTCATGAGTTAGCTAACGGTACAGTCGGGGGACTCCCAAGTTTTAATAGCACCCTTTGACCTGAGATGTATTTGAAGGGTCGCTCTCTGCAAACTGACTTAGTTCATAACTAGACCTGACGATGGTATAAAGCCGATACCGGTAGTTATATGTATATATATCTTTAGTGGAATAGACAATATTTCAAAAAATAAGTTTGTTTTATTCATTTATTACAAGTTTCCACAATATGTCCGCGTTCCTCAACTTAGAAGTTGTAAAGAGGTTATTAAAAGGAATGTGCTCTGGTTCCGACGGATAAATAACTATATCTCGGACTACAATCTGGGAGATAGTCTGTCTGTTAACAACATCGAGATATGGAACACACAGTTATCAAATATACGGAATAGTTTAAAAGAGCATTATCGCAATCAGTTCAGGGAGGAAATTAAAAACTCAGACCGGTACTTGCTAGGTAGGGAACTGGAGTTCCACGATTCAGTTAATAGTTACAGAGTGACCTACCATTGTCAAGTATTAGATTAATAATTAAACTTAGAGGTGAACTGCTGCATCTAAGCTATATACCTATCAATCAATATACCTCCGAAGATATGGACTTTGTATGCCCAATGTATTACAGCCTCTGTAAAGAAGATCTATATCACTTCCTCATTACCTGCCCCAAATATGATGATTAAAAAAATAAAATATTTAAAAACAACATAGATACTTAATTTATGTTGGAATTATTAAATGGTAAAGATTGGCAACTACTGGTAAATTATTGCAAAAAGGCTTAGATTTCAGAAACTGTGAATTAAATAAATAGGAACAAAGATATATTTATTATTTTATTTTTATTTGTATTTTAGAAAGAAAAATTTGTTGTTAATAAGTTTATAAGATAATATTATTTATGTAAATCTTGACTCCTCAAGACGGCTTTGGCAGTTGAGTTTGTCTTCATAAAAGGTCACATTATTGTAAATGCATATGTTTTGTGTGTAATTGTCTATTAAGTTAATTGAATAAAGAATTTACTACTACTACTAGTATATCTATAGTAATTTCTATTTTTACAGAACACTTCTCCCGGAAGCGCTGGTAGTAGTAACACCAGCCGTCTCACGCTCTCGGAAGTCGCATCGCTACCATTGCTCTGCGTTTCAATGACTACAGCTGCGTCGCCTAGCAAGGCTTGGGAGCTGGTATCTCAGAGGTAGCGCACTTGCCTTCTGAGCTCAAGATCGCAGGTTCAATACTCGGCCGAAGCCCTTAGGTTTTCTATCAGAGAGGTGAAAAAAACTTGAGCACGCCATCCTTCGGATGGGACATTATCCCGAACCTGTGCTATGTTTGGTATTCGTTAAAGACACCAAATGAATAAACCTGGGTTAGCAAATTATAGGACTCCCGTGGTAGAGTCGTTTTCCACCAGAGTGACGAAAGAGCGCTCTGGTAGTAGGCGATATGACGTCGTACTTAAAGCCTGGGCATAAGTATAACTCACTATTCTTACGTGAAGCTGGTTGTTTTAGATTAATAATGTAATAGGAATATATGAATAAAAATGTAATAGGCTTTCGAGGTTACCCCTTATCATCATGCTGCCTACAAAGAACTTATCATTTAGTATCCATACAATTTTTTTTTTTTTTTTTTTTTTTTATGTTTACATATTATAAAGTTTCATTTTATTTATTCCTTGAAAAGATTATGTTTTAATTCATTTTAAATAAATAATGTATTAATTTTAACCTTTATTTATTTTTTCTCCATTTTTATTAAATTGCCTAACACAAATATTAAAGACTTTAACTTCAAAAAACTGATGGCCAGAGACCTAACATACTTGGAATTTCACACTTTCAAATTTTGGACCCAGTAATCTAGGCTGCAAATTTGCAAATACACAAATCATTTCTCTGTGCCCACCTACCCTTCTCTCTAAGCTGCACTATTGACGAGCCCACTCACGTCATCCTTATGCAAACTGCAACATGAATATTGCATATTGGGGATTACATGGCTAGTCAATCTGGATATAGGGCCCTTACTCACAATCAGTAACAGAGGGATTAGTTACTAAAATCACAGCGTTGAAATTTTGTTTTACAACGTCATCTGTTCCATCAATGTCATTACACGAGAGTAGATACATTAGCGCTGTCAACCCAAAAATGAAAAAGTCGTCGGTGAATCACCGGCTTTGTACTTCCCCAGTACGAATTAATTATGTGTCCGCTCTCCCTCTTTTAGGTTAAAACTTAATATTTGACGTACAGAGTGGCTTCAAAACCTTATACAGTAGAACCTCTCTAAGTCTAACCTCGATAAGTCGAAAACCTCCAAAACTCGAAAAAAAGTTTTGTTCCTTTCCCTTCAAGCCCCAAAACCTCCATTACTCGAAATCTCAACCCTCTATTAGTCGAAATAATCAGTGAGTCCCTACAAGCCATTTTGGTACATATTTTCCCTCTATAACTCGAAAAAATAAATTGGACCTCTGTATCCCGAACATAGCAATGTTTTATTTTACAACCTTTACAACTCGATTATTTGAAACTTATTACCTCTATAGCTCGAAGAAAAATGAGTTACCAACTTTAAGAATTTGCCGACAATGTACACCATTGTTTCTTAGAAAACAATTTAGGAGTATACAATAAATAGGATTACCAATTATCTAAAGCAAAAAAAAATTACTGACTTTTTTTAATACCTACATATATTAAGTATTTTTTATTTGAAGGATGTTTTGAAATAATGTTGATTTATAATAAATATAAATATGTTTGTTACCTCTGTAACTTGAATTTTTATTTATTTCACCTCTCTTAACTCAAAATTAGTTAGAATGAATCTTAACCTCTACAAGTCGAATCAAAATCCGCTTAAGTCGAAATCCTCCATAAGTCGAAAACTCTGTAACTCGTTTTTTTTGGCGTCTCCCTTGATGTTCGACTTATAGAGGTTCTACTGTACTAAATTTTGTGTCGATATATTCGGCAGTTATTAGGGGATATTTAACATTTTTGCAGAGATATTGTGAAACACTTTATAAAAATAAAGAAAACGTATGTTTTTAAAAAAAATATTGTCTGTTTCACAAATAATACATAATATGGGAGTACTTTCGGTATTGCTACCATCTTCAGCCACGACTTAACAAATACTGATGTATTCATAGATATTATATATTATTTGTGAAATAGACAATATTTTTTTAAAAACATACGTTTTCTTTATAGTTATTAGGGGATTTATGTCGACCCCTCCTCTCTGGGCACTCCCTTCCCTTCGACCGATATCACGGAAAATTGTTAGATTCCAATCTTGAATTTAAATATAAAATTTAATGTCGATACATTCATAACATCGGTAGTTATTGGGATTTTTTATTTCAGCCCCCTCTAAGCCCTCCCCTTTAACCGATTTGACTGAAAAGCTGAAGTTGTTGTCCTTAGAGGGTTCTGGGTACACATAACATTTAATGTCGGTATATTCATTCTATTGGGAGTTATCGTGTTTACAGACAGACAGAATTTTTCTTTTCTTTTTCAGAACCAGAAGGAAAACATGAAATTCTGTTGAAATGTCCGCATCGAATTTTGATTACCGATTACGTAACTTCCCCTATACTTCGTATATCAGGGGAAGTAGAAGAGGACAGTTTCCGGATGGGGAGCCTAAGTGCAACATAAGATATTTCTAGAATATCAGAAATAATGTTTCACAGATCAAAAAAATTCATATAAACGGATTTATACATATTCAAGTCACGTATCCAAATCCAATACACATCCATCTTAAGGACAGGATATTGCATTCTTCTATTGTTGTCGGCTATATTCAAGTTGCCTATCTAACTAAACTAGAAAATATGTAGCCATTTATGCAGGAGTAATCTCAATGTCAATACAATAAATAAATTAAATAATGGCAGAAAGCGAAAATGCAGGCGGTTTCTAAGTGATGTAAACAGGGCATATAAAGTGCTGTTTTAAGATGAACCAACACTTAACACACACACACTTTCTGCTGCCACTGTTACTGTCCAGCTATTAAAAGAATAGGGGAAGTTATGTAAATCGGTAAAAAGTCGATCCGGAGTTCTCAACGGGATTTCATGTTTTCCGACTTTCTCATTCCAAAAATTTAAAATCAACGGCAATGTACTTCCCCAGAAAGAATTAATCAATTAAATTTTCGCTCCCCCTTCAAAACAAGTCGATCGTTTGTGCTTATATTCAACAAGTTGACTTACATAGAAGCTCCTAAATGCTAAATTCATTACATCGGCAGTTATTAGTGTTTTTGAATTGAGCCCCACCCTCAAACCCTCTCTTCCCTTTAGCCGATATCGCTGAAATTTGACAGGTTATGTCCTCATTCGGTTTTGACTTTAGATACAAAATTTCATGTCGATATGTTCATTACATTGGCAGTTATTGGGATTATTGAGCCCTTCTTTGATCCCCTAATCCCCCCCTCCCCTTTCACCAACAAATAATAGGTGCCATTGTTAGACAGTTCTGGATTTACAAACAAAATTTAATGTCGATCCATTCATTCTATTGAGATTTATCGTGTTCACACTTTTTTCTCATATTTCGAATCTAGAGATCGGAAAACATGAAATTCCGTTGAAAACTCGTCATCGAATTTTTTACCTTTTACATAATTTAAGCCTATACTTCGTATAGCTGGAGTATCAGGGGGAAGGCTTAACACAAAAACTTTAATAAATGCCTTTGTATTTATATTATCCGTAATTTAATTAATATATATTTTCCACAGTTTTTCAACTGGGCTGTCGAACTTCGCAATTGTTTGGTGGAGATAGGAGCGCTCAATATATGGGAGGGACAAGACTATCAGACAGTAAAGTCAAACAGGAGAGATCTGATTCAGGCTTATGAGAATCACTGGATTTGTAAGGATATAGACTTTGTGCTTAACTCCTCTTATAGTCCCCACTATAGATGTGTCAGTAGCTTGGGTTCGGGGGAGGGCTACCTCCGTCTAAACTGTAACATAGCCAAGATGAGGGTGCTCGCACAGGTCAGAATGGCAGGAAGTAAGCACATAAGGCTGCTTGTTCAGGGGGAGCGACACGTGCTACAGCCTGAACAGATATGCCCCCTGTGTGCTGATGAGGCTGTGAGAGATGATCTGGCCCACTTGCTCCTCCACTGTCCTGCCTACTCTCCACTCAGGGACAGGCTCCTGGCTAGGTACTTGCCCCCTCCCCAGGAGGCCGCCCCTCATAGGATGGCCGCCCTCCTGGACCACTTGGACCACCTTGCCTCTCTCTCTGTCTACCTAACTGAGGCTCTCCAACATAGAAAAGCAATACTGGGTAGCTCATAGATATTATTTCATTGTACTGTATATTTTATATTTTTTATTTTTTTATGTATATATTTTTTTTCTATTGATATATAAACTTTTATATATTATGATATCTGTCTCTATACATATATATGAGCGTGTATATGTATGTGTATGTATATACCGTTTATGTGTGGACCAGTAAGGTCAACCCTTGCTAAGAGATTGGTATCTATATAAGCAATAATGTTGCATTCTTTGTTTTTCAATTTTTTCTGTGACCGTGTTTTATTTTTTTTTTTAGTTTTTTCTAATCTCAGGATTTATTGTAATATAGTTTTAAATATTATTATTGATTGCCTTATTTCCAAATTCAAGAGGAAGCAATTTTTTAATTTGTATTTCCATATTTATCCATTTTTTTAATATAATTATTTCATCACAATACTTAACCATGTCAATTTTCATTTCTTTTTTTTTTTTTTTTTTTCACTTTAGCTTATTCTTAGCTTATTATTTTTTTTTAATTTATTCTCACTTGTATATTCTTTTTTATATCTTTCAATTTTATTTAAGAAGGCTGGCTGAACTCCTTCCAATGAAATGTATTTTATTTCAAATGGAATAAAGATTATTATTATTATTATTATATTTTCCACAGTTTATTCTTCTCGCAATTTATTTTTTGGACTTTACAAACTAACGTAGTATAAGTTTTTTTTTTTTTGGCCGATCTTTATTCTAAAGAATGTTTTCCATATATTGATCATAATAACCTTTGGTCTTTTTTTTATTATTTTTTAGTCTACCCGAGATAAAAACTTTTCCACCGACGAAACACTTCATAAGATGAACATGTCTAAGGGATATTTTCCTTGCACATACTTGAAAAATAGAGGCGTATTCCTCGAATTCTATATGAGTAGTTTGCCGAAGCGGATCTAGAAGGCACTGACAGTTTCGAGCAACAGGTGCTTCGAGATAACCATTAGTTTGGTCCTCTCGTATTTTCTCCCTGTTCTGTTTCCAAGACGCTTGCTATTATAAGTGAAGTAATAGTAATTGCACCGCATCAGATACAAAGATAGTAAACGGAATCCTTCTTTTTGAAGTACCTACAATATAAATAAAGAAATTAATTAACTAATTAAACAACAAGTGTAGTCTTATTACAATAATTAATGAAATCTGAACAAGAAAGACAATCAAAGAAAGCAAACAAAACCAAACGCAATTAAAAGACTAAAAAGACTAAGAATTAATTAACCTTTTTTTTTTTAAGGAAAACATTAAAATAAACAGGAATATTTTATTTTACTAACAAGAAAATTTTTAAATAAATTATCTTGATCTTCTGGTTTGAGTAGCTTCCCAGTTGTAGGCGCACTAAACTGAATAGTAGTATACTCGAGGTTGGTTGGTTGTTTATTATTATAGCTCATGCCAGGGCTTTAACTACGAGGTCATATCGCCTACTACCTGTGCGCTCTTTCGTCGCTCTGGTGGACATGAGACCGAATATACTGTGAAAGTCGAGGGCGCCGGTAGCTCAGTGGTATGCGTGCTTGCTTACTAGGCTCAAGATCGCGGGTTCGAAACCTGGCTGAGGCCCTTATGTTTTTTATCCAAGAGGTGAAAAAACCTTGAGAGCCTGGGTAGGCAAAATTAGAAATGACAAAAGAGCGCTCTGGTAGTAGGCGATTTGGCCTCGTAGTTAAAAGCCCGGGCATGAGTCATAATAACTACTGTGGGAGTTCTAAATTTTGCCGGCCCAGGTTTATTCATGTAGGGTAAGAGGTCGTTTCGAACCCGTGATCTTGAGTTCAGTAGCAAGCAGTACCACAGAGCTACCGGCGCCCTCTATACTCATATAGAGAACATTAACAGAACAGTTCAAAAGGCCATCGGTTTAATGATAAATAAAATAATGATTGGTGCTAATGACCCTGGCAGTTGATGCGCAGGTAAGAAAATAATTTAAATAGGCCCGTGACGCATCTGAAATTTTCATTTATGCAGAAGGGGAGGGGGGGGGGGGATGTGACGTACTGACAACAAGCGTATGCTTTATTCAAACCTCTGAACCCACTGTTCTACTGTCCCACCATCCAACTATCACACTGAACCACCAGTGTCAAACTGAACCTCCAGTGACACACTGAACCTCCAGTGACACACTGAACCACCAGTGTCCAACTACCCCACTTTTTAACACAAATAACTGCTCCCTGGAGCCTACGGTTTTCGTGAAAACGTAAAAAAAAAATAATAATAATATTTCCGTTAAACGATTACATGGTAAATAGATACGTCATAAAAATGTATACATAAAGATAGCTTATAAATTAGATACAAAAACAGTTATTAAATCTTGGAGTCGGACGAACATGTAATCAGTAATAACAATAATAGTAAAAATAATAAAATAATAATATAAAATAAAGGAGCATACAATTACCTAATTTCTTCGACGTCGTTAAGCGATGGACCCGAGCCTGTACAATGTCAGTTACTCGTTAAAGACCCCTACCCTAGGTGAATAAAAATTTAGGGTAGGCGACATTTAGGACACCCGACTCTACAGTCGGACTCATGTTCACCAGAGTGACGAAAGAGCGCTCTGGTAGTAGGCGATATGACCTTGTAGTTAAACCCCGGACACGAGTCATAATAACTAACTACACGGGAATATAGGTACAATTTTTTTTTATCTGGGAGATGAAAAATCCATGTGCACGCAGTCCTTCGGATGGGGCGTTAAGCGATGGTCCCGAGCCTGTATGTTAAAGCCGAGCCTGTACGAGCCGTATGTTAAATGCTTGTTAAAGACTCTACCCTAAGTGAATAAACGTCGTACATTAATCACAATATCGTAACTAAAAACAAGTGTTTTGTGTTTCTTAAACTTCTCTGGGATGATGAAATGTTGATTTTTCCCGGCATTTTTTTTCTTTTTTGACAATATTTCGGGAAATTTTCACGTCCTTTTCTGGTCACTATGAAAGAAGGTTCATCCATCAACCATCATTCATAGTGACCAGAAGAAGGGACGTGAAAGTGTCCCGAAATATTGTCAAAAAAGAAAAAGAAGACACTTCTGGCAAAAAAAAAATGTTGGAAAAAAATGTTTTTTATAAGAGGGCGTCGCTGGTTTGGTGAAAAACGGGAATTTCAGCGTTCCCTTTAGAGTGGTGACGATACCGGTCGTAGACAGCTTAAACAGAACGTTGGCAACACTACTTACAGCCCTCTAGCAACATTTTGCTATTAGAAGACCTGGATCTGAGGAAGTATTCTGACTGTAATTCACTGACAGCATCATTAATTATATTTGATTTATCATGTCCACCAGAGCGACGAAAGAGCGTGGTAAGCGATATGATCTCGTAGTTAAAGCCCGGGCATTTTGTCATAATAACCAATCTATAATATATGTGTGGTAAAAAAAAAAGTGGTTTAAAAATCTTAAATAAATGATAAATAAATAAAAATATTAATAATGAAAATAATAATTGAATAATGAATAATTAAATAAATAATTACCACAGGAGTACAAATTTTATCTGTTTTCTTTTACTAAATTTTGATTTCTACAGTAGTTTTTCGAAAAGGTCACTAAAAAAGTATCAAAAGTTCAAGACGTGCAATTTTGAAGAAAGTTCACGTATTTTTAAAACAAATTCAATTAACCAACTTTTCATTTGGATTTCTGAAGAGATGCAATTTTTACTAACTTTAAATAATATTAAATCTAATCCAAAGGTTTTCTAAATTATCTTTACAGGGCCAACAGGGAAAATGAATAGAATAGAATTTACTAGAACAAATAGTTTGAGTTTATTTTTTTAAATCATCTACATTATAAAATTGTAAAACTAAACATTGAAAACAAACAAAAATCAAAAGAAAAACTCTTAAAAACTAAATTCTTAAAACTATTTTTTCAATCTTTTTTCTGTTTTTTTCTTTTTGGCCATTTTTTTCTTTAAATTTAAGTTATATATTTCTGGGCATATATCCTGTACATATAAACAAACAACAGTACCTTTTTTTCGGATCAATTTCACCGTCAATTCCCTTCTATTTAGTTCACTACAACATAAGCCTAAACACCACTCTACATTTTCACTCAATCACTCTCACCATTAAACCCAGACCTCGACTCTCTACACACAATAAAAAAACAGTTGATGGCCGTGTTTTGGTTTTTTTACTCAGTTGTTTTAAAACAAATTTGCTTTTTATATAAAAATAAATATAAATAATTTTTTAATGTTTATAATTTAATCATTTTAATGTGTGTATTATTTTTATACATCACAATATGGGAGTACTTTCGGTATTGCTACCATCTTCAGCCATGATTTAACAAATACTAAGGTGGAAGTGGGAGTCACTTCATGGAATCAGGGGGTCGAAGAATATAAAATTCCGGAGAAAACTCAACATTGAATTTCTGACCTTTTACATAAGTCCCGGAAGTAACAAGGTGAATGTTGAAGCGTTGTACAGCGAGAGAAGCAAAATACGTGTTGTGAGTTATTACCTACTTCACATTTGACTTTCAGAAGATATTACACTGCGGTTCTAGCAACTTCAATAAACATGCAGTAAAATGCATTTTCTAAAAATAATAGACGATTAAGTTATCTATAGAGAAGCAATCATAACCTGTCATCTTCAGACCGACACCCTGAGAGAAAACCTAATGAAAGCATTTCAACAACTATTCAATTATTCTCATTCTGCAGTCCATATTCTTACAAGTCTTTCTCTGATTTTCACAACAATTTTCGAATTTCATCTTTTTATTTATAATCATATTTATTTTTATATTATGAACCACAAATGGTAAAAAGTCCACCTGTCACACAGCATTATAACTTTATTTCCTGATTGATAGTTGGCTATAGTGGACTTATTTGTTAAGTAAGTAATGCAGAAGTATCAGT
This sequence comes from Aradus depressus, assembly GCA_963662175.1. Classification (NCBI taxonomy): domain Eukaryota; kingdom Metazoa; phylum Arthropoda; class Insecta; order Hemiptera; family Aradidae; genus Aradus; species Aradus depressus. The sequence goes on from OY759215.1 coordinate 27,324,942, forward strand.
CCAATAATATATATAGTTTATTTACACCACAAATAGTATTGGCAGTCAATATTTAAAAAAAACTACTATACTTTGGGATCTGTTACAGCTCAAATCAACAACTAGCAATAAATAAGTTAAAACATTGATATAATGTTAAGCGTTATCTCAATAGAGATTGAAAATAAATAAAAATAATTAGAATTAAAAATATTACACGTAAAAATTACCTTAAAGTAGAGAAGGGATAAAAGAAGTTATAGAGCCATTATAAATATTGTGCCGTTCAACACCCAGCCGCTGGTTGTGCATTTTTTGCATAGTGGTGACTTAAGATAAATAAATTAAAAAAAAAAAAAATTTATTATTAAGCGCTCCGAAAAAAAAATTATAAACCGTTTGTTTGAATGAGGTTCGTTGAAAAGGTATTATTATAAGAATATCAAAATTGGAAAAAAAGTCGTCGGAGAATGACAGGCTATGTACTTCCCCAACGCGAATAAATGAAATAAGTAACCAAACTAATGATTTGGTTAAAAATTAATAAATGTAAAGGGGCATCTGAATTGTATTAAATTTCATTTTGATCCATTTATTACATTGACAAATTTTAGAGTTTTGGATTGGGCTCCCTCCTTTGATCCCCCGCCGTCAAAACTCTTTGTAGAGAAAAGAAGCCGAGAATGAACAGAATGAATCTAAGAGCTATGACAGGACACTGACATATGAATAAACACTTTACAATATGGGCATTGCTAGAAGCCCTCTGTGCAGGAAATGTGGTGAGGAAAATGAGACTCCGGTTCATATTCTAAACCAGTGTAAGGCACTAGATAGCAGGAGATCTGCTTCGGGACTTCCATAACGGAACCGAAGCAGGCAATCGAGGGAACCTGCAGCAGAATCCTGCACTTCATTAAAGATACAGGACTGCTGTAGATACCAACACAAACAGGGCACACAATAGGCCTACTCTAGCCGCGGTGATACAATACCAATTTCCTTTGGATGATTTGACAGAAAATTGATAGGTCTTTTCCTTAGGGGGTTTTGGATTCACATTTCATGCCGATAGAGTATATGAATTGAGCCTCTACTAATCCCCTCTTTCTCTTCATCGGATTTGACCGAAAATTAAAATGTGTCGTCCTTATAAGATTCTGAATACACATATTAATTTCGCGTTGATATATTAATTTTATCAAAAGTTAATGTGTACTCAGAATTTTTAATTTTTTTTTTTTTTTTTTTTTTAATTTTTGGAATTACATGAAATTCCAGTGAAAATTCTACATCGAATTTTTGACCGACCATATAACTTAGTATATCTGGGGAAGTAGAAAACAAAAATGACTAATTAACGAGTCGTATTCTGGCGAATGGGATTCGTAAGAAATTTGAGTGACGAATTTTACAATTATTCAACATTCTGAGAACCTTTAAAACGTAATAAATTTGTCAAGGGTACGCAATACTTGAATTATATGTACATATATCCAGGCACAATAGGCCTGGTGGGAGTATGCTAATAGGAGACTCTGAGAACATGGGGTCGAGACCCTAAATTGAAATTCAGATGAAGATATTAATAAATTTGAAGGAGGCTAACCTTCGATAACAAGACAAAGTGCAAATGTAACAATCTTAATGTAGGCTGTGACGAGAAGACGCCACTGTTCAACTATCCCAGTTGAGACGAACTGATCCTTCCCTACCAGAGAAGTCTTGTTTTTCCCTCTATCTCCGTTGAATTCAGGGATTCTCAAACTGTTTTATGTTTGTGCACCCTTGTCAAGCCATTTTTTTTCCTATTGGAAAAAGCCTATTGTTTGCCCTGTGTGTGCTGGTCCCTACAGTAGCCCTGTATCTTTAATAAAGTCCAGGATTCTGCTACAGGTTCCTTCCATTACCTTCTTCAGTTCCGTTATGGCAGACCTAATCAGTTAAATCTCCTGCTGTCTTGTGCCAGACACTGGCTTAGAATATGAACCGGAGTTTCATTTTCTTCACCACATTTCCTGCACAGAGGGCTTTTAGCGATGCCCATATTGTGTAGGTGTTTGTTCATATGACAGTGTCCTGTGATCAGACCTGTGATAGATCTTAGATTTATTCTGCTCATATTTAGGAGTTCTCGGCTCCTTTTCTCAGCGGGTTCCGCAACAAAGAGTTTTAATTGTCTTTGCTTTGGGACCCCTCTTCAGAACTGGATGTGTTTCCTGGTCAGACAACCTTTTATTGCAGTGCTCTTAGAGATCCCGCTGAAAGGTTGTGGACCTATAGGTTCTCTGTCAGCTCCTGACTTGCCTAGTTGATCAGCCCTTTCATTGCCCTCAAACCCCTGATGTCCTGGCATCCATTTTTCAAGGCATCGCATTATTTAAAATTTTTTTAAAAATCTTAGGTGAATCGGCATCGTACTTCCCCAGCGCTCTCCCTCTGAAACAAATTTACTGATTTGGCTAAGGGTCGATAAGTGACTTACTCATAGACTTTGGTACTAATTTTCATGTTGATACATTCGTTACATCGACAGTTATTACGGTTTTTATGACTTTTTTCTAAGTAATTCTTTATTCAGTGGCACTTATTTGTTCTATACTTTATCTTAATCAACATGAGCATATGACAGTGTCCTGTGATAGATCTGAGACAGGGCTGTCATAGATCCATTCTACTCATACTCGCCACACGTAAAATAATTTAAATGTTTACCCCCGTTTAATACTTATAATAAATTTTTTTTTAAACTTCTGATCTCCCCTTCCCCTTCGGCTGATTCCGCTGAAAATTAATAGGTGTCGCCCTGACAAGGCTTTGAGTACACATGAAATTTCGTTCCAATACATTCATTGCAACGGCAGTTATTAGAGTTATAATGTTAAGTATCCCTGGCCGATTTGGCTGAAAATTAATAGGTGTCGTCCTTAAAGGGTGTCAATACTCGTACATTCATTCTATCGGCGGTTATCGTATTTACTAACACACAGAAAGACAGATTTTTGTTTTTCATTTTTGGAATCAGGAGGTCGGAAAACATGATATTTCATTGAAAACTCCGAATCGTATTTTGGAACGATTACAGTATTTCCTCTTTACTTCGTATAGTATAGGATAAGTAAAAGAACTCGCCCGGCAGTGCCGCCGCCAGATTTTCCCGCCTTCTTCGCCTCTTTGGTCCCGCCTGTCCTGTGTATATCAATGAAATCTCAAGAAGTAAAGTTGTTGTTTGTCATTGTCCTTTCGTAAGCATTAACACTTATCAGTGTCAGTTTACTTTGTCCAAAAAGTTAAAGCAGCTTAGGTTAATGTTATCTCAACTTTTCGTAAGTAGCTGTAAGTGTTTATGCTATGAGATGGGTAAAACTTCGTCTCATCAAAATGGAAGGCACTCTTTCACAACTAACGGTAACACAAAATGATGAAGAATTAATTCAAAATATATATTATTGTTAAGGTGCGAGAAGCGTCAAGGACTTCGATCAATTCTACTTCAACTATATTTCTGTAAAACAATGTACACAAACTGTTTCTACACTGAACGGCCACAAATCTATGTCAGTCTATCCACCCACTCATTTGAATGTGTACAAACTATTAGTAAATTTTAATCATCAACCAAGAAAGGGTCAGGAAATAACGATCAACTGCCTCGATTAACAATGGCTTCTTTACAATAAGGCTTTTATAATGTCTTATATACACTATATTGTATTATAACAATGGCTTATATACATTAAGGCTGCAGAAGAGATGGGCCCAGCGGGAGGGAGCTTTAAAAGCTATTTGTATTTCCACAGGTAAAAAGGTTCAATTACGATGCATATCAAAAAGAAAATATCAATATTTTTTATTTAAAAATATCGTGTTTTAGAATCGATATACAATAACATCGAAACTGAAGTTATCGATAGGTCGATATATAAATTTTTTAATTGTTTTAAAGTTTACAATTCGTCATCTTACTACTACAACTAGACGTCTCGAAATTATTAGTTTTGAGAAAAACGCAAATTTTTTTTTAATCAGCCGTTGTAGAATGTCCCAAATTGAAGTATTGACATTTTTACATAAGTTCTTAACATATTTTCTTAGAGTTGTCTACTTCTAGCACAACAAAGATACCTGCAAAATACAACTAATGGTACAATTATCCTGTACATGCCGATTTTCGAGTTATCTAGTTGCAGTATTAATACATACGATAAAATAAATTTTATAATAAATGCACATATTAACTGTTAGAACGAAGAAAAAAAAAAAAGTCCCAGGGGACGCCTCAGTGATAAAGAAAAATAAAGCAAAAATAAGCATTGTTATATTAATTAGTGAACATAATAAGTTACAGTACCAAAGTTGATTATGCTTATTGATCTCATCAATGAATGTTGACTAAATTTTGTTTTATTAGTTAGTGAAATAATACAAATGAATGATCTCTTTATAAAAGTAATTTTTGTGATAAATAAATGTACCTTAATTCCTACATATTTTGTTTGCCATTCTACATCAACTGTTCCTATAGGTACTGTGAAGAGTACAGTGCCAACGAGCATGGCTGTTTTCATTCGACAAATTAGACTGAGACTTAAGATGTTGTCGAGATCTTCCAAGTTCCATGCTTGCACGCACAACTGGTATATATTAGGGGCAAGCAAGGAGGGCGCCATAATTGGATCTCGCTCCATCCTAAAACTTGTCTTGGGCCGGCACTGATGCTATATATTTTTAAAAGAATACAATAAACAGTGAAAAAGATACTTGATACTGAATATAGCAAACGAAGAGCCGTCTATGTTTAATGACGATACATCGTAATGAGGGCAACATTGGCTTGGGGGGCAGGCCATTGCCTGTCATATTGAGTGACCAGTTTGTTGTCCCTACACTGGAGGAGATTTCAAACGTACAGACTCATAAGAGACAAAATGAATCAAGTGAGATATTTAACTGGGAAGGTTGGCATTACCGACTCACCTAATATGGGACAGTGACACCCGACTGGCTCTGCTCTGTGTCCCACATGTCACCAGTTAAGGTCCGTCTTTATTACGTAGATTTAAATATGATTTAAAGTGACCTATTAATATGGTACCGACTGAAGAGAAATAACCAACAAATACAAGTAAAATAATGAATAGATCTCAATTAACACCTATTAAGTTTCAGCGGAAATGACCCCGAAGGGAGGAGTGGGGCTTAACTCAAAAATCTCGATAACTGCCTACGTAATGAATGGGTAATTAACGTGAAGATGACTTGATATAGAGAGAAGTGATTATTTCACAGAATGCAAAAAAAAAATGTAGTCTGAACTCTCACAGATTTATAATATTAGACGGCTTTCGAGGTTATTCTCATCATCAAGCAGCCTGGTAAAACAATATCTATATAACTAATCAAAAAAAAAAACTTTAGTTGTTCTTTTTAATTTTCTTTATATACAGGTTAGGTTAGGTTTTATGGCTCATGCCCGGGCTTTAACTACGAGGTCATAATATACCTTGAGCTCAGAAGTCAAGCACGCATACCACTGAGCTACCGGCGCCCTCTCTTTATATTATATTATTTTAGTTTATAATTTCTATTTTTAAACGGTATCAAAGATTTTAAGTAAATATTCTAGTAGTGCGTGTGGGGGGAGGGGGGGGGGGGGATCGCTAGTTTTCATAATAATATCAAACTTGGCGGTAGAGGATTACGCCCGGCAATAGGATTAGTTGTCCCTCAGTTGCCCGCTCTGGGCGATCTTTGGACGATCCTACTCCCCTCTCTCACCCGCTGGGGGCATCTATGATCACCACCCTCTCCGCTCACCTCATCACCGCCGCCTGTTTAATTAGGTTTATATATTTATATACCGGTAGCTCAGTGGTATGCGTGCTTGATTATTGAGCTCAAGATCGTGGGTTCAAAACCCGACCAAGGCCCTTAATTTATTTTATCTGGGAGGTAAAATAAACTTCAGCACGCCGTACTTCGGATGGGACGTTCGTTAAGCGAGCCTGTACGATGTAAATTCTACCCTAGATGAATAAAAATTTAGGGTAGACAAACTTTAGGACTCCTATAGTAGAGTCGGCTCATGTCCACCAGAGCATCGAAAGACCGCTCTGGTAGTAGGCGATATGACCATATAGATAAAGCCCGGCCATAAATCATAATAACTAACTATTCAATTCAAATTTATATTTATATTTTTATGTTTTTTTTCTATATAGTACATTATATTACATTTATTATATTTATTATTTTATCTTTGTTTTTTGTTATTATACCCGCGCTCCTCTTCTTTCTAACAACTTTCATGGAAGGGGCAGATGTGTTATTCCTGTTCCTCATCTGAGTCCCATTTTTTATTTATTAACTCAAGAAAAAATTGTTATGATTGTTAAATTGTTACCAGACTGCCTGATGATGAGGGCAACCTCGAAAGCCACCTAACATAAAATAAAAAAATCTCTGAGAGGTCAAACTACATTTTTATTTTGCAACCTGTGAAAGTAATGAACGTATCGACTGAACATTTATAAGAATTCAGAAGTCCCTATTTTAACTAAACTATGGTTTAGTCCAAACGGTTGATTGGTTTTTCGGAGGTCAATAAAAATTTGATTAATTTTTTTTTTTTTTTGTATATTTACACATTTTGGCTTTGCTTATGCTGCACTTCTTGGCAAAAATAAATAAATAAATGATCAGTAATACCGACATTTATCTGTGCCAGTACATAATGTCAGGGAAAAAAAAAGACGAAGCTTAATCAATCTGACAGGTCCAGAGGGCGAAGAAATAGGCTGTATATATTCAGAGAATGGACGGATCATGCCTACAATTCATCAGAGTAAAGGAGCAGTTCAGCAAAGCTCACGACAATATTCCTTCAATTCTTCTCTCATATATTCCTATCCATTTTGGATTTCTTACCGTTCATATTTTCTTATTGTGCTCTCACAGTTGAAACAAAGGGATCTCTTCGTAAAGAATTACTGGAGAAAATATTTTGTGTTCGAAATTTCATCTTTTATTTTATTTTTTTCAAGATTGCAGTGATGTTAGCCAAAAGTACTTTTTAAAAGATATAATCAACTTTATCGCAAAGTTATGCATAAAACTCAAATTCCAGAATAAACCACTGTACTATTTGTGCCATAGACAGAGTAAATAAAGTATTTGATAGAATCTTCATGCAAATGATCAAAGCGTACTTACTTGGCCCAGAGGATGTACATTTCCTGGGGGAGTCCGGAAATGAGGAGAAGCAGATCGGAGATGGCGAGAGAAAACAGGTAGTAGTTGGTGGCGGTGTGCATATGTCGGTTGCGAGCGATGACAATACACGTGCTCACATTGCCAACCAGACCCCCAACAAAGATGATGGAGTAGAGGACTGTCATAGGCACGAGGACATAGGGAGGTTCACCGAGCTCGCTCCCACCCGCATCGGTCCTGTTCTCCACCATCCCTTTCACATAACACAACTCTGAAACAGCAAACGATACACTCCTTATAGGCAAACATATAGCAAAGTTGATGGAGTAGAAGACTGTCATAGGGGCGAGGACATAGGGAGGTTCACCGAGCTCGCTCCCACCCGCATCGGTCCTGTTCTCCACCATCCCTTTCACATAACACACCTCTGAAACAGCAAACGATACACTCCTTATAGACTAACATACATAACACTAAGAGTGTTCTGCACGGATAATACACAGTTTTACAGTAGAATTGAAGCGATCGCCATATTTCCCAAGAATTATCAAGTTCACGTAGAAGCTGCAAAGTTAGCGGATTTCAATTATAGATATTTTTTTTCTGATGGCAGATCGTATTGGCTAGGTAACAGGTCATCCCATAAGTAATGTCGGTTAAAAAAAAAAAAAAATTAAATAATATATTATTACAGGTACATTCTCCCATTAATTTTTTTTCCTTACCCAAAAATATCAATTACAAATGTTTCTAGAAGCACTCTCATCTTCAGTATCTATAATACATAGAAAAGCTATATCAGAAACAGTTACTAGCCAAGACAGATTGAATGGATTAGCTCTGATGTCAATACACTGACATTCATCTAGACCCTGAAATAGTTTTAAGCAAGCTTGCACAACCAAAAGCTAGAATAGCTAAAAATCAATTCTCGAATTAGGGACTTATGAATCTTCATACTAAGATTTTTTGTCGATACATTCATTTCAACGGGAATCTCTCCTCCGACCCACCTTCTTTGCGGTCGATTTCGCAGAAAATTAATAGGTGCCGTATTTTTTGGGTTTTGAATTTAAATATCAAATTTCATGTCTATGAAATCATACATTAATTACATCTGCAGTTATTAGGGTTCAGTTTAGCCCTTCTCTGTTTCCCCCCCTTTCCTTCGGTTGATTCCGCTGAAAATTAATAGGTGTCGTTAATATGGGGTTCTGAATTCACATATGAAATTTCTTTACTCTTTTTAAATAAGGGAGTCGGAAAACATGAAGTTCCGGTGAATTTCTGGCAGATTACATAACTTCTCCAATACTTTGTTTAGGTGGGGAAGTAAAGCCAGTAAGTAACCTTTTTACCATTGACACAGTGGGATCCAAACCAAGAGTGAGCTATCACACCATTGTATGCTAATTTAAAAGTAAACATTAAATGCCGAATTTGGGATAATGCAAAAATAGAGTTCATTGTCTTGTACAATAACAACATCAATCATTGTGAGAGTACTGAACAATAATCTGGTGGCCAAATTTTAAAAGGCCGACTTAAACTGAACCTTTTTGGACGAGGCAGCCATCATGACAGCCATTAAAGCCAGTGGAAAAAATAAATTAAAAATAAAAATAAATAGCTTAAATTTAATAATTCAAATGAGATTTTTTTTTAAATTTTTACTTTGCCGACTCTACAAAGAACAGGTCAGAAATTCGATGTTGTGTTTTCACCGGAATTTCGTGTTTTCCGACCTCATGATACAGAAAATTAAATAAAAAACATTTCCAGTCTGTGTGTCTGCGAACTATTTTTTATTTCATTTTCTGTATCATGAGGTCGGAAAACACGAAATTCCGGTGAAAACTCAACATCGAATTTCTGGCCTGTTCTTTGTATAATCGGCAAAGTAAAAATTAAATAAAAAATTCTCATTTGAATTATTAAATTTAAGCTATTTATTTTTATTTTTAATTTATTTTTTCCATTGGCTTTAATGACTGTCATGAGGGCTGCCTCATCCAAATAGGTTCAGTTTAAGTCGGTCTTTTAAAATTTGGCCACCAGATTATTGTTCAGGACTCTCATAATGATTGATGTTGTTATTGTACAAGACAATGAACTCTATTTTTTGCAACAAAAAAAAATGTATAGAAGGCATTTACAAACAATGTTTAGGAGAGCCGAAGTCTTTAGGATTTTTATCTGAGAGGTAAAAAAGCGTTGAGTACGTCGTCTTACGGACGGGACCGTTAAAGACCCCTAACCTAGGTAAATAAACCTGGGTAGGCAAAACTTAGGACTCCCACTGTTGAGTCGGGCTCAGGTACACCAGAGTGATGAAAGAGCCCTCTGGTAGTAGGCAATATGATCTCATAGTTAAAGCCCGGGCATGAGTCACAATAACAAATACGTTTATAGAGAATGTTTAGTTCATCCCAAACTGGACTTGATAAGATTTGTTTCACCGTATACAAAGAAACGTTTGTAGAAAAACTCGTAGGAAATCACACAGTATCGTTGAATTGTTTTCGTAAAACAAATTTATTCCGTTGATGTTGTATATTCGACGTATCCTTTTGTTAAAGAAACCACAATAAAATAATATTATTAAGAAAAAATAGGAAGTAAAAGAAAAACATCCGCAAACCTTGGCGAGGTCAACGTAATAAAATTATAGATTCCAAGTCATGTGAAAAACTTGGCTCATCTCTAGACAGTTGTGTTTTCCCAAGTCAATCTGTTATTTTTTCATATTACATAACAGAGATCTCCATCGTTGTAGTTCTAAATTTAAACAAATTTCCGAAGAGATTATTTTCAGAATTTTTTTTAAAGAAACACAAGAGTTGGCGGCCCTCCCAGGTAATTTGGTGACAGATGAGTTTGTGTGAAGGGCATTTGTAAGATCCACTTTGAACTGTGTTAGTAGTAAACAACTGTGGATACAAGACAATGACTGATGTCAAAGTAAGCAATGAAGGGCAGTACATAAATTATCTGGGGGGGGGGGGGGGGGGGGGGAGCGTAAAAAAGTCTGGGTTTGAAAATTGTTTTACGAAATTTGAGGAAGATCCCTAAAGAGCATTTTATTTTATTTTCTGGTTTTGTAGTTTTGACCAATTCCGACGCGTGTCTATGTGACTAACTTACAAGTGATTAGATTTTGGCTGAAATCAGACGAAAATTAATATCACTTAAGTACATTGGACCATCGATATAGATACCGCTTACATTTATGATCTAATCACAAATCTCATTCAAATAAAAGTTGTAGAAAAAATTAATTTTTTTGAAAGTCGCCCAGTTCGCGAGATAAAAAACCATCCTAAAATAATGTTTTGAAATCTATTTGTTGAAATGTTTGCTTGATTTACGCAAAAAACGGTTAGTCCCATCGAAAAATTAGTTCTTACCAAAAATGTTTTTTATTAAATTTCAAATTTCTCTGTGCCCTCAGATTTGAGATAAAACTAATATAAACAAAGTTATTGCGCTCCAAAGAACGTATAATAAATTTCTATAGTCAATAGTTCAAAGTAATAACATTAGTAACATAGTAAAGTTTAAATTTTAACGCAAGGAAATATATGATTAATTATATGATTTTATTATTGGTTAAAGTCCTACATAGAGATCTCAATATTCCCACTGTCAACGAACTAATCCAATCCCGATTCCAAACATTTCACAGAAATCTTTCTTATCATTCAAATCCTCTCGCTCAAGCCCTATCCTATCATTTCCATCTTGACAATCCTCCCCGCCGCTTGAACAGGAGGTGGCCTCGCGATCTTCTCTGAGGATAGTGATTGGTGAAAATTAACTTTCGAGGGAGTGTCAGCGCTGGCTGGCTTCTCCCATCAAGTGACGTTATTTTTTTCTTTTGTCCACTTATTTGCTCATTATGTATATATTGTATATAGATTGCAAATAAAAAAAAAAAAAATTATTGGTATTTTTGTATAATAAGGGTCATAAGAGAACTTTCTTATACCAACCCCTTTTTTCAGATTACTCTCCTTCTCCCTCCTCCTTCTCAAATTCATTTCTTACTGACATTACTAAGAACTATATATTACACATGAGGGCGCCGGTAGCTCAGTGGTAAGCGTGCTTGACTTCTGAGCTCAAGGTCGTGGGTTCGTAGCCCGACCGAGGCCCTTAGTTTATTTTATCTGGGAGGTAAAATAAACTTAAGCACGCCGTCCTTCGGATGGGACGTTAAGCGATGGTCCCGAGCCTGTACGATGTCAGGTACTCGTTAAAGACCCCTACCCTAGATGAATAAAAATTTAGGGTAGGCAAAATTTAGGACTCCCACAGTAGAGTCGGGCTCATGTCCACCAGAGTGACGACGAAAGAGCGCTCTGGTAGTAGGCGATATGACCTCGTAGTTAAAGCCCGGGCATGAGTCATAAAACCTAACCTAACCTATATTACACATTATAAATTATATAAACTTTAATTAATGCAGTTTGTATACACAAGTGGACGTGTCCATCCCAATGATACTACAGCCCCTCCCCGTCAATTGTCAACATCACGACCATCTCTCCCGACCTCCCAATCTCCACCAGTTGTCAATCTCCCCCGATGGTTCCACCCCCCCCAATTGTCAATACTCAACAATTCCGCTCCCTTCTCCAACAATAGGGAAAACAAAGAAGAATCTGTCAATTTCACTTAAATTTGTGTATCCCTAGCAAAGTGGATTTTTCTTCACAATATATAACCATGTT